>OY757907.1:111851270-111938770 GCA_963585895.1 Sepioteuthis lessoniana
CAATGTACATTTGTATCCACCCAACCAGTCTCTCACAAACATCTTTGGTTTGGTTTGATGGCATATCAACCATTGTAGGTGATTTAATACCAAATCTTTTTATACTTATATATTTAATCAATGTTTTAAATGAGCCTGAGCTCATTTTTTTCATCCAGATAAATGGTTTTACAAATATCTAATACAAACATACAGTTAAATGTAAAAACAGTTCCATTTCAAACAATTCAATTTAGCCTAAGTACACGGTTTAGTTCTACTTGACCCATAGATAAGGCCTTATCATGTGCTACCACTCAGAGTCAGATTAGACCAGGAAGCAATGACCATGAAAGGGTACTCGGCATTACCAAAGCCTCACCATCAGATTATGTAGTATCATAATCAGAGCACTCGTTTGAGGAGTCTTACCCCTCTGCAGAGATGCAGTCGGTGTATTCTACAACCACCAGCAGAATGTGACACAAGGGAATTTTTAGAGCAGAGTACAGCTAGTCTGAATTCAGACTTTTCCTTCCCCTATTTTGTTTGCCTAACTAAGAATAAAGAACCCAATCTGTCCTTTCCCAGTTGGCTGGGGCTGTAGAATACACAGACTACTTCTCTGCAGAAGGGTAACCCCCCCCCGAAGAATGTCCTGATATGACACTAAACAATGGTTAGGTTCCACTCAGGCCCGTAGTGGTAGCACCTGATAGTTCTATTTAACCCATAGATAGGGCCCTAACAGCATACTTTTGCCAAATCGTTTGAGTAAACTGAATAGCTCGAAATAAAAATGTTTTTGACAATTAAACCATACTTACATTTAAAAAGCGTGCTTATGCTTAACTGAATTATTTGAAATAGAACTGTTTTTGACATTAGAACTGTATTTACACTTAACTGAATTGTTACATATAACTGCTTGAATAGTTTGAAATAGAAATGTTTTTGACAATTAAACTGTGTACTCATGCAAAACTGAATTGTTTTAAATAGAACAGATTATTTACATAAAAATGGATTTGGCGTTAAATAAAATAAAGGTTGATATGCCATAAAACCCAACCAACCGATCTGTCCACATATTTCCTCATAGTCTGTAGGGATGGATTTATGCCATTCCCAAAAGCATAAACGCAGAGTGGAGCGCAAAGAGACTTGTTCGGGATTTGAACTCGGGTTACTGATTCCATTTCCCAATTGATCTTTGGAGCTCAATTAGTTTGAGCAGCTCGGAGGGATTTCGTTTTAGATATCTTGCCTTTCGGTTTAGTTAGGCCGAGAACCTTTCGCTTAGCACATGGGTTATTTAGGTGCAACATAAAAATCCCAGATATGAGTTGGGACAAGGGGGTGTGAGTGACGTCACGCACTGGAAGCGTGGGCTGAGGATTTTTGGAATTTGAGAAAAGCTGTTAATTGAGTTCCTGCGTTCGAACGGGAAAGTTGAGATTCAGACCTGGGCGAGGCCAGACGACTTTGTACGCTACGGGCGCCGCGCGTTTGTTGGGTTGAGAGCTGACGATGTAAAAGCAGTCAGCATAGAAAGATTGCGTCTCTCTCTCCTCATGTCGAAAACCTTTAAACTCAAAAAAGGTGAAAAAAGTTTCGTACCTGAACTAATTTCCTGCTTTCGGATTCCTACATATGTTTATGAGCATTATGTCTATTTCACATATCCCTATCATGGGTATGTTACAGTGTCTTTAACCATTTTTCTGCAAAGCAAAAGTATCTTTGGTTGGAATCTTAGAGATAGTTTATGTGCTTATTATTTCCAATTCGTCCTTGCCTCCGTAAGATTTTTGATTCGTGTTAAATGTATTTTGTTAGGAAGCTACGAAAGATTAGGAAAAAAGAAAACAACGACCAAAAAAAGGGTTAACAATGATTGATAAAAAAAAATGAAAGTAAATAATATTGTTCCAGCCATGTTCTTGAAAATGTCTAGATTTATAAAGAGTTTTTTGATTTCTAGAGTGAATTTAATCAATATTTTCATTGGCTGTATTACTTCAGGAACGACCTCGTATGGGGTATTCAGTTTAAAAGTAAAATCAATCCAGTATTAAGTAATTACCCATCTTTTTTGTGATGGGCAGGATGTGAAATATTGGTCAATTATTAAGCAGAGTACAGTTGGTTGGATTTCCACGTTTTCCTCCTGTTAGACTGGTTACCCAACCAAGGCTTAAGAACCCAGTCTGCCCTACAATTTGCTCATAGCTGTTGAGCTGAACAAATAGATTAAATGCCTTTCCCAAATTAATTTGTCCGAGGGGAAACGCAGACAGTATCGGTGATGATTAAAACTTGTGTCCCCGAATTCCTTTCCCACGACGATAAGTGCGTCACACTGCAGTAGTAACAGTCTTTTAGGATTGGTTGGCTTTAGTCATATCATGTGACTGGATAAGCTCCAACTAATGGATGAGCACAGCACATCTTCATTTTTATTCAACTGATCTATTTCCTCTAAGTAAAAGCTGAAAATAGTTGGGCATGCCAAACTAATAAATAAAAGGATTCCTAATGTTGGTTTTTAACTACTTCGAAGGAGAAGCTGAAAACTTGGTGTTAGGCTGAGGAAATTTCTTATGCTTAAATTCCTCAAACTTTAGGGCATCACACCGACCACGTTTTCATTTTTGATTCTTTTTTCTTGTCTTTTTTTTTGTATTTAAGTTTTTATATATCCCTAACTTCACTTTCTTTCACTTTCATTTTTCGCGCTTCCGACATTCTTCTTCATAAAAAATTCATATCGTAAACGTTGTTGCTTTCTACTTGAAATGATAACATCAAAAGTGCCACCATTTTCACAAAGCAACCGAATTCTTTCTTTTAGTCCAACTGATTTTATCAGGATCGCGATAAGTTTCAGACGTCTGGGGAAAAAAGGCCATCCTTTTGATACGTCTTCCAGAAATCAACTGTCAGTGCATACAAAGATCGTTTCGTTCTGACATATAATCCAAAAGCATTCTTTATAAATATTCATTGGGAAGATGTGATGTTGAATAATACGTTTTGGAAGTTTTCATGCAGTGAGGAAGATGGCAAGTCGTACCAATATAAACATTACAGCCAGTTTAATTAGTTATTAAAGAAGCCGACGGAAAGTATTTATTTGTTATATTAAGTTAGATATCAATCACTTGATTATTATCAATGATGCGTGGATATTCTGAGTAATCAAAGACATTTTAGTACTGCTCCCGTGTCAGTTTTTTGACTTTAACTCCGTGTCTAATGTTATTTTAATTCTTGAGGTTAGGTTCACATTAACATATATTGATCGGTCGTTTCCAAAGAGTCTTAGCGTGACATCAAGTATTCGCTTCAAACAGAAAATTCTTTGCACGCAGTGGTATGGTTTTAAGTATTCCTAACACTAACAATATATACACTATTATAAGGCTTCAAGTTACTATTTTTGTTGATTAAAAATCATTTATTTGCAAGCAGTTTTACGGCTTGATTTGATGGCATATCAACCATTTTAGGTTATTTAATGCCAAATCATATTATATATATATATATATATATATATATATATATATACACACAAATTTAATTGAACATTATAGACATTTTCTGTCTACATATTTTATTCTGAATCCCTTCGAATTGCCGTATTGCTTTTATCGTATTCGGCGGGAATTGATTTATGTATTGGGTTTCTATAATAGTGTCAGCAATCCTATTTAAAAGCAAACGCTATACTCTTCAACGGTAAAGACGCTCTTACATAGAAGTAATATGCAAAAAACAAAAGTTACATTTGTAATAGATCCTCCCCAGATGATGGCCTAAAGTCGGGCAGAAGTACAAGGGATACATACAACTATTGACAATATATAAATCAATTCCCGCCGAATACGATAAAAGCAATACGGCAATATGAACGGATCCAGAATAAAATATGTAGACAGAAAATGTCCATTATGTTCAATGAAATTTGTATTAACGAAGAATTGCTGCCCAATATATATATATAATTATTTGTTAACACATTTTGTAGATAACATTCTTAAATGAGACTGAGTTCCTTTTTGCACACAGTTAAATGGTTTAAGTATTGCTATATAACAGTCAATTTAACATCAGTCATTTTTTTGCAGACACAATTTGTTCTATTTGACCAATAGATAGATAAATTGTCAGAGAGGACCTGGAAGAATTAACAATTAAGGGGTACCCCAGATTTAGACCCTCGCAATCAAATGGTTTAATGCCATTGTGAGTCTTACCTCTCAGCATAGACGTAGTCGGTGTATTCAACAGCCCGTAGCCAATTGAGCTAGCAAACAGTTTTATGATTTAAATTAACTAATGATAATCCTTAGTAACAATTATAGTTTCGCGTAAATATTAATACAATTTACTGCAGTAATGTTTCAAGTATTCCTATTTAATATTAATAATTCATACACAATTGTACCATTTCAAGAGACTATTTCTATTTAATAATAACCATTTGTCTGCTCACAGTTTCAGTGTTTAAAGTAAATAAATAAAAATCCTTAGTAAACAATTTTAGCTTCAAGTAACTATTCTTAACATAAATAATTTGTTGTTATATAACATTAAATATTTTTGGATAATACTAATAATATCAAAACCTTTTTATTTGACCTATAGATTGAAATATATCAGGTACTATCTCTCCGTGCGGATCTGTAAGTAATGGCAATTAAGCTGTACCCGACGTTCTCCATATCTCCAGAAATGGAACATCACCCTCAGATGCATTTTAGCATCATTCTCAGGACAGTTCTCTTTGGAAAAATTTCACCTCTTCCCGCTTCTATCAATTAAACAACACCACTACTGTTCTTCTAAAATTATGGGTTTAGCATTGAATATCCCACAAAGGTTAATATGCCTCAAAAACAAAGACATCTAACTTAACCTCTTTGCAGAGAATACAGTTTGTGTATTCTTAGCCCCGACCACAGGATTTACTATCTAATTCAAATAATTCATTAACAGTTATACGGTTTAAAATATCTATTTATATTCTCTAAATCATTTATTTGTATAAGTTATTTCGTTTTTATATATTCTCATCTAACACCAATGACTTGGTAGTTGATATATGGCTTCAAGTATCTACTAATAATCCTTAGTTTTTAATTCTTAACATTAATAATGATTTCCTTGCAGAGTTTTATGGCTTCTCATATTATAATATTAGAGACCATATAACTCTGAATGAATCGGTTTTGATAATTATCAAAACCGATTCATTTTAAAACTGAACAACGTAACGCTTAAGTAAGACTCTACAGATACTCCCACTCCAGTTTAGAAGAGTTATCCACTCTCTCCAAATATCCGCAATTGGGCCTAACCATCATATGCAGTATTGTATAATTTGGAGAATACCAATTTTTATGCGGTGTCCACCAGGAAAAGAGTCAATGTATTCACAATTTTGCTCAAAGGACGATCTCAGTATTTACTTCAGTACTACTAGTACTAAGTATTTACCTACATGGGTGTAGCAGATTTTGAAGCATACTGGTCGAAAAAAGTTTAGGTTGACTCTCGTCGGATGATCAATGTTTGGTGTAAACTCCATGGAATACGGTAATGTCGTTGGTAGTTTGGACAAAGGTTTCGAATAAAATGTTAAGGAGATAATTCAACAGACAAACGAGTAGTTGCACCGTTGCGGTAACGAAGAGAATTTAGATCTTGTGGTAAAAGCTGACGAACACAAGAAACTCTCTTTAACTACCCGAAGGCTCATTGATTACCACAACTTGTTAGTAGTCGTCGGGAGAAAGAAAGAGTATGGGAAATAAGCTGACCGCGTCAGCTAGACAAAAATAAGCATCCTATCATGGTGTGAAAAAGTGACCTGACATAGACCTTAAATTTTATCCTGGTTTTAACACGCTTATCTGCTGG
Organism: Sepioteuthis lessoniana; assembly: GCA_963585895.1. Classification (NCBI taxonomy): domain Eukaryota; kingdom Metazoa; phylum Mollusca; class Cephalopoda; order Myopsida; family Loliginidae; genus Sepioteuthis; species Sepioteuthis lessoniana. The sequence goes on from OY757907.1 coordinate 111,857,175, forward strand.
GTCACGTATAGTCTAAGACACCCCCAAAATTGGGGCTCGTAAGCTTTTGTCTCCTAACATCTTCGTGACAGGTGTTCAACTGTATGTCTTTACCCAATTACATCCTGCCGGCAACCGCCTAAAAAACACGAGTCGTCCCCTTCCTTCCGCCTGTTGTGTCGAGGGTAAAAACATATCCGTTTCCGGTGGTTCTACACCTGCACAGAAGTTTTCTAATCTCCTGTTTTTTTCTAGTCCTTTTTAATTATCACGAGTGCTTTAACCTGGCTATTCGGAGATTTATTTATTTATTCATTCAATTTCCATTTTCTATGAGCCGTTCAATTAAGTTATATACTTACAGTTTTGTTCTCTCGTTTATTGATGTTGCTAATATTGGCTGGTCATTCTAATGAGTTTCCATCACTAGCAGCGAAAGAAGAAATAATTTTTTATTTTCTAAGGAAAATGCCCTCACTGGATACAAACTTTCTCATTGCTTGCTTCCATAAAGATAACCTTTAACTCACGTTGGTTCATGAAACCACCTGATTGATGGTGGGAGAAGTAGGAGGATATTGCATAACATAATTAACTTTGATTATCTGGAATAAAGTAAGAATGGTTTCTTATCGTTGATGATTAGTATGGTGTTGCGAGTTCGATCTTCATTGCATGCTCATCTTCTCGTCAGAGCTAAGAACACCCAGACTGTATCCCAGCAAAATACTAAAATTCTATCCAAGAAGAGTGTCCAGGTATGACACGAAACTACATCTGATGGTGAGGTTCCAATTCTGGAGCTTTGGGAGATGTGGAGTACCCATCTAATGTCATTACTTCCAGGTCCACTCTAACCTGCTGTGGTTGTACCTGTTTAAAGTGCGAACCAGCTAGTAAAAAAATTCTTTAAAAATTATTCATGTCTTATAGGACCGTGTGAAAAAAACCCTAAAAAAAAAACTACACAAAAAGTTTAAATGTGAACGTACAATGAACACAATCCTTTAATCTTTAGGGATAAAATAACCCGAGATTTGTTGATATGACGTTAAATTCAATCTGTTAAAACCATAGCAGGCCCCATGGCTATACCATTGCGCAGAAATTAATCGAAATTAAGTAAATGACTTATCTCTTTCTTCAAGTATAAATATACAGATAAACAGATAACAGTTTTATTACACGCCTTGCATAACTATATAGTCACCAAGCAACCACGTATATAATTTGAATTTTTATCTATGCTAATTTGCAATTGTCAGTTGTATAGTAAGTGTGCTGGCCAAAAAAGTCACGTTCGATCTTTACTGAATATTCAAGAAATGCATTCATATGTCAAACTGTGTTGATATAATACGATTTGATGATTAATAATTTTGACAAGTATTATCCTGCATCTACTTAATTGAATACCCGGATCCAAAATATTTGACTACGTAGTTTGTTATGGAAATGGAACAAGAATATAATCTTCGCTGGATGATATTTATTTTCAAATGAGTGGTTATCTTAGCCGTACAATGCCAAAGAGTAACTTATAAAAATTAATAAATGAACTATTCATGTCATGTAGTGTGTAAGCATTGGGACAATATGAGCAATTCACTGGTGCTAAAACTTATGTTAGGAATAAGGCCTTTCTTAAAAATCAGGAAAATGTAAGTTTCTAATATAAGAATAAAAGAATACGAACTTATTTACGTTCTAGGTACTCGAAAGAAATTCTCAAGTCAATTTAAAAGGTCAGTGAAAACTTGCACTCTGCACACCTTAAAATAGTCGTAAAAAAATAAATGAATAAATATTTAAAAGTAAATAGGCGGAAATAATGTTATTTGGGACCGGTGAGAAAACTGAAAAATTCAAACTCATCCTAAATTAGCCTTTCTCCACTAGTTGAAATTCAAAGGTTAAATCTGGGCTTCAAATGGGCAAATAAGATCGTTCTATTTTCTTAATATTGGTTGATATGAAAAGGAAACCCTTCACAAGATGTAGACTTGGACTTTTAATGAGGTAAGCTCCTATAGTGTGGTTTGATTGGATGACCAATTAAAATCTGATACGTAAAATAATATTCTCCTTCCAAACGTAGATAAGAACTTTTGATTAGCTGACCCATCGTAAAATAGAAAAATACGATATGCTCTGTAATTGTTCAGCCAGGGAAATTCTCTGTAAAAATACCTCTTTAAGGATTCAAAGGGGGAGAAAATTTGAAGATTATACCGAAGACAGGAGAATTAGAAAAAAAGCCTCTCCAAGCACGAAAGCTTCTCCCGGGAAAACCACACTCTCTGAAAAATTACCAGACTGATTAACATAGGAAGACCGTACCAGCCAAATTTCTTAACTTGTATTTCAACACAAAAAGTTATTCAATTTCCTAATATATTTTAGTGTGTTTCAATAAGTATTTCTTATCTGGTAATATGAGGTTTTTCCTTGTCTTTGAGTTGCCAACACAGGGGAAACTTGTTTCAACCGACCACATTGACTGTCAGTAGAAATTCCGGAGAGACTGTTTTATCTCCCTTTTATGGATCTTTCAAACACTGCGTGGACACAGAAGGAGTTGATAAAACAACTGGCCGGAAACGCATATGGCAGTCAGAAAACGAAGGCTACATCAAGTAGTGTGACTATTCTAAGACAAATAAGTTGCATTCCCAGCAAATATGGATGCCATTTTGCTTTCAATTTTGACATTTCTCGCAGACATGTACTTACAAATTAAAAATGCCTTTGAGTATGATTGCGTTCATTATCCATTTTCACATACTTCCGCTGACCAGAGGGAATAAAACTAGTATATTAGTTCTTAAAAATAAATAACCGGAAACGTTCAACTTACCCATACCTTTCTCTTAGTTTATCTGTTATTTATATCTCATTAAATCTGTGTGCACATACCATCATCTCAACTAATTTTTTTCATCTTCCATGTTTATTTATGTATGCGTCAATCTTGCATTAACAAAAATCCTTTATTTATCTAAATGTAAAAATGAATTTAGGGAAAGTGAAAGTTGCACGAATCTCTTCCTTTTGTCATTGAACTTTAACCTTATAAAATTTTAGCCTTAGTTTAGTGGACGGCTCGTGGTCTAAAAATGGCTCTTCAAAATTCGCCCTATGAACATTCTCTATGTGTGTGTGTTTATTCATTTATTTATTTATTTATTTATAGGCACAAATATAAACTCCTATATGCACATATATATGTAGGAGTTTATACAAATATAAACTCCTACATAAACATATATATATACACATACATCAACGCATATATATATATATATATATATACACACACACATTTATATGCGTTGATATATGTGCATATATATATATATACACACACACACACATATGTGCATATATATGTGTATGTAGGAGTTTATATTTGATAGAACGAAACAGATCTGTCTGTGGATGACTATATATATATATATATATATATATATATAAAGAGAAAGAGAGAGAGAGAGAAAGAGATGTGTTTATATATATATATATATATATATATATATATATATGCCCAAATATAAACACACATCTATATAATAAAGGTCGACGTTTGTGTGTCTGTACATAGAAAAAAAGGGAAAAGTAGATATATAAGACTAAATATTCTCATGTAAAATTTTACGAGAAAGGCAATGAGCTACATGAAATTTATTTTTCAGTTTGATTGGTGGGGGAGGTGGTTAAAGGAGGGAAAACTCTCCAGGTGAAAATTGAAATTTCTTCGATTTTAATGAAATTAAAACCATTGCTGGTGTTTATAGGAAGTCAAGATTCTTATCTGGTAGTGTATTCTGATTTGATTATTGGCAACTGGGAAAAATGGTGTATTACATATTTGAAGAGTTAACTGATTTGATAAATCATAATGTTTCAGAGTTTTAATTATTTCTCTTTTTTTCTTTTATAATTGCTTTACTTTCTGTATTTTTAAAAGCATATTCATATTTTTATACAACCATGTACTTGGTATAATGTTTGCCCGAATAATGCTTGATTTGTTAAGTATCAAATAATTATAATAAAAATGTTACATTACATTCCAGGCAGCGGTCGCATCGATACTGCTATATGGATGCACTATATGGACTCTGACAAAACGGCTGGAGAAGAAGCTGGACGGCAATTGCACAAGAATGCTGCGAGCAATCTTGAACAAGTCCTGGCGGCAACACCCCACAAGACACCAACTGTACGGCCACCTGCCTCCTATCACAAAAACTATTCAAGTTAGACGAACCAGACATGCAGGACACTGGTGGAGAAGCAGGGACGAAATCATAAGTGATGTAATCTTATGGACCCCCACATATGGCCGAGCAAAAACAGGACGACCAGCACGAACATACATACAGCAACTATGTGAGGATACAGGATGTTGTACAGAAGACCTGCCAGAGGCGATGAACGATAGGGAAAAGAGGCGTGAGAGGGTCAGGGATATCCGTGCTACCAGCACGACATGATGATGATGATGATGATGACATTACTATGATAATTGTTAGTGTTTTTGCGATTCTTTAATACACCTTTCAACATGTATGTCATAATTTTCCCGAAGCTTTTTTTACTTGCATTTTAATATGCAAAAGCCGCAGTCTATGTAATGGTTTCTTTAATATTAAAAACGAAAATAGAGATACAGGATAAGATTATATCCGGTATAAAGGAAGCAGCTCTTTTACACAAAACTGACATTCCTTTTTTTTGAATTCCCAGAATGGATATAGATGTATCATCTACATGATTGTTAATATTTTTATTAAGATAAACTAATGAATTTAATAGTATATTTCAACGTGTGATTGCGGCAGAAAATTCAACAGCTTCCGATGGTCACGAATCCACAAGGCGCGCTGGTGCAAACAACGTAATCCTCCAACCGGAGAATGTAAATTGAATGATGGGCTTATGAATCAGGATTACCCCCACAGTATTCACGAGCCCATTGCTGAGGGTGAGCGTCCTGGAGACATTCCCAGCAAGCCAAGAATTTAGTGGCCCAAGGGTAATGAGATAGCTACCTGGACCAACTTAGACCAGGAGCTTTCTTTTTACTCACCACCCATCTTAAGGGCCCCATTGATCAATAAATAACATCTTTCAGCAGAATTATATATGACGTTTGTCTCGAGTGCTTTTGTGCAGTAACGCAAAAAAAAAAAAAAAAGATAAAACTGAAGGAAAACAAACCAAATAGATGACGGATATAGAAGGGATTTCAACATGAATGAAATGCACGCGGAACCGCCATTCTCGTGTGATTAGGCAAAATCAAGAAACAGTTGCTATGACATCAACGGCCGAAATTAAACGCGTTTTCAAATCACAAACTGCACTAAAATGAAAATGAACGAACGTCCAATGTAATGTCTGCTTTTAGTTGATCTGGCGTATATATAGATATATAGTTCTTTTAAATACCCTGTCCGGTGGCAAAATCTGCTTGGTAGCGCCAGGAGTGACAGTACCACCTTGAGCTACCGAAACTGTGTTATCACCCCTGGTTGGCGGATGATGAGGACAGGGTATCGCACGTGCTTTCGCACGTTGTATGATGAAAAAAAAAAAAAAAGAATATAATAATATTTTGGCTGGAACCTGGTGATATGAGCTTGCGGATATTTCGCTCCAAAACATTCAATGATATCAAGACAGTAACAAACCAAGAAAAGAAATTAAATTCTCCGGGAGAGAAGCAGTTTAGAAAAAGCAGATAACAAAGAAAGTATCCTTACTTAATACAAGAAACCTAACAAATAACAATGCGCAGAAAGTTAAAGTCCGGAGAGAACTAGCACATACCAAAAAGTACTTCAAGACATTCAAAGCCAAATCAATAAAATCAGAAATACGTTTGAAGAGAGATAATCACGAATAGCATGGCAGACAGTAAATAAAGCAAGTGGGAGGGAAAGCACCTCCAAAGAAAAACTGAACGTTACGAGTCAAGAAAAGAGGCTTTAGAAGTAGAAAGAATATTTCAAGGGTCTGTTCGGAAACCCTCTTAAAATCTTTGATAAACTAACAGTGAAAACTATTTATGGTCAACTAGACATCAAAAGAGGAAGAATATTTGACGCTGTACTGAAAAAATTAAAAGAAAAGATGCAGGCCTCAACAAAATACCCTCCGAAGTATAGAAGACAAGAAAATTTGACGACATACTTCTCCGAATATGCAACGCTGTGTATAAACAAGATGCAACAGAGAAAGGAACAAAAGGTTGAATCCTACCTTTCCACAACAAAGGCAGCCTCGAAATCATTTAGAACTACAGCGGTGTAACAATTACTGTTACATCTACTAAGGTTTAATAAGCCATGGTTCTCAATTGTATCAGACATGTACTCGAGAAAATTCTTGGATAAAATCAATCTACAATATCACAGATTCTGACTATCCATCGAATTATCGAAGTAGTATGTTAAAAAAAATCTCGAGACAACACTATAATTTGTAAATTTCTCCAAGTCATTTGATTCCACACTCAAAGGAAAATAAATCAAATACTACTGGCATATGATCAACCCCAAAAAACAGTTAGCGCTACAATGATCCTTAAAACACGTTAACTTTTGTAAAGTAAGAAGGAACGATCAACTCTTTAAGTGGCAAACCACTGAAATTAGTTGACCAGTTCACATCCATCGCCATCAATCTCTCACCGACTGAAAATATCAACCTATGCTCAGAAAAGTCATGAATTATATTTGGTAAGCTATCGATCACTTGGAAGTCTGATTCCTGATTAAATAAAACGAAAATTCTTCTGAACTGTGACTTTTTCAGTACTATTGTATGGATAGACAACCTGGACGCTAACAAGACGCATTGAGAAAAAGCTCGATGGAAACTATACAAGAATTCTGCATGCTGTTTGAAACAAAACCTGGAAGCAATACGCCATAAAACGGTGGCTGTACAGCCGCTTACCTCCCATCTCACAAGCTTATGAAGAAGACCTGCAAGACACTTCTGGATAACCAAGTAGGAACTCATAAGTGACGTTCTTTGATGGATTCTTGATATGGACACACCAGTGTTGATTGACCTGCAAGACCTTACATGCATCAGCTCTGAGTGGACACTGGAGGCAGCCTAGAAGACATGGCAAGAACTAGGGGCGATCGGGACAAACGCAGAGAGAGAGAGGGGGGGGAAGTTCGTACTATCAGCACGATTAATTAGGATGATATATACACGAGGTTCTTTCAATGAATAAGGAGAATGTTTTTTTTACAAAAAACACTATATTTTCTGAATATTTTTTTCCATAAATTTAAACTCTGTGCAATTTGAATTTGTATTATTGTCAAAATTATTCTAATTGTTCAAAAATATTTGTTTTGAGGCTGTTAAAACTGGTGGGAAATCAGACAGAGTGGTCCGGGCTTGAACAGAGATCTGTCATCAGATTTCTGGTGGTTGAGAAGTCAAAAACCTGATGAAATTTACAGAAAAATATACGATGCGTTCGGAGAAGGGTTTAATTTTAAAAAAGTTTACAAATAGGCTAAAAATGGGTCTGCTTGAGCGGAAAAGATAGTCCATTGAGTGGAAACATGCTGATTCTCGAGAACAGAAAATTTCTGGGGGCAGTTTTCAGTAAAGAAGGTCATGCTGACAGTCTTCTGAGACAGAAAAGAACCCACAGTGTTTACTTCTTTGAAATAAGTGAACTATAAAAAGAGCTTACTATTGCCAACCCCTTATGAAAAATACACCTAATCTATTCAATGATCATCGTGTATACATTCACACACATGTATACAGAGCGTGATATGTAAACTGTCGACGAATGTATGTAAAAATAAAAGTAACCGACATCTCACATTATCAGATATATTTACTAAAATTACATGGCAGTATCTTGAAATAACATATCAAATTTATTGAAAGAAATCGCCGTTATCCTTGCCTTCAGTTTATCTTTGGTGTTCTACAAAGTTTTGTTGGTCTCTCGCTCAACTGCACTCATTATATCAAGAAAGGGATTTCCCTCTAGAGAGTTAGGCGGCCTCATGTGATTGATTATGCGATCGCAGTCAAAACTGGGTTCTCCTGTTTATATAACACAGCGAGTCCTGTTGTTAGACATAATGTCTTGTCGTCGCCACTCATTCAATCTAGGGAAGGACTACCTTGTCCAGGCACTTGACCTTAGCCTCCATGTTGAGTCTGAGACCATGCTAGAAGATAAACGTCACCATCGCTGTTAACCACTCCCAAAACCATGATGTAGACAGGGTATTTATTTTTCCTTTTATATGAATGGGATTCTGTCTTTAGATTAACATCCAGATACTCTGAAATGTTCCTGAATGTCAAGCAGTGCAGCTATTTGCTGCTTTCCTCACTGACACTGCCTAAATGACTAGTTTGTTGCACAGTAGAGATTGCCTGAAGCAAATGAAGCGTCTGTTCTAAATTAATAATTTAAAAGGGTGACAATTTACCCATCATCATCATGTCGGGCCGCCAGCACGGATATCCCTGACCCTTTCTCGCCACTTCTCCCAATCATTCATCGCCTCCGTCAGGTCTTCAGGGTTACATCTCGTGTCCTCACATAGTTGCTGAATGTAAGTTCGTGCTGGTCGTCCTGCTTTTGCACATCCATATGTGGGGGTCCACAGGAGTACATCGCTTATGAGCTCGTCCTTGCTTCTCCAGCAGTGTCCCGCGTGTCTGGTTCTTCTAACTTGTATAGTTTTCGTGATGGGGGGCAAGTGTCCGTATAGTTGGTGTCTCGTGGGGTGTTGTCGCCAGGACTTACCCATAGCGCCCTGTAAATCTGTGCACATATATCTCGAAGTGAATATATTTCTAAATGTAGACGTTGATTTCTTGTTTGGCATATTTTTACATAATTTTCTTAGACTCTCGTAAATATCTTTAGCGAGACTGCAGTGAATGAAGTGTCTCGTAAATTCATGATACTGAGTTAAAGCTACAAGCCCTCTAGAATCATGACCGTGTACCAACATCAATTGAATGTAAAACTAGTAATAAAAGAATTAATACGTCGACCAGTAAACACTGAACTACCCACATCTTACAATTTAGAGGTGTCCGATCTTCTTAAAACGTTCGTGTCGTGTGTAAAGCCCCGGTTGATCACAGCCAAATATTAACTGATTTAATTCAGCTCAGCTCTTCCGTTTCGAGATTGAAACATGATTGATATTCTGAACTTAATAATATTATAACTTTAGCGATCCCTCCCCACCACATCTTTCCACCTCCGTTGGGTCAGTGGTCATGAGTTCGGGTCAGGAAAGAACAGTTCCAATTTACCTATTTATCTAAGTGTTAACAATCTAGATTCAAACAACGAAATCCCGATAGAGACGGTCCGTTGGAAGAATTTATAATTTCGAGGAAAATTCTTACCTTTCACTCAGTTTATCTGTTCGTTATTTATATCTCACTAAATCTGTCTCTTCTTACCACCGTCTAATTTGCCTAGTGCATCTACTGATATGCTCATGTATGAGTCAATTTTGCCTACTGGTTAATCCTTCGTTTATTGTTAAGTAACCAGTAATTTATTGAACTCATATTTGAAACTGTAGGATTTTTTTAACCCTTCGTTTAATGTATAAATTTCAAACTTAAGAAAGTATTTTTAAATTGCTCTACACAATTCGACTTAAATTAGTTGCTTTGTTTTATAGAATATTAAACTTGGTGATTTATTTCATGCCAAAGCCACTCTTGTAGAAGAACAGTAGGGGTACCATTTAATCCATAGCATGTATGTATGCACTCCATACACGCACACATTGTATATATATATATATATATATATATATACACACACTAGAGTTTTTATATATGCTGTGTTTGTACACATGAGTGAAATTATTTCTATGCGTAGACACCATCAAATGTCTTCTCTGTCATTTACCTCCTGATTGATCGTAAAAATTATTTTACTTGCATTCGGACTATTCAGATTGCTAAAGTCATTGTGCATATTGCGTGAAAAAAACATGTCACGTAACAAATTTTTCACACTAGAAATACAGTTTATTAGCGATTTATTTTTATCCTTTTCTGGTCTGACGATTGTGTGATCCACGTGAGACTTAGTGACGTACTTTAGTTTTTTTGTATACTTTAAGAAAATAAAATTAGGACATTTTAGGTTTTAGTCCCGTTCTGCCATTGTTGCTTCAAGAAACTTTTATGTGCTCTCTTGTTTTCATTTGATTATATATATATTTATATATATATGGGTGCAGAAGCAAAATATGGAAGGAGTTTTAAAAGGTGTTTTATAGGCTGATTAGTCCAATTTTTGAAAGAAAACGCGATATATCTCGATTTTCATGATTGGCCTCATTATTCGAGCACTTTTTCATTCTAATTCAGCTCAATATGAGTGAGCAAGAAAAGAAACGACAAAGAATCCATGATTTACTTTACGCCGAAACTGAGCAAAAATATTTCTGAAATAAGTGGATTTTTTTTTATGGCCGCCATCAAGCCCAGATTTTAACCCTGCTATTGAGGAGGAATGGAATAAAATGTTTGAAGAATTCATTTTGAAGGCATGCAAATCGTTTCGATGGCGTGTTGATACAATACTTGAAAAAAAAACAAACAAAACAATTACATCTCATATTAAGTAAATTTACTGTTTTTTTTTTGTCTATTTTCTTACTTTGTGTTTTATTTTTCTAAATTAAAATTAATCTTGTTTTATGATTGAGTCATTTATTATAATACTAATAAAAATACTAATTTTGCTTCAGCACCTTGTGTGTGTGTATATATATATATATATATATATATATATATATATATATATATATATGTATGTGTGTGCGTGTGAGGTGAGTGTGAGCGTGTGAAATAAGAAATATGCAAAGAAAAAATAGAAGCGAGGTATAAGAAGAATAAAACATTTTGATACTCTCTCCATTTAAGATCAGAGTCAATAATTTAAAAAAATAATTTTCTGTCTACGAATATTTCTAGCTGCTCGGATAATTTCTATACAAGTTTGAACCAGACATTCGTAATGTTGGAGATAACAGAAATAAAAAGTAAATGCTATTAAAACAAACTTTGACTGTAGTCTTTAATAAAACTTATTTAGAAGAGAGATTGCTGCCAAAAAGACAGTTTTTATGTATGTATGGATTAGTATATGAATTGATAAAATAAGATGAGGAATTGAAGGAAGACAGGGAAAGTATTAGTGGAAAGAAACAAACGAATTGCAAAGGAAGGAATATAAGAAATTAAGAAAATGAACCAAGGAGAAAAATAAAGTAGCTGACTCAGAAAAAAACAGCTTTTAAAGTGGCAAAAATGCCGATTGCGTAAAATCTTCTTCCAAAATTAAATAAAAAACCCAAGAAAACATTTTCTAAAATCACTCACCCACGAGAAACTCAAATTAAATTGAAAAATCTCCCGGCTGTTAACTTAAAGCCCCACCCCTCCAAATAAATAAAATAAAATAAAATAAACAGCTTTTTTGTTTCTCAAGGTTGTTATCAGGATAAATACGAACCCTATGATTTCATGAAACTGAGAATCAGCCTTTATTTTGCTGCTAAGATAATAGAAAAAAAATTATAGATTAAATATACTAGAATTGCAACAAGACGACAATTCAGGTTCAGTTTGTTGGATTTTATGGCATATCAACCTTTGTAGGTTATTTAATGCCAAATCCATTTTTATGTAAATAATCTGTTCTATTTAAAACAATTCAGATTAGCATAAGTACACAGTTTAATTGTCAAAAACTTTTCTATTTCAAACTATTCAAGCAGATATATGTTACAATTCAGTTAAGTGTAAATACAGTTTTAATGTCGAAAGACAGTTCTATTCAAAATAATTCAGTTTAGCATAAACACGCAGTTTAAATGTAAGTACGGTTTAATTGTCAAGAAACATTTCTCTTTCAAGCTATTCAGTTTACTCAAACAATTCAGTTTATCATAAGTACACTGTTAGTTCTATTTAACCCATAGATAGGGCCCTATCAGGTGCTACCACTCCGGGGCCAGAGTGGACCTGGGAGCGTTGTCAATAAAGAGGGTACTTCGCATTCCCCAAATCTCCAGCATTGCTGGAACCTCACCATCAAATTGTTTAGTGTCATATCCAGGACACTCGTTGGGGGGGGTCTTACTCCTCTGCAGAAAAGCAGTCGGTATATTCTACAGCCCCAGCCGACTGGGCAAACGACAATTCAAAGATCAATCAAATAATTTTTTAAAAATAGGAGTTGGGTACAGCTGGTTTGTATTCAGTTTTTCTACCCGTAGATTGGTTGCCTTTTCAAGAACCAGTCCGGCCTACTACTTACCCATAGCTGCGATAGAGAACATGTGGATTGATAATTTTACCAAGGATATTTTCACGAAGTAGAACACAAGGAGATTTTTCTAGGTTTTTAAACTTAGTTTGTTGATTTCATTTTTTTCGGCAGTAACCGCGATCTGCTCAGCACTTTCCCAGTTCAAGTTATTGCGTTACTGCATGGAATATACAGTTTATTTTTGCCTGATACTGTATCATAATTTAAAAATATAAACTACTTGGTAATCAGGTTCGAAATGTTTTGTGTTGATTGTGAGATTCAAGATGAATATCCAACTATTAATAACATTTTCTGTTCAGCACAAATTCTCTTTTATAATATATAAGGAGTGATCTTGAAGTACCAAATAAAATACCTGAAATTTTTAGGAAGACTGAAGTGCTTTAGACTCATGATAAGCAGAGACAATGACAAATAAATCAACTATTCCCACTTGAATAAGTTTGCCAATGGAGGACAACAATCCAAGTGACTGAATGACCTAAAAGGAAAACTAACTCTCAGTTAACCGTGAAAAGGCATAGAATATACAGTTTATTTTTGCCTGATACTGTATCATAATTTACAAATATGAACTGCTCGGTAATCAGGTTCGAAAAGTTTTGTGTTGATTGTAAGATTCGAGATGAATATCCAACTATTAATAACATTTTCTGTTCAGCACAAATTCTATTTTATTGCATTTAAGCGCCTCCATACATTCGTCACTATCAATCTTTGTTCTTATCAAGGCAATTCAGCCTTCGGGTTTCTCTCTGATGTATGTTGCTTCGAGGTTTTTACAATTCATTGTACTTTTTCTTCTTCCTTTTGATCTTTTAATTGGGATATACGTAGGCCGAAGAATATATCAGCCAGTAAATTGTGTTCTTCCAAAGGCAATCGAAGTTCGTCTATATTATGCTCTAATAGTTTCAGTAAGCACAGATGCTGGAGGAAGTCGGAGTTTGATGGAGAAAGAGACGGAAAACTGAATGTATTTAAAAATGATTGCCTTTGGACTACAGAGGGAATTTCTTGCACGGAAAACGTCAATATGGACGCTATAAGGAGTGATCTTGAAGTACGAAATAAAATCCCTGAAATTTTTAGGAAGACTGAAGTACTTTAAACTCATGATAAGCAGAGACAATGACAAATATATCCACTATTCCCACTAGAATAAGTTTGCTGATCGAGGACTAAAATCAAAGTGACTGAATGACCTAAAAGGAAAACCAAGTCACAGTTAACCGTGAAAAGGCTAGCAAAAGAGAGAACTATATGTATTAATTGATTTTAATGGCATGTAATCTTGTCTAGGGTTATTCTATACCTAGATATTAGATAATATCTTTCATTGTACGTTCATATTTATATTTTTGTGTCCTCGTATCTTAACAGTGGTTTTTACACACAGTTCTATTGAATACTTATACTTTTTATATATATATCTATTTGATTAAACCTAAGAACTTGAAAGGTGCCAGCATTTCCAGTCAGAGTGGACCTGGGAGTAATAGTGATGAAAAGATACTTCACTCTCCTCAGATCTACAGAATCGGAATCTCACCATCAGATACAATTAAGTGTCATACCCAGTAGGTTACTTTAACAGGGGATAAAGTCAGCAGATTCTAAACGAGATCGACATTGCAGAGGATGAAAGGGAAAGATTTTCTGAAGAAATGTGTGTGAGAGACATTTGCCAGTTTCATGCAGACGAATAATGAATATGTATTTATAGTCAAAAGAAAAAAAAGGGAAAAAAGCCCCCCCCCCAAAAAAAAACGATATCAAATCTGAACAAGTTTAGAAAAAAAAATCAACCTAAATATCTGAGATAATGTATTATTTACACATCTTGGAAAATTGTTTTCATTTTGGTTATAAGATTTATAACGTTTCGGCTATTGCAACTTCTTCATGTGTCTTTTCTTTGTTCCAAACTCCTTGACTACCACAAAATAGACCTAAAGAAGTTACATAAGTTTCGTTTGATCTAGGGCATATCGACTATTGTAGGTCATTTAATGCCAAATCATTTTTATACATATATGGTTTCTAAGCATATTTTGAAGGTAACATTTTTAAACAAGCCTGGGCCTTTTTTTTGCACACTGTTAAATGGTTTCACTTAATGTCAAACAATTCAGCATCACCATCAGATTGTTTAGTGTCATAATCAAGACACTTTTTTGGGGAGTCTTACCTCTCTGCAAAGATGCAGTTGGTGTATTCTGCTGCCCCGACTGGACCAAGAAGTCAGAGTCGAAACGTGAATTCAGTATCTATGATGACCATGTCCGAGACAAGTAAATACTGTTAATAAGTTTTGAAAAAAATCCGTACTAAAGGCAGGTCATCTCATGCTGGGTGATGATCAGAAAGCCTTTTTAGTCAATGTTACTAAGTTCAATAGTCACTGGATGCTGTGTTATGGTAATCTCCTGTCTAATAAATATCTACTGCGACCTATTTTTTTTTGTTGACATTGACTTGGAATACATTGCTGAGTTAGTTTCAAAAGAGAATAAAAAAATGTAAGCAAATAATCTAGCTTTCTGGCTATTCAATATTTGACTTGGTAAATATAAATATAGGTATTTTTTTTTTTGCATCTCACTTGAAATGTCTACTGCTTAAGGCAACATACCAAAGTGGAAGTTTTAATGAGAAAACTAGCTAGCTGAGAATGTATATATGAGAGAAAGTAGATATATTAATGTACATGTACGTACGAGTTACCCTTTCCATGTCTTATGATGCTAAAAAAGAAATGTGTGTATGTTGGTTGGTTGGTTGGGTTTTATGGCATATCAATCTTTGTAGGTTATTTAACGCCAAATCCATTTTTATGCAAATAGTTCTATTTCAAACAATTCAGTATAGCATTTGTATACAGTTTAATTGTCAAAAGCATTTCTATTTCAAGCTATTCAGTTTAGTCAAACAGAGCTAATTCAGTTTAGTATCAGTACAGATTTTGTTTACACAGTTACATGTCAAAACAGTTCGATATTAAACAATCCAGTTTAGTGTGAGTAAAGTTTGAATTTCAAAAACAGTTCTATTTCAAAGAATTCAGTTTAATCAAAGAGTTCTACTTCAAAAAATTCAGTTAAGCAGTAGTATGCAGTTAGTTCTATCTAACCCATAGATATGGCCCAATCAGGTGCCACAATTTCGGGCCAGAGTGGACTTGGGAGCAATGGTAATGAAGGGGTGCTCTGCATTCCCCAAAGCTCCAGCATCACTGGAACCTTACCATCAGATTTAGTGTCAAAAACAGGACACTCGTTGGGTGGGGGTCTTACCCGTCTGCAGAGGTGCAGTCGGTGTATTCTACAGTCCCAGTCGACTGGACAATAATGTGTGTATGTGTGTAATACATTTCGTATGTTCTGTATAACCTATGAGATAAAATTTTCTTTACTTGTGTCTAAAAATGTCAAACGTATGTATATATGGGGCAGGTGGTGAAGGAAACAGGTTTTGTAATGGTTATCAGAGCGAGAAATTTAGTCGGTGGACAGAGTTCGAATTCCGGCTGATGCTGTTTGTATTGCACTTTCAACTTTATTGTTCTCATTTTTTCTTTTTGCGGGTTATTAAGTTCAGATCTGTTTTTCAGGACCAGAATATCAATATATCTATTTCTCTTCATTAAAGTTGGTAAAAAAGTTATACATTTTAATGTCCATTGCCAATATAATTATACATCTACTCACGAAAGAAAAAAAAAAAAAAAATATATATATATATATATATATATATATATATATATACACGATACTTCAGCAGTTTGAAGAATTGAATTGATTTTAATGGCATGTTAATCTGTCAAGAGTTATTTCATGGCCAGAGGTAAGAGAATCGCGTTCATCGTACATTTATCTTAACGTTTTTATGTAGTTATTTCATAAAACCTTTGTAGGTTTTATGAAACAACTACATAAAAACGTTGTCCAAACAATACGATTAATTTTTAAATCTTTGTATTTGACCCATGGATCCTTCTCTAACAGGCATTGCCCTTCCAGGTCAAAGTAGATCTAGAACTGAAGAATTTGAGCCATTTGTATATGAACTTGCGGAAATTCAGAATTTTCTGTCCTTTGAGAGTACGTGTGTAAACCTTCCTAAAAAGAAATGCCGTACTTAAGGGGAAGTGGTTATCTCCAATTTTGCTAGCATATTATATGTATCATACCCATGATACAGATATGTGAAATAAACATATATAGGAATCCGAAAACACGAAATTGGTTCAGGTACGAAACCTTTATTCACCTTTTTGAGTTTAAAGGTTTTTCCACATGAGGAGAGAGAGAGAAAGAGACACAATCTTTCTATGCTGACTGCTTTTACATCGTCAGCTCTCAACCCACCCTAAACGCGGCGCCCTTGGCACACAAAGTCGTTTGGCCTCGCCCAGCTCTGAATCTCGACTCTCTCGTTCGCTGACAGGAACTCAACTCCTGACTTTTTCCAAATCCTCTTTCCTATTTCCTATCTTGGGTTTTATTTTGACATCTGTGAATGGCGCGGGAACACCTGTGCTCATGTTTGCACCTAACTAACCCATGCACTGAGCCGAAAGGTTCTCGCCCTAACTAAACTGAAAGGCAAGATATACAGAACAAAATCCCTCTGCAATTATATTACATATATATCTCTATGTGTATACACATCCAATTGAGTTGTTGCTGGTTTGTTATTCTATTGGTATCGCTACACACATATGAATATCAATCTATTTAAATGAGGGAAATTACCTTTTCATGGAATATTCTTTAAATAAAACCCATACTAAACGTTTTTTAAAATTACTGATAAAGCAGCTATGATTTTAATGTTAGTAAAGCAAAACACACAACTTTTTTCATTATTTTCAACTTGTTTACTTACCAGCAATGATCAATAACTGCTCAGTTGAAATTTCATAAGATATTCAATGTATATAAAATTGCCTAAGACGAATTATGGCTAATATCAAATGTCAATCAAAGCATGAGATCTCAGTGAAACGCTCGTCAATGCTTAGATGTACGCATTCACAATCATTTCTGGAATTCAGTTTGCATTATCAATTTAAATGAACTTCGATGCTATGGGAGGAAAGATGCTCGAACGCTTTTCACAAATACACCTATCCGAGCCAAATGTCGGCTGCAGAGCCTGGAGCAGGCAGTAAGATGCATTAGCCTCTTGGTGAACTGATATAAAACAGAGATCACGTGTTTTCAACAAAATGGAACCATCCCCATATTAAATGGCAAGCCCGAAATTAGTCGACTTGTTCTCATATCTCGGTATCAATATCTCATCTACTGAAAGTGATGTCAATAGAGGCATAGACTGCTATCAACAGGTTATTGATCATATAGAAATCTGATTTCTCTGATTGAATAAAACGTGGATTCTTCAAAACTCTTGCCGTATCTTACTGTATGATCGATTACCATCTGGACAGCAACGCACAAAATATTCCAAATAAGATGAACAAGGCATGCATATAGGAAAACTATATCATTCGTAAAATCCCTCATAGATAAGAACACTTGTAAAAGTCTAAGAAGTAATTTTGTTCTTAATCTAAGCATAGAGGATCTTATTATTTCTAGTCGTTAACAAGAAAATAATGGTCTGTCAGGCTGTGATCCTATTTACCCAACCCCTCTGCTCGGGCAGGATATGACACAAGGTCAATTTTTAAGCGGAGTTTAACAGGTTTGAATTCAGAGTTTTCCTTCTCGTAGACTAGTTGCCTCGCCAAGGCTGAAGAACCTAGTCTGTCCTATTTACCCATAGCTGGAGGGAGAATAATTGGATTCATACCTTTCCCAAGGGTATTAGTGCTATGTGAAATGCAATCAGTCTCGTCCTAGATCTGAACTCGTGTCACCGTGTCCATATCCGGCGACGATAACCATTACACCACGGGACTGAACCAGTGGACCCCTGATCACAACTGGAAGATGGTCCAAGAGCGACTATACAAGTGGAATGTGAGCTTATAATAGTTGGGTCACTTGAAACAAGGCCCACATAGTAGAGGAATAGAGGATATGAGAAACTAGGAATTCAGAATTACAAATGATCGAGGCCACAACATAGCTAGCGTATGCAATGCTAATGAGAGAAGGAAGCACACTTAACGCAACGGTTATCATCATAGGAAATGAAATCGGTGACCCGAGTTCAAATTCTGGACGGATCTCTTTGCATTTCACTTCGCAGTAATTGTTGTATAGCTACATAATAAATATCCATATATACACATATACATGCTGAATGATAACGACGCAATAAAGAAAGACGAGCGAAGACTTCTTTAAAAAAATATACCTCTCACTTTATTGTAAGGTTTGTGTGTGAGAGGGAGTTGGAGACTGAACAAAGACTGCAATATATTGACCCCCACTCTTATGGCCATCAGCGTTGTGTCTTTCTTTTTCTCCAGTGCTGCTCAACCGGAGGCCAGAGAGTGGCCAGCTCTCTGCTGGATGATGGCTTTCTCTACCGCATCTTGTCTCTGACTCATCTGATATCCAACTTACCGACCCTCCTGTTTTCACAGAGTTATATAATAGTTCAATCGCCCACTCAATCTTTGGAATGACATGTTTGATCGTCATCAAGCGGAAATAACTGTCATGCAGTTCACATGTCACTCTCTTCCGGTGCATCAGTCTATGAGTGTACCATGGGATTTTTACCTTGTCCCATTTTCTCAGCCAAGTCCGCCTACGCGATTTCTCCTCATAACTGCCATCGGAATGTGTCACTTCCATCCGGTGCATCACTTCGGGATGGCATGTTTGGCCGGGTCGAAGGTCAATATACAACGTAATGACCTTGAGAATAATATAAATCGATTTGTTCTCTTTCAACAATGAATAAATAGTTGGGCAGATTGGATTCTTTAACCTTGATTAAGCAACCTGTCTATTGGGAACCCTTGAGATAAATTTTGTCAGTGGCGGAGGGGTTAGGTAAAATAGATATGGAGAGAGGAATTGAATGAGATTTGTTGTCATCCTTAAATAACTACAGAAAAAAAAAACTCAATAACCATTAAGTCTTTTGATTATAATTGACATTATACTTCACGGAAAAGAAATTAAACAAAAAAAAAAAAAAAAAAAAAAAAAAAAAAATTATATCATTTTTTTTTCTTAGGAAGAAAAAAAGAAAATTTACATGGATAATGTTATTTTAATAAATTCTAAGTGACTAAAAATAAGAATATGGTTGTATACTCCCCTTCCCTAAAAAGGGGGACCTCGGATTAGCCAAAAACTACCGAGGCATAACACTTACATCCATAGCTGCCAAAATCTACAATGCCCTACTACGAAACCGAATAGAACCCAAAATCGACAACATACTTAGAAAAAACCAAAATGGCTTCCGAAGAAATAGATCCATGACCTCACAAATATTAACCATCCGCAGAATCCTTGAAGGTGTACGGGCAAAGAACCTACAAGCGACATTAATATTTGTCGACTTTACCAAGGCTTTCGACTCCATTCACAGAGGAAAGATGGAACAAATCCTACTAGCGTACGGCATACCTAAAGAAACCGTAGCGGCAATAACGATTCTCTATAGAAACACTAAAGTAAAAGTACGATCACCAGATGGAGACACAGAATACTTCGACATTGTAGCAGGAGTACTACAAGGGAACACGCTGGCTCCGTACCTCTTTATCATTTGTCTAGACTACGTACTTAGAACATCGATTGACAAAATCAAAGAGAATGGCTTCGAACTGACGAAGAAAAGAAGCAGAAGATACCCCGCAACAACCATAACCGACGCCGACTACGCCGATGACATAGCGATACTGGCAAATACACCTGACCAAGCCGAAACACTTCTGCATAGTTTGGAACGAGCAGCAGCAAGCATAGGCCTCCATGTTAATGCACACAAAACGGAATATATGTGCTATAACCAAACGGGGGACATCTCCACTCTAGAAGGAACCCCTCTTAAACTAGTAGACAAATTCACGTACCTAGGAAGCAGCGTCGAATCAACCGAAAAGGACATCGAAACGAGGTTAACGAAAGCATGGACAGCTATCAATAGGCTATCGACTATATGGAAATCAGACCTAACCGATAAAATGAAACGCAGTTTCTTCCAGGCAGCGGTCACATCGATACTGCTATATGGATGCACTACATGGACGCTAACAAAACGGCTGGAGAAGAAACTAGATGGCAATTACACAAGAATGCTGCGTGCAATCCTGAACAAGTCCTGGCAGCAACACCCCACAAGACACCAACTGTACGGCCACCTGCCCCCTATCACGTAAACTATTCAAGTTAGGCGAACCAGACATGCAGGACATTGCTGGAGAAGCAGAGATGAACTCATAAGAGATGTACTCTTATGGATCCCCACACATGGCCGCGCAAAAGCAGGACGACCAGCACGAACGTACATTCAGCAGCTATGTGAGGATACAGGTTGTTGTCCTGAAGACCTGCCTAGGGCGATGAACGATAGGGAGGAGTGGCGAGAGAGGGTCAGGGATATCCGTGCTGCCAGCACGATATGATGATGATGATGACTTTGGCATACCAACTCTTGAGGGCTATTTAATGCTAAATCTTTCGTTGATGTTAATACGATTCCATGTATATTAATCAACAGGTAGAAATAATTTTCAATAATTGTTTCCCTCAACGCGGTTGACTGTCAGCCATAATTTTCTACCGACTTTAAAATACAAGGGTTAGGTCTTTAAATCCTGTAGGTGCTAGGGATTGATATAACTAGCCAATCAATCAAATTGGGCTGAGGTGAAGTGTTGCAGGTTGTGTGACTACTTTGAATCCGGTTGACGGACCGCTCAGCAACCAGGCATTACGGATAGCCTCATTGAGTCTGAGATGTCTGACTCCACTACAGAGGTGGAGTCGGCGTGTTCTACAGCCCCAGCGTACAAGGCAGTAAAATATGAATATTCAACTGTACAAAACTAAGGACGCCCTATATACGTTTTGGTTCTAATTTTATTTTTGTTGCAAAGAATCCATGCTCTATTGTTTGATAATAAATATTTAATTTTCTACTTAGATTGATAAAATCCTAGCCTTGATTTAAAAAAAATGGGATTCGCTTATATATCATCATCATGTCATGCTGCGAGTAAGAATTTCTTTGACTCTTCCTCTCCATTCATCTTTATCGTCCATTGCATTCTGTAGGTCCACTAGACTACACCCTGTGTCTATACAGAGCTGTTGTAAATAGGTTCTAGCTGGATGTCCAGCTATGCCCTTCCGTCTTAAGGAGTCCACAGGAGAAAGTCGCTTATGGGCTCGTCCTTATTTCTCCAGCTGTGTCCTGCATGCTTTGTTCGTCTGATTCGAAGGGTTTTTGAGATGGGAGGTCGGCGATCGTACAGCTGCTACTTTGTAGGATGCTGCCACCAGGATCTGTTCAATATGTACATCCTTGTGCAATTGCCATCAAGCTTTTTCTCCATGCGCTTAGTCAGTGTCCAAGTGGTGGATCCATATAGTAGTATGGACACAACTGCAACCCCATAGCAGTCCATAATCAGCCTAGACTACGTGCTTAGAACGTCATTAGATTTAATGAAATAAAATGACTTCACACTGATGGCAGTATAGGGATCTGTGTCAATGCGGACAAAACAGAGTACATGTGCTTTAATCAAACATCTAACAGGAGACATCTTCACCTTAACAGGTGGCTCTTTGAAACTTGTGAACAAATTCGCTTATATATATGTACATGAGAGACACAGTGAAAGCTTCTTACAAAATACTTCCACGTTTAAAATAATACAAACTTTATGATGATCCGAGGGAACAACAAAAACACATCAAAATCAGAATTGAGTTGTGAATTCTGTACAGATGTCATACTAACACAACCGCTTGTTGTTTACAAGCGGCTAACATCAATTTTCTAGGGACAAAAGATTGTGAAGAAGAGTACGATACGGAAGATAAGGAAAACTCACATGATGTACGACCTGGCCTATAAAACTTGCAAATGATAGGAGACAAAAGATTATGAAAAAGTGTACGATACAGAAGATGAGGAAATCTAAGAACAAAAGATTGTGAAGAAGAGTACGATACAGAAGATGAGGAAATCTAAGGACAAAAGATTGTGAAGAAGAGTACGATACAGAAGATGAGGAAATCTAAGGACAAAAGATTGTGAAGAAGAGTACGATACAGAAGATGAGGAAATCTAAGGACAAATGATTGTGAAAAAGAGTACGATACGGAAGATGAGGAAATCTAAGGACAAAAGATTGTGAAAAAGAGTACGATACGGAAGATGAGGAAATCTAAGGACAAAAGATTGTGAAGAAGAGTACGATACGGAATATAAGGAAATCTAAGGACAAAAGATTGTGAAGAAGAGTACGATACGGAAGATAAGGAAAACTCACATGATGTACGACCTGGCCTATAAAACTTGCAAATGATAGGAGACAAAAGATTATGAAAAAGTGTACGATACAGAAGATGAGGAAATCTAAGAACAAAAGATTGTGAAGAAGAGTACGATACAGAAGATGAAAAAAATCTAAGGACAGAAGATTGTGAAAAAAAGTACGATACGGAACATAAGGAAATCTAAGGACAAAAGATTGTGAAGAAGAGTACGATACGGAAGATGAGGAAATCTAAGGACAAAAGATTGTGAAGAAGAGTACGATACGGAAGATGAGGAAATCTAAGGACAAAAGATTGTGAAGAAGAGTACGATACGGAAGATGAGGAAATCTAAGGACAAATGATTGTGAAGAAGAGTACGATACAGAAGATGAGGAAATCTAAGAACAAAAGATTGTGAAGAAGAGTATGATACAGAAGATGAGGAAATCTAAGGACAAAAGATTGTGTAGAAGAGTACGATACAGAAGATGAGGAAATCTAAGGACAAAAGATTGTGAAGAAGAGTACGAAACGGAAGATGAGGAAATCTAAGGACAAATGATTGTGAAGAAGAGTACGATACGGAAGATGAGGAAATCTAAGGACAGAAGATTGTGAAGAAGAGTACGATACAGAAGATGAGGAAATCTAAGGACAAAAGATTGTGAAGAAGAGTACGATACGGAAGATGAGGAAATCTAAGAACAAAAGATTGTGAAGAAGAGTACGATACAGAAGATGAGGAAATCTAAGGACAAAAGATTGTGAAGAAGAGTACGATACGGAAGACGAGGAAAACTCACATGATGTACGACCTGGCCTATAAAACTTGCAAATGATAGGAGACAAAAGATTATGAAAAAGTGTACGATACAGAAGATGAGGAAATCTAAGAACAAAAGATTGTGAAGAAAAGTACGATACAGAAGATGAGGAAATCTAAGGACAAAAGATTGTGAAGAAGAGTACGATACGGAAGATGAGGAAATCTAAGGACAAATGATTGTGAAGAAGAGTACGATACGGAAGATGAGGAAATCTAAGGACAAAAGATTGTGAAGAAGAGTACGATACGGAAGATGAGGAAATCTAAGAACAAAAGATTGTGAAGAAGAGTACGATACGGAAGATGAGGAAATCTAAGGACAAATGATTGTGAAGAAGAGTACGATACGGAAGATGAGGAAATCTAAGAACAAAAGATTATGAAGAAGAGTACGATACAGAAGATGAGGAAATCTAAGAACAAAAGATTGTGAAGAAGAGTACGATACAGAAGATGAGGAAATCTAAGGACAAAAGATTGTGAAGAAGAGTACGATACGAAAGATGAGGAAATCTAAGGACAAATGATTGTGAAGAAGAGTACGATACGGAAGATGAGGAAATCTAAGGACAAAAGATTGTGAAGAAGAGTACGATACGGAAGATGAGGAAATCTAAGAACAAAAGATTGTGAAGAAGAGTACGATACGGAAGATGAGGAAATCTAAGGACAAATGATTGTGAAGAAGAGTACGATACGGAAGATGAGGAAATCTAAGGACAAAAGATTGTGAAGAAGAGTACGATACGAAAGATGAGGAAATCTAAGAACAAAAGATTGTGAAGAAGAGTACGATACGGAAGATGAGGAAATCTAAGGACAAAAGATTGTGAAGAAGAGTACGATACAGAAGATGAGGAAATCTAAGGACAAAAGATTGTGAAGAAGAGTACGATACGGAAGACGAGGAAAACTCACATGATGTACGACCTGGCCTATAAAGCTAGCAAATGATATGAGAGAATCGCAAGAAAATCTGTTAATCCATTTGAAGCGGGTCAAATTTTCTTGTTCTATCACGTGCCCTGCAACATATAAATGTCATCGGTCGCATTACATTGTTTTTTAATCAGTCATAACGTTAATAATGAACTGATAAGCAATGCCATTGTATTGAAAAGAGGTATCAAATATTAACACCTGTCATTTTTACCGAAAATAAAGAAAAAAGAAACTTATAAAAAGAATTAGAAGAAAGCCGGAAATGAGGAGAAAGAGAGAAAAGGCAAGACAAAGGAAAACGAAGACGCAACGAGGAGAGAGAGAGAGTGAGAGAGAGAGTGAGAGAGAGAGTGAGAGAGAGAGAGAGAATTCAAAGAAATAATGTCATATCTAATAAGATCTTTTTCTTCTCAGTTGTAAGGGAAGGTGTGACGAAGTAGTGAATATTTAATTTTTCGTGTGGTTGTTGGAAAAGAAGAAAATGAATTTCTGACTACGATGTGTGAAATAATGATAATAATAATAATCACAACAATAACAATTAAGTGCTGCGTATGCAAATGATAATTCAGAAGTATTTAATGAAATATTCTTCAGGCTAAATCAATTAACGACAAATTAACAATTGATACGGGAGAATAAGGGAAAAATAAAACAGAAAGAAGAAATAAAATCCAATAAAATTCATAAAAAGCAAAGACAAAAAATTCAGAAAATACCACAAAACCTAATACATTGAAAGACCCTAAATTGTCGGAAATAAAGCCTGCTTTGAAAATTTCACATCATTACAATATTTCATTGAAGAAAAACGATGAAAATGTAAATAAAAACATGGGAAATAAGTTTATGAAAATTCAGTTTAACTTGAGAAAAAAAATAGGACGAAATTATATATTCTAAAAAAAAAGACAAAAAACAAACAAACTCATACCTTAAATGAAATAAGTACAAAACTAATTCCAAGGCAAAATAATATACAGAAAGATATGTTTAAACAAATAATCCAATAAAACCATTTTCAAAAGAAAAATAAATAAGACAATGATTTATAAAGGAAGATAAAATCCAAATGTACCTTGTGAATACAAGTAAATAAATAAAACTTATAAGACGAGAAAAATAGTTGCATATTAAAAAGTAAAAATGGCATGGTTCTTCATGATAGCCCCGCCAAAAAAAAAAAAAAAAAAAAAAAAAAAGGAAATATTAAAGAACAAAAAAAAAAATTAAAGCAGAATTCATGAAAGTAAAAGAAAAAAAAGGTAAAAAGAGAAAATGTCTTAATCATTTTAAAAATACTCAAACTGAACGTGATAAATTCGATTCTTTCAGTTATTTTTAATTGTTAATTTGTTGTTGAAACTCCAGGCAAAAAGCAATTAAATCTTAAAATTACATTTTTACCTGTTTACTTTTATTTTACATACACACACGCACTATATATATATATATATATATATATATATATATATTTTAAATTTCTTACATTTTCATTTTTTGTTCAAGAATTCGCCGCCATTTCCCTCTTTTCCATTTTATACACAAGTTTTAGCCAGCCACTTCCTTTCTCACTTCGGAAATGAAATTCTGAACAAGAAATAATTAGTGCCCCAGCCTCAAGTATCAACTCTCATTTCAGTTTACCTGCGAGATTTTAAGGTTAGAAGGCAACATTATAAATTATTCATAATTCTTTAGTTTATTTCTATCAAGTGCACGGACACACACGCATCTATATATTATAATTGTCTAAGTGCAATCATGAGAATAGGTATTTGCTCTGCCATCTACCACGAGACTAATTCAAGTAAAGTGAAAGAACTTCTGTATCTCCAAGTAGAAGAGTACAACTATATATTTATGGAAATAAATTAGTGTCTTTGGCCGGATAGCTCCTCTGAAAAAATCTTAAAGAATCTAACTTGAAGTAATATCAGATAAATTGCTACATTTGTGAATGTTCCGATATTTTTATATCTGCACTAGATATTCAGCTCATTTTTTTTAAAAGTTTGGCTGTTTGTCTTTACAGATATTTAGTTTAAAAACGACCAACTTACTTAAGGCTAGAGAGAAGACCTAGTCAATACCACAAAAAAGAAAGTTTCTGATTTCCTCGGCTGAAGATTAGAAACTAAGAATAGTTCTTGCAAGACAGTTAAGATTCCTTGATCACATCATTCAAACAACACTCCATCAGGAATGGTTGTTATCTCGGATACAACCAAACAGGTGATCATATAGAAATTAGTCGTGTCATTGGAGTAACATTCGACGGAAACTGAGCAAATTTCTGGAGGTCTTGAATAAATTTCGTATATCAGGAACAATCCAAATGGGAAGGGGTAAAACAGTAACAGAGTCCGCGAAGGTTTTTAATGAAGATGGCCAACCAATAGATTGTTACGGCTTGGAATTAAACCCTGCAAGGTTACTTTGGCAACGGGAAGGGTCCGATATTGAAATACCTTAAACCTTAGATGAACCCAGGAATATCCCCGATGAGATATTGCAATTTTTCTAAAACATGTATTTTTGAGAACTATATATATATTTCTGAAATATCCACGACTGATCAAATATGGTACTAAAAATTTCACGGTGAGCATGGAGAAACCCATGAACATCAGACATTCTAAGGACGCTCATATAAAAATAAATCAAATAAAAAAACTTAAAGTAAAACTTCTAGAACAAGTTTAACATTTAAAAATCCAAGCTTTGTTTTGGTTGTAGAGACACTACTGCAAGAGTAACAAGTTTTTAACTCTCACTCATCCTTGCTTTCTACATATTTGTCAGGGATAAAGGAGAAAAGGAAAGAATAAAGATCCGATGTACAAATTTGTATTTTTTTTTTTATTTCTCTAAGTTGAGTGAAAAAGAAGAGTTCACGTTTTCAAATGCAATGCAAAATGTTCTTGACATTGCATTCCAAATATGGCAGACAGTGAAGGGAAAAGCATAATTTTTGCATAATCTTGATCCCAAGTTTGCTCAGGACTCTCAGTTTCATGACGTATCCGCAATTAAGTACATACCCTGTGTCGTCGATTTTTCTAATCCCTGGGAAGATACTGTGAAATGAACAAGGATTTTCTCGCGCTTATTTACATTTAAATTCTGCAAAACTTCCGAGTTCAAGGAGAAATTCTGATTGTTTGTTATTTAATGGCGTATCAACCTTCTCGGGTTATTTAATGCCAAATCCATCCTTTTTAAAAGGACAGCAATTGTCTATTTTACCCATAGATGGGCATTTATCCAAATGTGAACGTAATAGCGCGACTGGAGTTCGAACTCGCTTACTACAATTCCGCAGTCCAGTGCTTTAACCATTATACCATCGGGACATCACCGAGAAATTCTCAGTCTAATTTTGGCTCTAAAGAAAAAGCCCCTTTTAAGTTTCATTTAGCTTCTTTGTTTAATGACATACCGCATCGTCGATTATTTAAGCCATCCTTGTAGAAAAACAGCACAATCCATAAAGGAGGTCTAGTTTATGCTGTAAGGTCTACTAATTTACTAAATTCGGTGATTTTTAATTTTAGGATTTGTTTATCAATTTATTTTATTTAGTTCATCATTTAATGGTTTTTATTTATTAAAATTATCTTATTAATTCTATTCGTTTTCAGTTGACATAGTAGCAATCTGTTTTCCTGTCTAAATTTTGCGCAGATCGTTTAATAATAATTTTTTTCTGTCAAGGTGATTATGGTATGTAAGCAATGGGAACTACATATTATGACGATCACATAAGGGACAAATTGACTCATCAATGGACCGGGTGTCCAAGGTTCAATCCAAGATCGAGTCATACCAAAGAATAAAAAATAGTACTTGATTTCTCCTCGTTTAACTCGGTATCATAAGGTAGGGATCAAGGGTAAGTAGAGAAATCCAGGGAGAGGAGTGAAGTAACTATTGAAAAGGGAGCCTTCAGGTCGTCCTCGATGACGGTCAGCCTATTTATTATATGCATAAGGGTCATTTACTAAATGAGGTGATTTTTGGTTTCAGAAATTAGCTGTAGAATTAACAGTTTACAGTTGCATATTTTTCAAAGATAGGTCTTTCATGTCCTAGAATTCCGTCAGAACAAGACTGCTGCCCCGGAATTTTTTTTATCGGAGAGTCAGTGTGTTTCCATTCCATGGGTAGGCTCTTAGTGGCAAACACATCTCTATACACAGACATTTTTTCTGTAAATTTCACATGGTTTGCACTTCTCAGCTACCAAAAAATTTGATAAAAGACCATTTGATGCCGACCAT
Source organism: Sepioteuthis lessoniana (assembly GCA_963585895.1). Lineage (NCBI taxonomy): Eukaryota > Metazoa > Mollusca > Cephalopoda > Myopsida > Loliginidae > Sepioteuthis > Sepioteuthis lessoniana. Next base: position 111,886,017 of record OY757907.1, read on the forward strand.
TTTAATAGCTTCAAAAGAAATATTTGAGACATTAATATAAATTTTGCTATAAATCAGTTCCCAACAATGCAGATGTTTTTTGTTTTTTTTTACATTTACAGAGAAAATGTTTTTTAAACATATTTCCCTTTTAAAAAAATCCCCTTATTTATTGAATGACCCTCGTACATAGTTCTCCTAATTTATCTGTGTTTATTTTTTATTTAACCAAATAAATATTTATTTTTTTGCTATACTTCTATTCATTTATTCTACAATTTATTTATTTAATTTAGTGAATCAAAAATTTTCAGAACATAATTCATACAATACTTCGTCTGTATATATATATATATATATATATATATATATATATATATAAATTACGTAGAGATTGATAATGAAGAGTTTCGTTTGTACGAGATTCGTTCAAAATGTTAGTTCTCATCCAGAGAGAAGAGCTATCTATGAACATGCAAAAGTGGAAAGTGAATCAAATCCAAAATCTTAGTGAGGCTTAGAACTTTTTGAACGACCGTGAGCGAAAGAAAAAACTAGACATATTTGGTAGAAGCCAATCAAAACATGGTTGAATATTACGATATGTAGCACAGGTTTATTTTCCTTTACACCTGCAGTCTAAATGCAGGTTAGAGTGTTAAAAACATTCTAAGAAAACTGACGAATTGTCTATTATTGTGTAATGTTGTTTTTGTTTATATTCAATTGTAAATATATGTACACCACGAAATTTTCTATAATCTTATCTAACGTCACGGGTTGAATAGGTCAAGAAAAGAGAATTAGTTTTGTTATCTTAATTAGCTTATTAAAATAGACACAAAATTGTATTGTTAATTAAAAGACAATCCAATTTGTGATATTGAAAAAAATGGGTAATTACAATTGATTATTTATATGGTTAACCTAAAATGAAATTTATGTATTCGCCTCAAAACACAATTTTATTTTCACGGTTGTATGATGGATAAAACATGTTTTTACTTACATTATAAACGCACGCACAATATATATATATATATATATATATATATATATATATATATATAGATAGTGATCTTCAGGTATTGTTAACAGGAAAATGCTATTGACTTTCATCAATCAGATTTAATTTAATTTAAAAGACAAAAGGAAATTGCATGCTCAACTAGGAAACCGAAGAACATTAAAATAAGATTCTTTAAAGACTAAGAATCATCGTCAAAATAAGAAAAGCTAAAAACCCCAAACTACAAAGCTATTAAATAATTAGAAACAAAAACAAGACATCTGCATATATACTATTAATTTTTCTTTCAATTTTGTTCCTCACCAAATTCCTCAAGGAGAATTGGAATTCCTTCTATTTACACAAGGAAGACTGATGTAAATATTTTCAAGAACACGAAGGGGAAATTTCATTGTTTTTAAAGGTATTGATTTTGAAGGTGATTCCTTGTCACATTTTCTTTCTCACAATTTCGTTGATTCGGTAGGAATTACTTTTTGCCAATTTAATAGAATTTTCATTGTCAAACTAACTGTTGACACTCTTCTGATAAAGGTTAGATTGAGGAAGTTTTTTTAAAAGACATTAAAATGAATACCATTTTTCTATCTTTAAATACATCAATAGATACTCTTATTGCACATATTTGTGTTTTTTTCTTATAGAGTTAGCCATTCCAAGCCCCACCATCTACGATAGAGGGGTAAGATCCCTCCAACCAAATAAAGGGTAACCTGGATATGACATCAAACTGGTGTTGAGGCTTCAGCTCTGGAGATCTAGAATTTATCCTTTATTTTAAATGCTGTTTGAGAACTACTTATGGCCATCAAATGTATTACTGGAAAAACTCACTGCTATATGTGGTTCCCAAAAGAGTTAAATTTTAATGAAAATAAACCGAAAATTGTAAATATCAAACATACAATGTATGCAATTCTCTAACCATTAGTTATAAAATAACCTCAGACTAGTTGACAGGCCGTTAAAATCAACAAACATTTTTCTTTTCATACTGAAGTTATGCATTTTCGGATGTAAAGCTGGTTTGAATACAGAGTTTTTCTTCTCTAAGACTAGTTGCCTAACCATAGCAAAAGAACCCAATCTGTCCTTAACTAGAGGGATAAAAGATAGATTTATTCTTTTCCCAAGAGAATTAGCGCAAATTAGTTGTCTAAATTTCTGAGACGATGCTTGTTGATTTTTATCATTAAGGGTTTTCGGACTATTGCCTTCACCTTTATTGTAATTTCCAAAACGTTTCGTTCGATATGTCCTTCAGTCTTCTTCAGGTGTTTGTCGAACTTAGGAACCTACACGGAACTTCGAACTACGACCTTCATTGAATCTACGGGGGTCGCCTGTTCTGATTCCGTTAGTCATAACCGTGTACAAGTGTTAAGTATTCCTGTATTGTTACTCGCCAGCAGTTAGTATTGAAACTTCCAAATGATTGTCTCCTTAGAAGCTTAGGGAACCAACGCCTATAACAGTTATACTGTATGCGAGTAATACAGGAATACTTAACACTTGTACCCGGTTATGGTTAGCGGAATCAGAACAGGCGACCCTCGTGGATTCAATAAAGGACGTAGTTCGAAGTTCCGTCTAAGTTCCCGAGTTCGACAAACACGTGAAAAAGGCCGGGGCACATATCTACTGAAACGTTGTGGAAATGGCAATAAAGATGAAAACAATAGTCCGAAAACCCTTAATGATAAAAATTATCGAGCTTCGTCTCAGAAATTTAGACAACTGAAGGTATTTGCTGTCGCAGTATGGAGGTAACTTGCGTGAGAGGAACTTATTTTTGACGGCACTGGAATACGATTTTCGATTTTTTTATTAGCTGTTCCCCTGATTCTGTAAAATTAAGTAATGATACCTTTTCTCCCAAGCAAACAAGCATTTTTTGATATTTCGTTGCAAGCAAGTTTCTCTTTTAAAATCCTCTATTTTACTCCCGATATATTAGCATTTACTTCCCCACCCGACATTTTTATTCGGAAAGTGTTGTACCATAGCTATATTTTCTTCTAGAAAAGGAGACATTATAGTATAGTGTCTGTTGGGTTATTTAGTTGATCCACTTTATTATTGTTGTCTTATTGCTGGTTTTACGGTTATTATTTTGCTTGTCAAGCACTTTGAACTTGGAGACTAACCTAGTCACTAACAGCTGTTGCTCATATACAAAACCAAATTACTTACCAGCTCATATTAATATGGCGTCAAGATACTTTCGATCAGATCCCTAATTGTATATGTGCTGGATTGTCCATGAATTCTAGCAATCGTAGCATTTTTAATCAACCGAAAAAAGAATATGAAATAGCTTTGAAAACAGTGGTTACTTAAGCACATTAAATTTCAAGAAGAAAGGAAAAAAACCTTTAGGATGCGTAATATAATATTGTTTAACCCATTATATAAAACAGCAGGGAAAACTAAAATAGGAAAGCACTTTATTAAATTAATTGATAAACATTCCCCCAACTTCAAGCAACAAATTGCACAAAATATGCAAGAGAAGCATTGTCAAAATCAGCCATAGATGGGCAAAAATATTGTAACCTTATAAAAAAAACAAAACATGTAGCACAAAAGAAATGAAACTACCGATAACCGACTCTGAGTTTCTGTAAATTCAGAAGTAGATAGGACTGTCTCATTCGATGAAAAGAATTTGACAGGCAAGATTGTTTAAACCAAAAATAATTATAAAAATATATATTTTGTATCGACCGAGTTACTACTGAAACAGTTATTCAACAAAAAAATATTGTTTTTACAACATTTTCCAAATATATATGGGGAAAAAAGAAAATGATACTATTCCAGGATTAAAATGGAAGATTGAAAAAAAAGGTACCGACTAGCAATGAAAAAAAATGAAACAAAGAAAAGCAACACGATTACCTTTTTTTGAAGATTAGCTAAACTTCTTAATGAAAAACTTGGAAATCACATCCAAAGTCTGCCATGAATCAAAGTTTTTCTCGTGCAATGTAGCGCTATACTAGTTAATTATCACCGTACATGACTTCACGATAAAAAAAATAGTTGTAGAAGCTACTTATATATATTAGCCCGGTCGGCTGCAGAATACGCCGACTTCATGTCTGCACAGGGATAAGACTCGCCACTTACGAGTATCCTAGCTATGATACTAAATAGGATCTGATGAGGCCCCAGTCCAATAACTTTGGGAATTTGGAGTACCACTTTATTACCATTATTCTCAGGTCCACTCCGACTTGGAGTGGTTGTATCTGTTAGTTGCCCTTGTATTGGTCAAATAGAACTGTTTAATCATTTAGCATATTGAAACCATTAAAAAGTGTGAAGAAATGATTAATATCAAACTGCATTATGACTATAAGATAGTAGTGCTTGAAAGCATTTAACTGTGTACGAACAAATAAGCTTCGGTTCGCTTAAATTGTTACCTGTAAACATCGACATGGATCTCCCCGACCCTCTCCCACCACCTTTCTCTATCGTCCATCGCTTCCGGTTGGTCTTCAAGGCTACATCCTGTATCGGTACAGAGCTGTTGTATGTAGGTTCTAGCTGGCCATCCTGCCTTTGCTCGTCCGTGTGAGGGGGTCTACTGGAGTACGTCACCTGTAAACTACTCTCTTACAAATACTATATATAACATGATTTGACATTAAATAACCCAAAAGGTTTGATATTTTATAAAATACAACAAACAAATTCTTATATATTCATACAGTACAGAGTGAGTAACCGTTTAAATAAGCCGTGTTCCGTCTAAGTGAATCTCAAATTTTATATTCGTACTATCATCTGAGGATCGCTATCATTCGAGTGAAACCTCTTGAAACGATTGTTCATATTTTTATCCCTACCTCATACACTCATGTATATATATATATATATATATATATATATATATATATATATATATATATATATATATATATATATATATATATATGAATGAAATGGTGAGTTGAAAGTTATTTTACAAGAATATTATCTTTACTCATACTTCAAGTTTAAAACTCAGAAATAAAAGTAGTTTCGGTATATCGATTAATTTTTTAGAACAAACAGTAATAAAAAATCAGCTATCATCTAAAAAAATGAATCATGGACAGCTATCAAAAGGCTATCGATTATATGGAAATCAGACCTAACCGATAAAATGAAACGCAGTTTCTTCCAGGCAGCGGTCACATCGATACTACTATACGGGTGCACTACATGGACGCTAACAAAACGGCTGGAGAAGAAGCTAGAAGGCAATTACACAAGAATGCAGCGTGCAATCTTGAACAAGTCCTGGCGGCAACACCCAACAAGACAACAACTGTACGGCCACCTGCCTCCTATCACGAAAACTATTCAAGTTAGACGAACCAGACATGCAGGACACTGCTGGAGAAGAAGGGATGAACTCATAAAAGATGTACTCTTATGGACCCCCACACATGGTCGTGCAAAAGCAGGACGACCAGCACGAACATACATTCAGCAGCTACGTGAGGATACGGCATGTTGTCCTGAAGACCTACCTAGGGCGATGAACGATAGGGAGGAGTGGCGAGAGAGGGCCAGGGATATCCGTGCTACCAGCGCGACATGATGATGATGATGATTATGAAAGTGTACCTTTCTCTCTCTCTTTATATATATATATATATATATATATATATACACGCATACGAGATTGAGACGTAGATTCATAGTGAACATTTTAAGTTATAAAGTAAAAAAGAAGCGTGTTCCAAAAGAAATTGATTAACGCATATGAATTGATATACCTTTGAGCATAATTGCTCGTAAGTACTCTCACACAGTCAAAATCACATTATAACAAGGATGCATTTATAGATATTCTAGACAAACGAAGGTAAAAATGCCTATGTCGATTTCGTGTGAATGAGAAACTGAGGTCTTCGCAAAATTCATTAGAATCTTTGCACCCTTAAAACCATTGTATTTTAGAAGATGCAGTAAAACCCTGAACGTTAGAGAAAAGGAACTAAGACAAAGATACACGAAAAAGAAAACGATGAATGGAGAAGAAAATGAGGGAGGGAAAAAAAACATATCAAGAACCTCGAAAAAGAATAAAAAGACAATGAAAGATGGTTTGGTTTCTTTGTTTATATTTCTTAAACCTTCGTTGGATATTTAATGCCAAAGCCATCCATATAGAACTTTAGTGGTAATCCATAGCTGAGAGATATTACTTTTCCTTCGGGTATAAGTCCCAAACTGAAAATAATAGCCCAACTGGAGTTCGAACTCACTTACTGCGATCTTGCAGTCCAGCACTTTAGCCACTGGGATTCAAGTTAGAGTGTCTAAGTCAAAAATTTATTGAAGTGGAAGAAAAGAAACGAAAAGGTTAAAAAAAAAAGTAAATTAGAAATAAAGCAGAGAAGACTATCTCGACGGGAAAGGAAGGAAAGCAGCAAAGTGAATAAAGAGGCAAAAGAGAGAAAAAGGCTATTAGAGAATTAGTAAAACTCATTGATTTTAACGGCATGTCAACTCGTTTAGGGTTATTTCATTCCTAGTGGTTTTGATATTGTATTCTTTATATCATCATATTAATTTTTTGGTGCATTTGTTTCTATAGAAACTTTTTCTGAACAAGATCCTAAAGAATAGGAATACTTTTAAACATGTGTATGAACTATAGATGGGACCCTAGCAGGTACTACTATTTAAGGCCAAAGGGGTCATAGGAGTAAAAGTAATGAATTACAGATCTCTAGCATTTGAACCTCACCAACGGATTTCGTTTAGTATCATACCATTTTACCAGAACTCCAACCATTCGTGGGAGTACAGTTAGCCTATTCTAAGGCCTGTCGAGTTGCTGGGTGAAGACGTTAGAAGAGAAATGTAAAGAGGATGAAATATTTAAAAATTGTGTTGATCAGTGAATGAAGAAGTAAATTACACCAGGAAGAACTGGAGAAGGTGGGCACCTCGGGTGGTGTAACGGTTAGCATGTTAGACTAGCAAACCTACACGAGTGAGTTCGATTCTCATTGGGTGCCCCATTCATGCGGCCTCGTGCTACATCTAAGCAAAAAGCTTAGTAAATTAAAAGAACTGGAGAAGGCAAAATAATAATAATAATAATAAAATAAAATACTGCAAAAATAAAGAAAGAATAGAAGTGTATATCAGATTGAAAGAAAAAAGAAAAACAGACAGCCAAGAGAATATGGTGAAAAAAGAATGAAAAAAAAAAGGTACATCGTGAGCAGGTAGAGAAGCAAAGAAAGAAGAAAGTAAAGAAAACAAAAGAAGTTGCGTTAAGAAAGGAAAAGCGAGAGGTTAATAAATAATAAATTGAGAGAGAGAGAGAGAGAGAAACCCTCTAAAACTTATCATCATAACGAAGATTTAAGTAAATTAAAAACGAGTACTAAGGCATATTTCAAAAGTTTAATTAAATAGATTTTGACAGATCGCCATGATCGAAGTCGGATATATTTTGGTATCAATAATCTGGCGATCTGTCCCTAAGTGAAATAACATCAATATTATGATATTGAGTAAAATAAAAACATCCACTCTCTATCCTAAAACGGAATCAGGATCTCTGTCTCTCTCTATATATTTTTTATTTTTCTGAAAATGTTTATTACCAAAATGAATTATATAATACTAAGAGAGAAAGCTGATATTATTCACTGGTGAAATGCTAATAATGTTGTTGGTTTTATTCTTGCTGATAATAAAAATGTCTCGCGAAAATCCGCTGCTACATTTCCCGCCAAAAATAAATAAATGCCAGGATTTTGTGATTTGTTTCAGTGGGTTTAATAACAACACATCACGTCCTTTTGCATAGGAAACAAAAGGGAGGGAGATATAGAAATATATTTTGAAAAGACAGGGAGAGATAAAGAGAAGAGGGTGAATGGAAAGAGAGAGAGACAGAGAGAGATAGAGGAATAAAAATATAAGAATTAATTGAAAATAAAAATAAGAAAAATAATATTTGATTGACGGAAAAATAAAAATGGCGGTGTAAAAAAACTTGAGAATGAACAGTGACGAAAAAATAAGACGAATATATAATAGGAAATCAAAAGATATTTCGAGTGCTTTTGGCTAAGGAAGGAAGAACGAACGAAAAAATAAGAATAAAAAACTAATAAATAATAAAAATATCGATATTAAAGAATAAAAAACCCAACCAAAAACAAACTATGAAATAGAAAACGGAAAATAAATATCAGCTCGAACGAGATAAGAAAATATTGTAACATACAAGTAGCCAGAAGAAGAAAAAAGGGATGGGAAATCGAAATAATAAACGCGGGGTCTGCATAACGCAATATGTACATCTGACAAATAAATAAATACTGGTCAGTATTCGCTAAATTTGGCAGGGAGTCAGATTTTCACAAAAGACAGCAACGAATAACTATTAAGGTAATCGGCAGGCTAAACATTACACTGAATAGACATACAAATAGAGTAGACGTATAAAAATTGCAGGTTTTTTTAACGTACCAAAGAGCATTTCTGCTGGGATGAAAGAAAATGTGCGCTTTGCCTAAGACAGAAGTGTCACTCATTGGTACTTCGACTTCAGATAAATAACTTTGCTCCCGGCCTTCGTACTACCATTAAAGTGTGGTACCTGTTCTTCTTTCCGTAACGAGTTCACGTTTTTGAGTGGGGTGTGACGCAGTATTCTTGTCTTCAGTATACAAAATGGACATGCAAAAACCATTGATTTTAACGGTGTGTCAACCCATTAAAGGGCATTTTATGCATAGCGGTTAGGGAATCGCGTTCATTTATATTTTTAAGTGGTTCTTAATAGATTTTTTTGCTTACGAATAATTATCAAACAGATCTATTGGACCACTAGATGAGTTAGTTGGTTGTTTATGTTTTATAGCATATCAATCTTTGTTGGTTATTTAACGCCAAATACATTTTTATACAAATAATAAGTTCTATTTCAAACAATTAACTTTAGGATAAGTACACAGTTGAATTTTCCAAAACATTTCTATATAAAACTATTTAGCTTGGTCAAACAGTTCTATTTCAAACAATTCAGTTTTGCACACTATAGAAGTTTCGATCCCCTTTCGAGAGAAATAAAGAGACGTTAATTTTTGTTAACCAAGTATGATGTTTATTCTTTCATTATGGTTTTTTCTTTGTTATGTTATATAACACTATCACTCAATGTCAGAGTGGACCTGGGAGTAATAGCAATGAAAGTATTTAAACACTCTAGATCTCCAGAACTTGAACCTCATCATCGGATGAATTTTAATTCCATCTTTTGGTGGGTTTTTTAGCTCTCTGCAGGTGAGCGTATCTCTAAATCCCGCTGACACAGTGAAAATATAAATTGAAAGAAAGAATTGACAAATATCAATTTCAGAAATTCAAACGACGTAAGACAGCAACTAATTCTTGGTGTAGAAAAACAAAAAAAAAAAAAAACTCTCAGAGGAACTAAAATACGGGGATTTTGGTCGATTTCACCTATACGTTCTTTAAACGATTTCCCTAAAACTCGTGCAAGATGGAAGAGCGCATTGTCAGCAGGAATGGGTTGAGTTGATGGGGGTTTAAGGCATATCAGCCTTTGTTTAATGCCAAATCCACTTAATATATATATATATATATCTATATATATAAACGCAGTTTCTTCCAGGCAGCGGTCGTGTCGATACTGTTATATGGATGCTCTACTTGGACGCTAACTAAACGTCGGTAGAAGAAGCTAGACGGCAATTACACAAGAATGTTGCGAGCAATAGTAAACAAGTCCTGGTGGCAACACCCCACAAGGCACCAACTATACGGCCACCTGCCTCTCATCACGAAAACTATCCAAGCTTGACGAACCAGACATGCAGGACACTGCTGGAGAAGCAAGGACGAGCTCATAAGTGATGTACTCCTCTGGACCCCCGCACATGGCCAAGCAAAAGCAGGACGATCAGCTCGAACACACATACAACAGCTATATGAGGATACGGGATGTAGACCTGAAAACCTGCCAGAGGCGATGAACGATAGGGAGAAGTGGCGAGAGAGGGTCAGGGATATCTGTGCTAGCGGCACGACATGATTATATATATATATATATATAAGTTATGATTTGTAGACGGATAGTTGGGAGTTAACGTTTTTTAATGAACCAGCGCTCATCTGTATACACACCGTTAAATAGTTTCATATATTGCGATCGAACATTTATAATTCTATTTAATACTAAACCTTTGCTCGCCTACTGTCAAGTGCTTACAACTATTGCTATCGAACACTAATAATTCTATTCAACACTTCGTTTACACACAGTCACAATGATTCAAACTATTTTTATAATATCTATTTTTGTGCCTAGTTAAACGGTTTCAAGTATTGATATTCAACGCTAAAAATCCGATTCAACATTACTCATTGGTTTTCCCACAGTTAAATGGTTCCCAGTATTGCCTTATAACATTAAAAATTCAATTAAATATCTGTCTTTTTTGGGCACAGTTAAATGGTCGAACAGTTCTATTTGACTCATAGATGGGACTATCAGGTACTGCCACTCCGAGTCAGAGTGGACCAGACAATGAAGAGGTACTCAGCCTACTCAAAATTTCCTGTACAGAAGCCTCATCATCAGATTGATTAGTTGCCTATCCATGACACTCGTAGAGGGGTCATACCCTTCTGCTGAAATGCAGTTGGTGTATTCTTCAGCTCTCGCTGACTGCACTGCAGCAAGAACGTTGAAGAGAGTTGCCATGAAACTGAGGTAGTTTGTTTGCGATTAAATAACTTCGACTGGGTCGTTACCGAGACTACAGTTCTGCTTAAATGGGTTTGTTTCCACAGAGTGTCGTTGTCTCTAAAGGATAACAAGGATAACGCTGTTACCTTATTTCGGCAAAAGCAGGATTCATCCACATTTGCGAACTTCTTCCCTTTTTAAGCTCATTTCCCGTGGGGTAATTGAAGATTGTTTTGGTTTGATTTCTTTGTTCAATGGCATATCAATATTGGTGGGTTATTTATTGTCAGAGTCATTCTTTTACAAGAAAATTAGTAGTTCTATTCAAGCTATAGCTGAGGGAATTCTACCTTTTCCAAGGGTATTAGACCAAAAGTGAACGTATAAGGAGGACTAGAGCGCAAACTCGCTTGATATACTTTGTGTTGAAATGCATTTCTTCCTTTGACATATCAAACGAACTATAGGAGGCTTAATTATTTATCTATCTCTGCGGAGTTGTTATGACATTGTATTTACTTAATCCTTCCGCCATGAGATGAGACTTAATGTCATTTTTAAGCGGAGAGAAGCTAGTTTGAATTCGGAATTTTCCTTCTCTTAGACTAGTTGTCTAACCAAAATCCCAGTCAGCCTAGCTATAAACCCATAGATGGTGAGAGAATGAAAAAACAGATTAATGCTTTTCACAGAGTGAAATATAAGGAACCTCGCCTGGGATTTGAAATCGGATCACCGATTCTATTTCCTGTACCGATAATCATTATGCTAAGTGCGCCGCTATTACGACTAGTACCCATTACTACTGTCATTTAATAAGCTGAATACTATCAGGTTGCTTAGAGTACACAGCAGTTACTAAATGGTCACCCATTTAACCGACTTATTTCTGCTTAACTGATGTGGTAGGAACCAGTGCTTTAAGCAGCACTTGACACTAAGTCAAGTAGCCGTCATATTTGCCACCAGTTGCTGGTCTGAACGTTTTGGTCAATCAGATATACACTCACTCACACACGCGCGCTGACATTAATATTGATAATGTAGTTTTTTATACTTATAAACAGTGCTCAAAATCACTGAGAAAAATATGTATTTAGTTAGGATAGCGTAGACACAGAGTAAATGTGTTCATCAAACCAAGTCTAACTTGTGTGTGTATATATATATATATATATATTCAGTACATTTGTACAACTTTTACAGACGATTTAGATCAGTCATAGTAAAACTGCAGCCGACGAGTCTAGAGCTGCTGAGATTTCTGTATAGCCCACCTAATTTTCAGAGGAAAATTACATCTATTCAAATTTCCTTACGTAAAATCTTCACATTGTTAAATATGTATCAGTAATTTAAAGAAAATAGTTGTTGTTTTTTTTATTTTTCATGAATGAATTACGAAAATATTCAATTTTGCCTTCGATACTCGATCTTATTCATATAGAATGCATTCATTTTTTCAATTAGAGATTTGCGTCTTAATTATTCTGTAATCTACCACAGTAGATATCAGTCATAATAATATATCAAGTTTTCTTTTTATCAGATTGAGAGAGAGAAAGAGAGAAACAAAACAACACACAAAACTTTCCTTTGTTTCTAAAGCAGATACTAGCATGAATGGCCTTCTAAAGGGAAAATGGTTCAAATACCTTCAAGGAAAAAACTACTTTGAATTTATGTATGAGTGCAGCCCACTTTTTAAAAATAACCGATACCTGCTTGAGATTTTAACAAATAGTATTATATTTTTGTATATATATATATATATATATATATATATATATATATATATATATATACGCACGTGCGTTCTAACAAAAGAGCAGCTCCTTATATATATATATATATATATATATATATATATATATAGAGAGAGAGAGAGAGAGATATGTGTGTGTGTGTGTGGGTTTAAGGAAAAGCTGTTTTGCTAAAACATATCAGTTCATTAGATATGGTTTTAAACATCTCATCTGATGATCGGTAGCATGAAACGAACTTTTGTGTGTGATCGCACTTATACGTAGAAGGTATTTAAGACCTGCTCGAAATTTACAAAGACTATTTGCTTTAGATGGTGATCTACTTGATTCTTGCATTTATAATTTCGTTCCGTCTGTAATTAATTTAGGCAATGGTTCCTTAATTCAAAGTCAGCTGCAACTTCTGTTGACCCGAAGAGAAAGATTTCTTTCATATTATTAATTCATAGTTAGATCTGTTTCTGCTGTTGTTTAAGTGTTTTGCAACTTTCGACGATACCACTACACCTGATGGTAGTTGAGAAAAGAGAATTTCTAATGCACCAAAACATAACCAATTCAAGGAATAAACAAAGATATCGTCAACTTGCGGGAAATAAAAACGAACGCGTTCAGAAGAGAATAAGGAATGTACATAACCATGCCAGTTTTAAGAAACTAAAAGAAAGGACGTAATATCCAGTGGAAATGGTTGGGCAATATATAATACCTGTCTTTTTTTAGTATAAATTTGTACTAGGTCAAAAAGAATTCCAGTTAAGACAAATGAAAAGAGATGAATGCAAAAACTGGCGAATTGAGAAAAGAAGGATATTTATGTCGAGTTGCACCACCTGGACGCTAACAAAATGGCTCGAAAAGAAGCTAGACGGCAACTACATAAAGATGTTGCGAGCAATATTAAACAAGTCCTGGTGGCAACACCCCACAAAGCACCAACTATACGGTCACCTGCCTCCCACCACGAAAATCATCCAAGCTAGACGAACCAGGCACGCAGGACACTGCTGGAGGAGCAGAAACGAGCTCATAAGTGATGTACTCATATAGGCCCCCACAAAGCACCAACTATACGGCCACCTGCCTCCCACCACGAAAATCATCCAAGCTAGACGAACCAGGCACGCAGGACACTGCTAGAGGAGCAGAAACAAGCTCATAAGTGATGTACTCATATAGGCCCCCACTTATGGCCGAGCAAAAGCAGGACGACCAGCTCGAACATACGTACTGCAGCTATGTGAAAATACGGGATGTAGTCCAGAAGACCTGCAGGAGGTGATGAAGGAAAGGGAAAAGTGGCGAGAGAGGGTCAGGGATATCCGAGCGGGCGGCACGACATGATGATAATGTCGAGTTAAATAATTCTGTTTTCTTAACTGTTTAATATATTGTCATCGGTATTATGTTCTTGCACCATCGATCCATCTAGTGAAGTTCCTTTTTTTCTATCTAGAAAGGGTATTGAGTATCTTACAGTACATAGATCCAATATGTAGGTTTCTTTTCTTATTTCACGTTTTGCTTCCCTTTCTGTTATTATTTAATTGTTTGATTTTTCATCCTCTGAAGAAGTCTCATCTCATAAAAAAAAAGTCACGACTGTTATTGTAACTTACATGTTATAGTGTTATTTTTTTCGTTATCAAGTCCAGACATTTATTGAAATTTTCACTCAATATCAATTTTGTTATATGGCGAATTGGGACAGTAACGTCCACTATCAGACAGGTTTTCTTATTTTCATTTACGGTGATTAAATCTAAGCTCCAAGTTTGAATACAGCAATATGTTTAAACGTCAAAGAGATGAGTACTATAATCGCACATTTTCTATTATGCAAGGTACTTTCTTGTTTCTACTTAGGTCACTTTTCTGCACACACGATTATTATTATTATTTTTATATGAAATTTTCACTCCAGTTGTCACTGGTGGTTTTCCACTGGAGTCTGAGTGACAACCGATTTTCTCAGTTCTCCAGGACTCTTCTAAGTATCCAGCTCATTTTATTAGTGCTGTGGTCTGGATGGTTTAGATTCTTCCTTTAAGCTTCTGTTCACCGAGTCATTTTAACCCGTTTCCAAGGACTACCATCATCATTTTTAGTGCTGTTGCTTAATTAGTAATTATTTCAACATCACCATAACCAATAATCAGACTAATTGCCTATTTTTTAATTTGATTCTTGTTTTTTCTCCTTTACTACCACCACCACCAGTAATAATATGATGATGATTGAGATGGTACAGCCATTAAACGCACAAGAAAGACAAAAGGGCTTCGCTTCTTTTTGAATGGCATATCGACCTTCGTGGTTTATTTAATGCCAGAGCCATCCTCGTAGAACAGTAGTGGTACTATTTAGCACATATCTATAGGAGGTTTCCTACCTTTCCCAAGGAGTATAAAGTTGGTTGGTTAGTGTTTTGGGCTTTTATAGCGTATCAACCTCTGTAGGTTATTTAACGCCAAATCCATTTTTATACAAATTGTTCTATTTCAAACAATTCAGTTTATTATTAGTACACAGTTTAATTGTCAAAAACGTTTTTATTTCAAACTATTCAAACAGTTCTAATTCAGCTTAGTATAAGTACAGATTGTGTTTACACACAGTTAAATGTCAAAACACTCCCATATTAAACAATTCAGTTTAGTATAAGTACTGTCTCAATGTCAAAACAGTTCCATTTCAAACAATCCAGTTTAACATTAGCACGCAGCAAGCTATTCATTTTAGTCAAAAAAGTTTTAAGTCCAACAATTCAGTTTAGCATAAGTATGCAGTTCTATTTTCCCCTAGATGGAACCCTCTCATGTGCTACAATTGCAGGACAGAGTGGACCTGGGAGCAATTGCAATGAAAGGGTTCTCCGTATTCCCCAAAATTCCAGCATCACTGGAACCTCACCCTCAGATTGTTTAGTCATATCAGGACACTCGTTGAGTGGGTGGGGTCTTACCCCTCGGCAGAGGTGCAGTCGGTGTATTCTACAGCCCCAGCCGACTAGGCATCAAGGGTAGAAGTCCAAAAGTGTACGTAATAGCATGACTCGAGTTTGAACTCATTACAATGTATCAGTCCATCATTTTAGCCTTAACGCCGCGAGGACACACCCGTTTTTTTTGTTTTGTTTTTTTGTCATAGGAACTGTCTCTACGGATACGTCTAATATACATGTATTCTCACCGCCTCCCAAAATAAAGGGGATAAGTTCTATAACATAAGTAACAAAACTCACTCATTTAAAGGGTGACATTTACTGTCATACACAGGACACCTCCTAATGTGGGAGGCAGGTCTTACCCCTCCGTAGAAAATGCAATCGGTGTATTTTAAAGTCTACCAACAAAATACGGCTCAGTTTCCGATATCACTTCTTCATTGGAGTCAGATCCCTTTCCCTGAAGCATTCTTTTGAGGTCTGGAAACAATCAGTAGTCGTTGGGGACCAGATCTGGAGAATAGGGTGGGTGCAAAAGCAATTCGAAGTGCAGTTCATGTAGTTTTGCCATCGTTGCGATTGACTTGAGACCCTGCGCATTGTCTTGGTGAAAGAGCCCTTTTTTCTTCTTCATTTTTGGCCGTTTTTTTTTTTTTTTGGTGATTTCTTCCTTCAAACGCACCAATAATGCTGTATAATATTCGCTATTGATTGTACCTTTTTCAAGGTAATCGATAAACAAAATATCTTGCGCATCCCAAAATACAGAGGCTAAAACCTTGCCTGCTGATGTTTGCGTCATCGGTCTCTTTGGATGGCTTTCACCTGCTGCTGTCCACTCAACTGACAACTGATTTGACTCCGAAGTGAAGAGGTGAATCAATGTTTCATCCATTGTCACATTTACACAAAAACTCATTTTCCTTGTGTTGAAACAGTTGCAAACAACGCTCTGAATCGTCAACGTGTTGTTGTTTTTGATCGACTGTGAGCAAATGCAGCACCCACTTTCAACACAGCTTTCTCATTGAAAATTTTCATACAAAAATGGTGAATAAACTGCCTTCTCATATCTTATGTCACTTATGAGTTCGTCCCTATTTCTTCATCAGTGTTCCGCATGTCTGGTTCGTCTAACTTGGATAATTTTCATGATGGGTGGTGGATAGCCGTACAGCTGCTGCTTTGTGGAGTGCTGCCTCCAGGACTTGTTCGATATTGCTCGCAGTATTCTTGTGTAATTGCTGTCAAGCTTTTTCATCATATGTTTAGTTAACATTCGTGTAGTGCATCCATATAGCAGTATCGACACGACCGCTGCTTGGAAAAAACTGCGCTTTATTTTATCGGTCAGGCCTGACTTCCATATGACCAACAGCGTATAACTGTAATTTGAAAACTAATAATCCGATTTGGCTCAAATTTTAACATTTGAAGGTTTCTACTCTATAAAAATCATTTAGTACATTTTTTTTATTAGTGGTGTCATTTATATGTCAGGCCCGGGACTTATTGAGTGATGTGTTAGAAGATAGAAATAAATAAAACGAGATGAAAGCAACGAAGAGAATAAGCAGAAAGGAAAGAGAAATTGAAGAAAAAGAAAAAGAAAATACTAACATATTGGTTTGTTTGGGTCTTATGGGATATAAATCATTGCAGGTTATTTACTACGAAATCCTATAATAAGGAAGTGCCCGTGGTGTAATGGTTATCGTCGTAGGAATTGGAGACGGCGACACGAGTTCAAATCCTGGACGAGACTAATTGCATTTCACATAGCACTAATACCATTGGGAAAGGTGTGAATCCAATTATTCTCCCTCCAGCTATGGGTAAGTAGTAGGACAGACTAGGTTCTTCGGCCTTGATGAGGCAACTGGTGAAGGAGAAGGAAAACTCTAAATTCAAACCTGTTAAACTCCGCTTAAAAATTGACCTTGTGTCAAATCCTGCCCGAACGGAGGGGTTGGGTAAATATGATTATTTACTACGAAATCCTTTCTCTATATATGATTTGTAAGCGTATAGGCTTTAGATGACATTTTTAAACGATCAGAGTTGATTTATTTGCATACAGTTAAATGTTTATATATACGATATCTGAGTCAATATTTTGTTGGTGGTCTTAATTTTAATCACGTCAAACGTAATTTGTTTCTGAACAAGTATTATTATATTGGTACACAGTTAAATAGTTCCAAATATTCTAATACGAATAAACCTATTTAGTATTAATCAATTACTCGAACTCACCTAATTGGTTTCAAATATTGTTATCGAACAGTTTTGTTTGTACAAATTAAATGGTTTCGAGCATCGCTATGTAACACTAACAATTCAATTTAGCTGCAGTTATAGAGTTTCAAGTTTTGCTAATCAATACCAATAAGTATTCAACGTTCAAGGTTAAATTGTTCCAAGTATTGCTATGTATCACTAACTATTCTATAAAACATCTATCATTTGTTTGTGGAGGTGCCCGTGGTGCAATGGTTATCGTCGCAGGATGTGGACACGGCGAAACGAGTTCAAATCCTGGACCTGACTGATTGCATTTCACATAGCACTAATACCCTTGAGAAAGGTATGAATCCAAAATATTCTCCCTCCAACAATGGGTAAATAGTAGGGCAGACTAGGTTCTTCAGCCTTGGTGAGGCAACTAGTCTAGCAGAAGGAAAACTGAATTCAAACCTGTTAAACTCCGCTTAAAAATTGAACTTGTGTCATATCCTGCCTGAGCGGAGGGGTTGGTAAATATGATCATTTGTTTACACAAGGCAAATGGTTTAGCAGTTCTAATTCTAACAATTCGAATTAACTTGAGTCATTTGTTTACACACCGTCTAAAAGTCAAACTGTACTATTGGAACCGTCAGATGCCACTACTCTTGGTCAGAGTAAACCGGGTAGCAATGCTGGTTGGGTTTAAATGTTTTTGTTGATGTGTTGCATATTTGACCTTTGACAAGCTGCGTAAGTTCGTGGATTTCAAGAAAGGATACATATGTGTCGTAAGGTCCTATTTACCTAACCCCTCCGCTCGGGGAGGATATGACACAAGGTCAATTTTTAAGTGGAGTTTAACAGGTTTGAATTCAGAGTTTTCCTTCTCCTATAATAGTTGCCTCATCAAGGCTGAAGAACCTAGTCTGTCCTACTATTTACCCATAGCTGGTAAACCATAGTATTACCCATAGTATTCATACCTTTCCCAAGGGTATTAGTGCTATGTGAAATGCAATCAGTCAGGTCCAGGATTTGAACTCGTGTCGCCGTGTCCATATCCTGCGACGATAACCATTACACCACGGGCTCCTACATGTCGTAAGGTAAACAAAAACAGCGGAAATGCCACGTGAACTGCGTGAGTGGGATGCCAGAAAGAAGAGTAACCACAAAGTGCGTGAGCATCCGGAAAATATATAACGGGAAGGTTTTAACCTCTGCGCAGGGTGAAGAGAGAGACTAGACGTTACACCGTTCTTGACGCTGGTTGAGAGGTAGAAAAAGTCTAAATGTACAAGAGTCACTCATGTCGAAAGCGAGTATGATTCCTGAAAAAATTGAAGTGCCTAGCGGAGGCTTCTGTAGTGAATTGACCTGTACTAGCCTCATGGAAAAAGAAACGAAGATGATTGAATGTTTTAAGTCGGTCCTGTGCCAACCTCATGTTGGCAGAGCGAAGAATTATGACTCTCTGAATATCTCGTGCATCAACCTGGCGAAAATATTTGTGGTTCCCACTCCCTCTTCACGCAACCACTTCGTGATAAAGATATGAATATTTTCCTTCATAATTGTTGCCATTTTCTCTTTCTTTATGGTATCTAACAGAAGTAGATAGTGAGAAAGTTTGCATTTTGAGTTTTTGAAGGTTTCCATTTCTCTTGTTCTGTAGAGCAGACCTCTATTTTGGGATTTACCTTTTTATGAACAATCTTTTCCTGAGAAAATAAATAGAATGTCCTCATCTCAAGGATCTGCCCAATTAGTGAGGTTTAGAATACTCTGATTCTATCTGCTGCAGAAGGGTAAGAAATCTTTCAAAAAAGGGGTCTTGTGTCTGAAAGAAACTGCATCTGAAAGGGGTCTTGTGTCTGAAAGAAACTGCATCATGCTGTTCAAGAGTTCTGAGGAGTGTGGAATACACATTCATTTCCATTACTCCCAGGTGCACTATTTGTATCCGTGGTAATACATGTGAAGATCCTACCTATGATTCGAATAGATCTGTTGAAAAATGATTCATATTCGATAAGACAGTGTGCAAATAAAATCTCTTAAGGAACAACTAAAGAAAAAAATGTACCATATTTGACGACAGATAAGGCATTTTTTTTTTAAATAAATAATTTTTAAAAAATCTCCTGCTTCTCAGGTGCCATATGTAGGTTTTAAATTCGCAATAGTCGGTCGAAATTACTTACCTCGCAAATCTGATAAGCTTAGATTTTAGAGTAACTTTCATATTATTATTATTATTCAAAAGGTTATCATGCAGATTAAAAGTGTTATCATTGATAATATTCATTAATTTCATCGCGTTTAATATTAGTATTTTTTTTTTCAAATTTTTCTGTTGAAATTGGGGTGCCTCTTTTATGCCGTCAAATACGGTAAATATAAACACACAATAAGTGCGATTTTCCATCTTTTAATCGTGAAATAACCCTAGACAGTTTGATGTGCCTTTAAAATCAATGAATCATTCATCTCAATGAAAGACAGGAAAATCTCGCTGAAATGTCGGTCTGGATTATAAACATATCGATAAACGTAGGAGCCAAACTGTAACAACGCGTTTGATTATTCCTTTTTGGCTAGGATCAAGTGACATTTTTTTACGTTAACTAAAAGTTGCGAGAGAACCAACCATGTTACAATAAGAAACATCTATAACTATATCAATTATAAATAATCCATATTTCTAATAGAGAAGTAAATATTCCAATGTATTAACAATGTTATCAATTGTTTGTTTTCGTGAGAAAATCAAAGTATTATTGATTTTATTATGACCACGTCATTATTTATGTTTATTTCTTTGTTCTTTTCCATCATCAGCAAGAACTGTAACAATAATAACAGGAAACTATTCTGTCCTATCAAAATCATGTCTTTACCAATTTGATAAAGAGTACAGAAGAATTAATCCTCTCACAAACCACTTGTATTTTTGTTTATTTTTCCTACTTTCGAAAAGCAAATGTTTCTAGAGCCGTAAGAAAATCAGGAAAAATAACGAAAAGAAAAAATAGGAGAAAATATGAAATTAAAAAAACAAAACAAAAAGTATTATTACAAAAGCAGAAGCCTTAAAAATTGTGTCCAGCATGCGTGGAATCATTTCAGGCCAATTTCATGCCGTCAGAATTTTTCAATATTTCGCAGAAATAAAAACGTAATTTGATTTCGTCTTACAAGTAAGCATACCTCTGCCCCATTCCAATCGTCTCCAGTTCTCACCCAGACTTCTTTCTCATCTTTATTATTGAATTTTTCTTTCTTTTTAATTTTATTTTCTACTTTTCCCTGGTTCAGGATTCAGCGGGCGTAGTGGACTTCGCTGGGGTAGCACTTACTATTCTTGTCTCGTCATAATAAAGTTTCTTACAAAAAGAAATGTCACAGCGAACAAGAAAGGGTCAATTGGACTTGGGTTGGAGGGATAGAAAAAAAGAAAACAAAAAAAACAATTATAAATTGAAATATTCTTCTGCGTTCCTTTTTCCTTCGGGAATGTCAACGAAGAAGATTCTTTAAAGGATTTCACATTAGTCAAATATTTCGAAAAGAAAAATCCATAGCTCAAATTCACTTTATAATACTTCATTTGAATTCTTGATTTTAAAACCATGGCCCTCTTGGTTTGTTTAAAAATCTGCTTTAAAACTCGCTTTGATAATTTCTTTCTTTGAGGATCTGAGAAAACCCTTAGGTAAACGTTTTCCTAAAAGGCCGAGTAGATAAAGGAAAGGAGGAAGTTATTCGAATATAATCAGAGACTGAAATATGACCACTAGAAAATTGGGGGACGGGTGGGAAGGGATAACTAGGGTTATTCTTAAGTCTAACCTCTTTTAAAACAAATTATTTTCATGCTGTTGTGTCTGCGTCAAAAACAGGTGACGTCACTCGTCGTACGAGGACAAAAGTCTGCAGAATTTATATTAAATTCAAATTAATTAATTTAAAAAAAAAAAAAAAAGATTTTACACACAAGGAAATTCAGAAAACGTTTTGTTAATTATCTTGCTTCATAATAAAATACAGTGGATATTCAATTTTTCAGAGAGAGATATTGATCATTTTTTTTGACTCCCTACAAACTTGCACACAAACCCACAGGTTTTCCCTTTATTATATGTGGTGTGTTGAAAAGTTCTCGTGTTCGTAAAGAAGAAAATAAACTTTTTAAAGAAAGGTTAAAGAAACTTTAGAGAACGATGTCCTTAGAATTTTGAACAGTAGAATGTGTGAAATAGCACGTAAATTTTAAGGCTCTCAGTCATTTCCTCAGACCGAGAAGTTTGAGTCCCTTTTTTGCTTTTATACAAGGATGTCATACATTATATACACTAGTATCTTCCTTTCCATTCCAATATATAAATCAGGATCTTTCTTTTGGGTCAAAATTTGATAAAAGATGAAAATCAAAAACAGATTTATTTTAGCGTTAACTTTTGGGATTACTTAATGTACAATTGCCATTAGAAGTAGTTAGATTTTTACTTTTGTTCCTTGATAAGGTTATTTGTACGAACTAATTATAGTTTCATTTGGATAAGGAAAAACCAAATAACCTTGGCCAATTACTCCTCAAAAACCTTTCAGAGATAAGCTTAAAAGTTTGTGAATACTCAGTTAAAATTTGGCCAAAAATGGTAAAGTCATAGAGGTATGGATGATGGCCAGAGTTTTCATGAAAAGAGACGACATAGCAGCTTTTTGTAAGGGAAAAAATAATGGCTCATAGTCGGAAAGTTTGTATTCCTTGCCACTATCCATAATATAGAACAAAAGAAAGGGGGAACATCCAGCAAGGATCCCTCAAAAATCTTTTTAAAAAAATCAACTGTGAATATATCTTTAAAAAAAAGTAAACAGAGATGAAGAACATTTGAAATTTTACCATCTTCCAGAAAACATGGAAGATATAAAAAAGAATGATTTTTTTTTTCTTTGTACGACAATATATACACTAGGATCTTTCTACTACAATAAATACGCTAGGATCTTTTTTCTGTCACAGAAAATAAATTAGGATCGTTTTATTCCAATATAAAGAGTAGTGTGTTTCTTTCTGCTACAATATATATACTAGCATCTTTTGACTACGATATACTAATAAGTCGACATCAAGCAATCAAAATAAGTAATGGTCTAAAAAACTATCTTTAATTGCCGCTTTGTAATCATAAATTTTCTATTAAGGTTTGTTTACAAAGGAAAATAATGACCACAATAGACGTCGAAAGAGAGAAAATTCTATGGTCTAATACAAGATCCCTCGAAAATATTCCATGAAAATTGCATTCACATTAGCAAAGGAATACGGCATAAACTTGCGATCAAGAATGGCATGGTCAAGCGTTCAAGATTTTCTAAATCTTGTCTAGTAAAAGTGATTAAGACTCCAGTTGTTCAATAAGGACTGGCCAATAACCATTTTATTTCGAATCGTACTTACTTTTTCTATGCCTTATATACTCATATATTGGTGTTAATCTGAACAACTTATTTATTGGCAAAAAATAAATTGGTGTGAGCCTATGGACAAGTTATACTTATATGATGTTAAAATTAAATCAACGAGAAGGACAAGGAATACATTTTGGTATCTAATATTAATTTTATAAATTCATGATTTCCTCGACACAAGTCAACCTAATCCTGAGATCGACTTATACACAAGCTGAAACGTTATGAAAAAAAAAAACAACGTAATTTTGTCTATTTAGTGGTTAAGAAAAATCCTTTATCAAATTATTTTATCCGTCTGAAAACAGCTATGTTTCCTTATTTCTTATGAATAACCGAGATGGAAATAAGTTCAGAGCATTAGTTACTGTAAGACTGAAGAGGAAGCATGATTAGCGTTGTAGGGAAACAGAATCAGTGACTAGAGTTCAAAACCTAAACGAAGATTTTTGCCCTTCACATCACGCGCATTCTCTTTAGAAATGTATCAATCCATGTTTTCCCTTAACTATGCATAAATAATAGTTAATATAAGTTAATTAGCTTGGTTTTAGCTACTATAGCAACTAATCAATGAGAAGGAAAAGTCTTAATTTAAACCAGCTTCTATCTACTTATAAACTGACAGTGTCACACCCTGCTCATGGTGGAGGAGTTGGGTTAATGCCTACACTCAAACGTTATTCAGGATTTATGCTGAGTGATCACCGTTCATCTACGGTGTACCACCACTAAATGATACCCTGCATCTGGGGAAACTTGGGACACGCAAAGGACCCGTGATAACATGTTTAAAAAATGAGCAAGGAATTTTGTTATCTTTATTCCCTTATACACACACACGGGTGTATATATATATAAAATCACTGATTCATTATTCCTACCATTTAAATAGATATGTGTTTAATCAAGAATTTATCTAAAACTACATTATCTGTGAATCCATCGTGTTTCCCGTTCCATTCTTATATTTATGTTTCCATATAGAAAGAAGGGAAGGATTATTATCAAGAAATGGAAATTCTAATTCTTTTAATCAGACAAAACAATCGAAAAGCTATTCTTACCAAGATTATGTGTGTCTATTATAGCTTACATTGATTGGTTTCTCAAGTTTTAAGGTATATCATCACTTGTCGGGTATTTAATGCTAAATCCTGTTTATACATACATATTAACTATATGATGCGTGAATGAATAGTTTATTGGTAATTATTTTTAAACGAGCCAGAGCTAATTTGCTTGCGCACAGTTAAATTATTTCAAGTATAGAAAATGATTATTTCTATTTGATCCATAGTTGCTACCATAACAGGTCCTATCATTCAGCGTCAGAGTGAACTTAGGAGTAATGGCAATGAAGGTGTACTCCACCTTTTCCAAAGTTTCACAATTGGCGACTCACCATCATATGGTTAAGTGTCATATGATGGAACTCATTGGCGAATGGTCTTACCCACTTCTATTTCAAACAATAGATGCAGTCGACATATTCTACAGCCTCAGGCGTCTGGGTGGATTTGGTTTGGTTTGGTTTGTTTTTATGGCAAATTAACTTTTCTCCCTCCAGCTATGGGTAAATAGTAGGACAGACTAGGTTCTTCAGCCCTGGTGAGGCAACTCGTCTAGGAGAAGGAAAACTCTGAATTCAAACCTGTTAAACTCCGCTTAAAAATTGACCTTGTGTCATATCCTGCCCGAGCGGGGGTGGGTGGTAAATATGATTAACTTTTGTAGATAACATTTTTAAAGGAGCTCGAGCTTTTTTTCACCGTTAAATGGTTTCACTTTGTTCTATCTAATACAAATCATTCTAACTACCATCAATTATTTACTTGCGCATAGTTAAATGTTTTCACGTATTGCAATGCATCACCAACAATTCAACTAAGCATCAGTCATTTGTTTACACAGTTAAGGGATCAAACACTCCTATTTCAAACAATTCAATTTAGCATAATTCATTTGTTTGCATACAGTTAAAATGTCAAATAGTTCTATTTGACCCACAGTTATGATCCTATCAAGTGTTACTACTCTGAGCCAGAGTGAACGTGAGAGAGTTGGCAATGAAGGAGTACTCACCATTCCCCAAAGCTCCAGAATTACTGGAGCCTATCCATCAAACTGTTTAGAGTCATTCAGGACATTCGTTAGGGGAGGGTCTTACTCTACTGCAGAGATGTAGTCGGTGTATTGTAAAGCACGGATTTAGTTTGGTTTCTTTTTTTTAATGGCATATCAACCTTTGTGGGTTATTAAACATTTTTTAGAAGAAAAGTTGTATGATTTAACTGATAGCTAAAGCGGATAAGTAGGTTCACATCTGTGCCGAGGATATTCGAAAGTGAATTTTATAGCCCGAATGGTAACCGAAC
Source organism: Sepioteuthis lessoniana (assembly GCA_963585895.1). Classification (NCBI taxonomy): domain Eukaryota; kingdom Metazoa; phylum Mollusca; class Cephalopoda; order Myopsida; family Loliginidae; genus Sepioteuthis; species Sepioteuthis lessoniana. The sequence goes on from OY757907.1 coordinate 111,911,566, forward strand.
TTCTTTAATACGATGTTACAGTCCATCACGTTAATCACAAAAAAAAAAAAAAAAAAAAAAAAAAATGATTTGCCATCTGCATCTATAACCGAAACTACTTCACCACCGACGTTACAATCCCCTTTGTTATTTACTTTAAATATTATTCGATCTTAACACTTTATTTATAACCAATGCTTCCATGTCTTGCCGAGATAGATTTGCCTCAAAACATAACGTTATTACTGGTATTTAACTGATTTCCCACCATATCAAGAATTGAAAGAAGGAGATTTTGGTTTGGTTTTGTGGCATATCAACAACAGTAGTTGATTTAATGCCAAATCCTGTTTATACATATGTACTAAATATATAGGATTTGTAAACACATTTTGTTGATAACATTTTGAAACGAACCTGACCATATTTTTTGCACACAGTTAAATGGTTTCAAGTTTTGCTATATAACAGTAACAATTTAACATTTAATTTGTTTACGCACATATGAATAGATAAGTAATATAATGGCCGAGGGATTTCGTTTTATGCCTTTGGGTTTAGTTAGGCTGAGAACCTTTCGGCTCAGCGCAAGGGTTACTTTGGTGCAACATAAACGAAGGTGTTCACGCGCGCGCGGAGCGTACGTGTCAGTCAGAGATGTCACAATAGCCCAGATGGGAAACGGGTATACCATGATCTCCCCCATTGGAGATCGAAACAGCAACCATAGAATGAAGAGCCGAAAATCTACCACGGAGCGACCGACCCACATCGCACACAAACGATACTAAATTAACCAGTGATGGTAAATACGTGGCTGATTAACCTGATGTGTCTTGTAGTTACATCCGTATCCTTACAGAGGATACGGTCACCTCCAAGGCTACGTCTTCCCAAGATGTGTTTTCTCTACGATAAGAATGTAGTTTACGGATTTACATCTGTTCTCACTAGTTGGGGAATTCCTCGTGTCGAAATGTTTAAAACGCTGAGTAAAAAAAATCGTAGTAGTTCGTACTCCAATCACGCTATTACGTTCACTTTCGAACAAATACCCTTGGGAAAGGTATGAACCCCCTTATCCTCCCAGCTATGGGTTGGTTTCTTTTTGTTTAGGCATATCAACCTTTGTAGGTTATTTAATTCCAAAGCCATTCTCCTTGAAGAACAGTAGTGGTACTATTTAACCAATAGCTAGGAGGATAAGTCGGTTCATACTTTTCCCAAGGGTATTTGCCCGAAAGTGAACGCAATAGCGCAACTGGAGTACGAACTCGCTTACTACGATCCTGCAGTCCATCGCTTTAACCATTACACCACGCGGACACCTCCTCCCAGCTATGGGTTAAATAGTAACACTAATGTTCTTCTAGATGAATGGATTTAGCATTAAATATCCCAAGAAGGTTGATATGCTATTAAGCAACAAAAACAAAACAGAGACCTCTCTATTTATTTATATACACACAACAACGTGTTGTGGAATGATACAATAATTAGAAGGTTTATTTTAGCTATGAACTATATACAAATGATATGAAACAATCCAAATACATCTAATAAAACCACGAGAAGGATCCAAAATTTAAGTGGTTGATCTTCCATAGTGACAATGCTCGTATTGAATTTGTTTGTTTAGATTTTATGGTATGTCAACTCTGCTTGTAATGAAGTTTTAAGAAATTTCATATCGTATTAGGAAGAAACTTTCTATATTGTAAGCTTTCTTGAATCGAATCATTTTCTTGATAAAATAGCGGAGTTGGTAAATACTTTGAAATTTGGCGCCGAATTGAGTTACGTGATGTATGCCAATGACATAATCGTCACGCGAAGCAAAAAGAGTATGAAATAAAATTACATATCAGTTCAGTTAAAAATGTCACATATGGGAAATACTAGCGTGGGTGTGAAGCATGAAACACTTAATCTGGAGTTCTTACCGAGTTCTCAAACTTATTTTTTAGATTTGAAATAGATGATATTGCTCTGATTTTTCGTGCATTGAACTCTCTGTATAGATTATACGGATTCAAAACCTTTCACCGTTTAATTTCAATCGTTATTATTATAGATATTTCACCAAATCTTACATAATTTCGTAATATATTAACTTGACCAATTTTCCTTCAAATGATCTCAAATTTTAAAAGTATGTGCGAAACAACTCTTACTTTTCTGAGAGAGAAATGCTCTTCAATGGAAAAGAAAAGGCAACTGTGTTGGATATTGACCCTTGACAGAGTCGTCAATCAGATTTTTCTGCTCAGGACCCAACTGTGTAAATTAACGGAAGCAGTTACGTAGTGAACGGAAATGGTAGGCGTTGTAAAATGATATACGTAGATGCCCACGTGAGATACGGTCAAGTCTTGAGTCAATCCCAGCTCGCGGTCACACGTGATTCGGTCAGTCACGGAGAGCTCCGGGGAGGGACTTGGCGCCCTGTTGGGGTAGGACCGAGAAGCTGAAGTGCTCAGTGTCGCCATGAAGATAACACAGTGTGATATGGTCTAAAAAAGTATTATGGGTCAATATGGCAGTTTGTTTCCGTCTGTCTCTTTCACACCATAGAAGTTTTGACCCCTTTCGGGAGAAATAAAGACTGTTATATTTTTATAACCTCGTGTTTTGATTTTTGCCTTCATCATGGCTATACAACATTTGTTGAACATAGGATTTTTAGTTATTTTTTTTCTTCTTACATTGTAAAAATTCGAGATGATTTGAAGAAAATTAGTCAAGTTATTGAATTATAAAATGATATCAGTTTGTCTCAAACACCGTGTACATTTCAAATGATATCAGTTATTTTTAAACACTTAGTCTATCTAAGTTTCAAAAAGTCCTACTTACCCATTAAAAGAACAAATATAACATTAATAGACAAAAGAAAAGAAAAAAAAACAATTTTAAAAGAACTGGCAAATGAGCATTAGTTATATTCCGCACATCTATATATCCAACCATTTCCTTTCCTGATGACAAACACAAAAAGAAGACATTCGGTACGGCCCTTCAGAAAATCATTGTCAGCCGTATCTATAAAATTTTAACACGCACACAAAAAAAAGGAAGAAAAAAAGTGTGAAAAATACGTTGGGAAATTTTTCAGTTCATCTGCAACGGATAAAATTCTTTTGAGATATTCCTCAATTTTTTTAACTTTTATTTCTTATTCTGAAAATATGGCAAGTACTCAACCCTCTTTCAATGATTATGGAAACGTGTTTCTAACTTCGATTTCATTTGTTGCTATCTTTTTATTACTGCTTTTAGTCCTTTATGAAATGTACCTACTTCGGGGTGTGAGTTTGGCAGGGGTGAGAGAAATCTTTCAAATACATATGCAGCCTATTCTTTAGAAAAAATGAGCGACGTTGGATGGTTTCCTCTGTTGCAGTGTCCAGATCTGTTACAAGAGGCGTCATTATCATTCCTTTTTGTAATGGATGACGTTATTCCAATCCAAGTCTAAGGAAAGGCGTTATAAATTTACATTTTCTATGCTTATCTCACTTTTTCTTTTCGGGTAGAGAGTATGCTATATAGTTTGCTATTACATAAAATTTACTTATATATATGATTCCCTTTGGATCTATTAGATTTCGTATGCATTATATTCCAGAAAAGCGATTCCCATCCCCAAAGAGAATGGAACGACACAGTTTTAGCGCTTTCTTACAGTCTGCATAAATGTGTAATATCATATAATAACTATGCAATAATTTGTTTTTTTTCTTCTTAAAACTTGTATCCAAGTATGCTAAAATATGACTTGAATACTTATAGCCATCTGCATACAATTACTTTTGGCATTATGACTGTCTACATATCTACTTATGGAAACGTAACTATTTTCGTCAATATGATTATCTATCGATAGATTGATAAGCTTACAGAATAAACGACCGCTCTTGTACATTGTTAAAATTGTTTTCAGTTTCCATCGATCTCTGCCTGGTTGGATGTGGCGTAATGGTTACCAAGCTAGACAGGCAGATAATCACTTATGAGTTTGGTTCTCACTTAGTTTTCCTAAATTCCCAAAACATGAGGAACTAAGCTAAATTTAGCAAATAGCTGATTGATTATTTTAATATCTATCCGATTTTGATTTTACCAATAAATTCATCAGATTCTAGTTATATCTACATGCCATTTTGATATCTTCCAATCTATTCACATATCTGGTCATAGCTATTGGTTCGTTTTAGTTATTCTATCATGTTTACTTTTGGAGAAATAATCTTGGAAAAGGCATGAACTCCCTTATCCCCCTTCCCGGATATGTGGTAAATAGATTCACTGCTTTTTCTCCAAGGTGGTTTTGGCATTAAACAAACCATAAAGTTGAAATGCCACTAAACAAGGACACCAAATAACAATCACTCCGATTATATCTATTCGATTCTCTTCCTATTTATCTGATTCTATCTATGCTAAAAATGTCTACATACGTGCACTTATACCGACATCTTTTTTGTTTTGGCTGATAGGTAAAACACTATACTAATTCTTTTTATAAGTTACAAAAAAATGTGTCCTCATGTTATAACTAGTATATCCATTAACCATTCTTTTTTCACGCAAACAAATCCTACACACACACATATATATATATATATATATATATATATATATATATATATATATATTAGTATAGATGAATGTATTTCGATGTGTAAATCTGTTTTAAGTCATAATTTAGATATATAAGTTTCTTGTTGTCTACCTATGCATATAAGGAATTACTTTATACAACTTTACAGATTAGCCAACCGGCATTGCCTTACATCATTTACTGCGTATGTAAATGGAGAAATTTGAAATCTCAACAGCCTATGTTCTTTGTCGAAGAGCATTTGTGAGTGCGTGTTCACCTGTGTTTCTTTACTAAAAGCCTCGAAGTCTCCATCATAATACACACTTTGAACCATGGTCCATTAGCGACTGCTTCTCTTCTGCACACCTCCGCTTTCAATATCAACACCCACCCTTAAGAAAATATACTTCAACCAGAAAAATAAAGATAAAAATTTGATACAAGCGAACAGACGCATATATATATTACACACACACACACACACACATATATATATATTACATACAAAGAAAAAGGACAGTTATGTGTATGTGTACACACACACACACACCTGTCCTTTTTACTTATTTCTCATCGAAGATAGATATGGGTTCTTGCTTTCTCGATATGAAATGGAAATAACACATGCTTCAGGGGTTTCTCTGCAGATCCATTGTTCCTGCTATCACCAAGCGCAGTGTGTGTTCGGATGAGGGCACCGGCCATGTTTCCGATACCCGGACGCTGCCGGCTCAAAAAGCGCGCTTTTTTCGCGGGCGCGGGAAAGTGGTAGGATAGGTCACTGAAAGATCAAAGTTTCTCTGTCAAAATCGTGTGAAATGCTATTTTCGATATGTGATTGACTAAGTTATCTCTATTTCTATCTATCGATACTTATCTGATTCCGACACAGCAAATGTGTGTGTGTGTATATATATATATATATATATATATAAAATCGTGTGTATACAGACGTATTGTTCTTTATGTATTTCCTTGTATGTATAATATTCTTTATTTGTAAATCTATCACCCATTTGACGAATTGGTCGTGAAGTTGCTGTTAGCATTACCTGTAATTTTTTTATCAAGACGAAGTGACAAAATTAAACGCTTCTTTTGTCTTAAATCTTTGCGCAACATACCTTTCTATATTGGTCCGTTTCAAGCATTAAAAGTGCACACACCAAGTATATATATATATATATATATATATGTGTGTGTGTGTGTGTGTGAGAGAGAGAGACAGATTTCATCTTAGAAAAACTTTATATAATTGTGATATCTTTATTCAAGAAATACACTCAAAATGCTCTATTCCAGTCGCCGGGGCTTAGAATACGTTGACAGTATGCTTTGTAGAAGTTAAAAAAACCTAAAGAAAGCGGTATCCAGGTTATGCCATTAAACTGCTTCTGATGTTAAGGCTCCAGTTCTTCATTGCAATTACTCCCAGGTTCATTCTGCGGTGGAGTGGTAATACCTGCTAGGGCATGAGTCAAATAGATTTGTCAAAAATTTAGACATATTCGATAAGACTGTGCAAAAAGAACCTCTTAAGAAACCACTGCACCGAAAAATGGATGCAATTCCCTTCCCTATTGATAGAAAATAACTCTAGACGGTTGACGTGCCGTTAAAAACAAGCAATCAAAATGTTCTAGCTTAGAGAATAAAGAAGATTTCAGTCAAACTTCTAACTTGAAGATACTTTTGTGGGATTACCATTCGCATAGAACGTTTTTTATTCATTCAATTTTTTATGACCCAGTCAGCTAGAAATATAATTGAACAAATGTATCTTTGCAGAGGGGTAAGACATACCCAACACTAAACAATCTATTGTTGAGGCTCCAGTAATACTGGAGCTTTGGGGAATGCGGAGTAACCCTTTATTGCCATCGCTTCCTTGTCCACTATGGCTCGGAATGGTAGCTCCTGATAGGGTCCTATCTATGGGTCAAATAGAACTAAACGTTACTTATGCTAAACTGAATGGCTTGAAACAGAACTATATATATATATATATATGGATTTGGTATTAAATAACCAACAATGGATGATGTGCTATCAAACCAAACCTTCTATATGACATTAATAAATATGCAAATAAAGTCTTGGACTTCTAAAATTACAATCACAGATAATATCATTTGTGTACAGCGAAAACCCGATCTATTCACAGGTTTCTAGCAAATTCATCTGTCCGTATTTGATTCATTTTAACAGCATGTCAGCCCCTCTTTATGAATCTTTATATTTATATTTTCGTGTAGTGGTTTTTTATGTATATTGTTTTGCCCACGTTTCTATTGAATACACATAATTTTTAAAGAGGTCTAGTTGACCAAAAGATGAGACCCTACCAAGTGCTACCTGTCCATGCCATACTGAACCTGTGAGTTAGAACAGTGAAGGGTTACTCTACACTCTCCACGACTGGAGTCTCACCATAAATTGCAATTAATTGTCATACTCAAGTCATATTTTTTTGGAGGGGGAGGTCTTAAACCCTCTACTGTTGATATAGTTTGTGAATTCTACACACTGCTGACATTCGTGTCCGTACAGATTAAACATTAATATTATACTTACATGGATATAAGCATAGATATGAAAATATTCCAATTTGATCATATCTATTTATCTTAGATAAGAAGATAAGAAAAAACAAAACTATCTCTCATGTTCAGTCATAATGTAAGTATAGTTAAGTTGGCGATCTGAAGGCTTCCTTTTCAATAGCTACTACACCGAGGTGTTAAGTATAGTGCAACTCTTTTTCTTGGATTGCTCCACTTTACCCTTGATTCTTACCTTTTAGTGCTGAGTGTTAAGCAAATAGATACCAAGTACCATTTTTTGACTTTTTGATATGATTCGACGTGAGATTGAACCCAGGTCTCCGGGATCATTAGCGAACACTCTACACATTAGCCAATGGGCTTAATGTAGTCATATATTTGCAAGTCTTTTCATACATTTACTAGAGCAAGTACGTGTCCGTCGAATAAAGTTTCTGTAAGTTTATACGTTCCATCGTTTTTAATGTGTTAGAAATAAAAAGGAAATATGTGCTATCTGTTTTTTGGGGTGAACCAGTTTGGCTTTCTGTAAACCTAAATGAATGTTTTTGTTTTAATCTTCTTTGCTTTTGTTATTTCTTCTTGGGGTTAACTTTTATTTGATGTTTGTTGGTTGGCATATCAACCTTTGTAGGTTGTTTAACGCCAAATCCATTTTTACGCAAATACTCAGTTCGATTTCAAACAATTTAATTTTGCTTGAGTACGCAGTTTGATTGCCAAGAATATTTCTATTTCAATCTATTCAGTTTAGTCAAACAGTTCTAATTCAAACAATTCAGTTTAGTATAAGTTTAGATTTTGTTTGCATACAGTTAAATGTCAAAAAACAGTTCCATTTCAAACAATTCAATTTAGCTTAAGAACACTGTTTGAATAAACTTAAAAGCTTGAAATAGAAATGTTTTTGATAATCAAACAGTTATAATTCAATCATTGCAGATTAGTTCCATTTAACCTATAGATAGGGCCCTATCAGGTGCTACCATTCTGGGCCAGAGTGGAAGTGTAGTTGGTACATTCAACAACCCCTGCCGACTGTGCAAAACACAGAGTTTATGTCAAAATAATTTTATCTCAGATAATTCAGTTTAGCATAAATACACATTTTAGAGGCCAAAACATTTCTATTTCGAGCAATTCAATTAAGCAGAAATATGCAGTTTAAATGCCAAAACAGTTCTATTTTAAATAATTCAGTTTAGCATAAATACACTGTTTAAATGCTAAAAACGTTATCTCAAACAACAGTTTAGTTCTATTTAACCCATATATAGGATCCTTATCCGGTGCTACCACTCCGAGTCAGAGTGGACCTGGGAGCGATGGCAATGAAGAGGTACTCCATATTCTCCAAAGCTCCGGAATTACTGGGACCCCCACCATCAGATTATTTAGTGTCATATCCAGGACACTCGTTGTGGGGGCCGGGTCTTACCCCTCTGCAGAGAAGCAGTCGGTGTATTCTACAGCCCCAGCCGACTAGGCAATTATTCGAAGTTCTTTTTATCTTAATTTTTCCCCATATGATTTTAGATAGGAACAGCACTCATTTTGGAAAAGAATGAAAGAACAGATAAAATAAAATTGAAAATATCGTGAAACAAAAATTTAATATATGGGAAATATATACCGGAAAATAATGCTGGATTCTTCAAAGAATTTGATAACATATCAGCTATATTTTATTCTTTCGAAACCTTCCATTTTTAATAAAAATTCTTTCAAGAAAATTAGTTGGTGTTAACAGCATTACTTTCTTAATGAAGTGGAAATATATTTCAAATGAATAAATAGGCACGTATTCTAATATAATAGTTTCATTTATCCTTAAGTACTGGTCAATAACAAGTGTTTTACCAAATCTAAAAAAATGATTAAGACGCACGTGTGTCATAATCTCTAAAAATAACGTATTTCACGGCCAATAGCTAGTTGGTTCAAATTTCAAATATCCTTTTCACCAAGTCAGTAGTCGTCCTGTCTATCTTATGATATTTGTATGCACATGATCCCCCATAAATAAGTATATTAGGACCGATTTGTTTTTTGCGAAATATTAATTGAAATTTTATTTTTTTATAAGCCAAAAGATAACGGGATCATCTTCCTTATGAAACATTGTAGGAGAGTCATTCAATAATTAAGGTGAATATTTTTTAAGAAGTGGGCAATCGGAAGTATTGTATACTTGGGAGGTCATACTTTTCCGAAATATTTTTGTCAGAAAGTAAAGATAACAATGTTACTAGAATTCGAACTCGTTACTACGATGTCGCCCTACTGGCGACGAAGACTCCCTCACCCGAACTATTTTGGTGGCATAAATTTACTTAATCCTATTTGCCAACCCCTCGGCTCGGGTAGGATATGACACAAGGTCAATTTTTAAGCGGAGTTTGATAGGTTTGAATTCAGAGTTTTTCCCTCTCCTAGACTTGCTGCCTTACCAAGGCTGAAGAATACAGTTTGTCCTACTATTTACCCATAGCTGGAGGGAGAATACTTGGATTCATACCTTTCCCAAGGGTATTAGTGCTATGTCAAATGCAATCAGTTTCGTCCAGGATTTGAACTCGTGTCTCCGTGTCCATTTCTTACGACGATAACCATTACACCACGGGCATAAATTTAATAAATAAAGATTGTTTTGTAACTATTGCATAGTTAATAGTATTTTTACTCTAGAAATCATAAGTGTTTATACATCTACTCCGAGAGCACTGTTTACAGTCGCCCTTTTTCAATGGAACCAAAACTGATTAGTTTAATGGTTTCAAGTATTGCTATATATCACTAACAATTCAATTATACAGTCATTTGTTTACACCCAGTTAAATGATTAAACCGTTCTATTTCAAGCAATTCAGTTTAGCATAAATCATTTTTGCACTCAGTTTAAATGTCAAAGAGTTCTATTCGGCCCATTGGCCACTTTCAGGTGCTACCACTCAAGGCCAAAGTAGACTTGATATTGATGGCAATGAATGAGTACTCCTCATTCCCCAAAGCTCTAGAGCCTCACCATCAGATTGCTTTTGTCATATCCAAGACAATCGTTAGTGGTGGGGGCTTACTTCGTTGCAGAGATACAGTTGGTGAATTCCATAGCTCCAGCCGACTAGGCTTAGGAAGTCATATGTTAAAGGAACGCTTACATTATGATTTGTTCTTGAGTGATTAATTTTAACGGCAGGTAAACCCATCCGGGGTTACTTTATGCGTTGTGGTCAGAGAATTGTGTTCATTCTACCTTCATATTTACATTTCCGTGTTGTTTTTATGAGATTCTTTGCTATACGAATAATTTTGCAACCTATCTATTTAACCCATAGATGGGGCCATTTTGGATCAAAGTGGACTTGGGAGTAATATCAATGAAAAAGTTCTCTACAGTTCTGATTTCTAGAATTGTGACCTCAGTACGCAGTTTCGTCTCATACCCAAGACAACCCCTTTTTAAGGGGTTTACCCCTCTGTAAGGAATCATCAGCATATTATAAGCCCCCATCCCCGCAGACAGATCACGATTTGCTCTTTAGATAAGAGTAAGAAATCTATATATATAAAATTTCATTTATTAAACTTTTCTTTTTTACAGAGTGGAAAAAACCATAGTTATAAAATTATTTCATTGATTTTATATTTAATATTCTTAAAATACCAAAAAATAAAGTTCTTCACGAATTTTATAAATATCTTGTAAGCACAATCTCATTGCAAAATTACGTAATTACATATGATAAATCTTTGACAATATAGGTAAACAAATTATATATCATATGACGGAAAATCGATCCGTTTAGAAAAAAATGTGATCTATGATGGTCGTAAAATATTAGAAGTACGGAGATTCGAATACTCCAACTTGGATCGAACACTTTGGAAACAGAACATTTTTCAGCCTGAATATATTTCTAACATCCACAGAAGGGTCTATTTGTTTATAGCTGGAATTGCTTGTTACTTGAGATTTCATAATAGCAAATAATCACTTGTTGATTTTACACGGGATCTTCCTCAGTAGCCAAAAAGCAATTCGTGTCATTTCTGTGAAAAACAATGTAGGTTTGCAACAGGTCAGAGAAGGTATATGAGAGGGCTCAGGGGGTTGACGTCAATGCCGAAGACAATTATTTTACTCGTCACTTGTGTCACACAGCTTGTAAATATTTAAATGATACTAACCAACTTTCAGAGAACTGTGTGAAGATGTTTACCTCCACCTCAGTGAAGATAAAATAATTGAAATGGTGTTATTTTATTTCCGAGGAGAGTTACCCGAAAAAAGATAAAAGTTTTAATGACGTACCTGGTAACTCGATACATGAACAGACGGATGAATCCGTTCAAATTCAATGAACGTTTAGATAACATCAGTTCACTGTAATATATGTTGTCTCTACTGGTTAATGTTTGAAGACGTACTTGGTAACTTAAAAGATCCTATTCACCCAACCCCTCCGCTCGGGCAGGATATGACACAAGGTCAATTTTTAAAGCGGAGTTTAGCGGGTTTGAATTCAGAGTTTTCCTTCTCCTAGACTAGTTGCCTTACCAAGGCTGAAGAACCTAGTCTGCCCTACTATTTACCCATAGCTGGAGGGAGAATAATTGGATTCATACCTTTCCCAAGGGTATTAGTGCTATGGGAAATGCAATCAGTCAGGTCCAGGAATTGAACTCGTATCGCCGTGTCCATACCCTGTGACGATAACCATTGCACCACGGGTAACTTAAAAGATGAACGAATCGATGAATCTGTTCAAATTCTCTGATCATTTGGATTGCATCAGTTCATTGTAATGTAAGCAGTCTCTGTTGGTTAATATTTGGAAAAGTACTTGGTAACTTGATAGATGAACACATTAACCGATGCGGTACCAAAGAGAATTTAGACTCTGCCGAGGTAAAAGTTGCCGAACGCAAGAAACTTTACAACTAACCAAAGATTTACTCCCAACTACCGTTTGTTGGTAACCGCTGGAAGAACAAACGGAGTATGGAAATTGAGGCGACCCCATTAGCGAGTCAAAGATAAGCAACATATTCTGGCGAGAAAAATAGAGTAGACACAGACTTTTAATTTTAGTCTGAAGCTCCTTTAGGAGCGCACCAATCAAAATGGGGATCGTAAACTTTTGTCTCCTTACATCTTCGTGGCTGGTGTTCAACTGTACGTCTATACCTTATCATGTCTCGTCGTCAACTGCATAAAAACACGAGTAGTCCCCTCACTTCCACCTGTTGTGTTGGTGGCAGACACATCCTTTTTCTCAGATTCTACGCATGCGTACAAGAATTTTTGGGGCCTCCTTGGCCTGGCCGTTCGGAGACTGTTTTTTCATTCATTCATTCATTTATTTATTTTTTCAGTTTCAATTTTCTATGAGCCGTTCAATTACGTTACGCAGATCGATGAATCTGTTCAGATTCTTTGAACATTTGGATTGCATCTGTTCACTGTAAATTTTGCTATCTCTACTGGTTTATGTTTTTTTCTACAATTAGAATTTATTCTCTCTTTCCTTTTGCAATATTGTGTTTGATTAAATACTTATCCTAAGTGACTTCAGCCTCTTCATTATCAACAGACTGAATGATAAAATGAATAATTTTTAGAGTAAGTTGATCAGTCTTTATTTTATTTAGCTTATAAATTTCACAGTTAATTCCCCTTTTCTGTATCAGTAAACGTATAGTTTTAACTCTGTAAATATTTAGTAAAATAAATCTAACTAAAGTTTTAAATGGAATATATGTACATTTCTGATCATGGAAATCAGATGTTATTCAATATCACTATTATATGAGTTTTTGCATTACTTCCTGATCAATGACAAAACTCTTTAGAATTTTCGATGCAGAATATACAAATGCAGAATCTTGGTGGGGAAAAAGACTTATAAAATCCGGACCTTAATCATGAGTTTCTTTTTACGGTGGGAAAATAGTTACTGTTGAAAAGTAACTCATGGTAAATGGCTTCGTAATGACGTAAGAGTAAAGCCAGTGGTCAGCCTTAAGAAAAGCCGAAAGATTGAAATATATTGATTGCAAATGTATTCAGTTAGAATTACAACAGTTAAAACTGTAGGGATTCAGTAATTATCTCCCTTGGATAAGTTACCGGTCCATTAGGATGTCAGGTGTCCTAATGACAATCACTGAAACCTATACTCGACTTTTTTTCTCAGTTGTTTACACAGCAGAAATGTTTGACACTGCCAAGAAACTGTAAAGCCACATCGCTATATTACATACACGTCAAGTATGTCTTTTCCATTTTGTATTCTTTCTAACATTACCCTTACTTGAGAACCTTTCTCTCTTTAGAAGGAGCTTTCCTCCTTTCACTATTTTTCAAGGAACCTTGCTAAAATATTTTATTACGATGTTAGATTATTCATTTCTATCAGTACACAAATTATGTGTCACTCCTTTTATCCTTACACAATAAGTATGACTTGTTGTCATTCGTTATAGAGCCTATTTAGGAATGGGTTACTTGTAGGAGTATAATAAATATCTTCGTTAAATTATTTACCAGTCAGTTGAGGTGTCAGGAGTCATAAGGTTGTGTGTTACACAACAATCACAGAAACCCATTCTAAGCATCTTTTTGTTTGTTGTCTCTGACCCTGTTATAGAACAACTAAGCCACTTGGGTATGACAATAATCGTGCACTTTTCAAGTTAGCCTTTTTCCTTTTTGTACTCCATCACATACTGTTTGTTCAGAGAACAATATGTGTACCATTCTACTATGGGACAGATTTGTCTATTATTTTTTAAATTCTACTTATATGTATATTACACGCATAAACATGTTCTATATTATTGTACGAAAAAAATAATTTATTTTAACGGTATGCTAACCTATCTACAGTTATTTTATGATTAGAGATTTGGAAATTGCGTCTATCTTAGGTTCATATTTATATTTTTGTGTAACTGTTTTTTCACCATGTGCAAAAAAACAACACTTACGTAATATCAAGTATTTCAATCAAATAAATAATTTGCACTCTGTCGTATGATTTCAAGTTACTATTACTAATAATAACACTTAGTAAACAATTATAGCTCTAAGTAACTGTCTCAATAAAAAATCATTTACTATTCTACCTCATCGTATTTTATCTACAACGCGTTTTGGTTTCGGTTTCTTTGTTTAATGGCATATCAACCTTTGTAGGTTATTTAATGCTAAAGTCATTCTCCTAGAATAACAGTAGTGATACTATTTGACTCATAACTGGGAGGATAAGGGGGTTCAATACCTTTCCCGAGGGTATTTGCTCGAAAGTGAACGTAATAGCGCGACTGAAGTACGAACTCGCTTACTACGATTCCGTAGTCCATCGCTTTAACCATTACACCACGAGAACACCCTTTTTTTTTATCTACTATTAACAATTTTCAAGAAGGTTCTATTTTTACCTATAATTGGGACACTAACAGGTACGACCACTCCGAGACAATGTGGACCTCGGAGTAACAGCAATGAAGGTGTATTCCTGAATTTTGGAACTGGAGCCTCACCATCAGATACAGTTTAGTGTCATCAGCAGGACACCCACATTTTTGAGTGGTGCATCTTATCTCTCTGTAGGGGCTACAATCAGAATATTTTAAGCTCCGCTGATAGAGTTTATGTATGTTTGTGAACTTGTTTTTCTTCCGTTGTAGTCGATGTTATAAGGAAATTGGGTGATCGAAGGCTACCTTTTCAATAACTTCTATACTGAGGTGCAAGGGAGGGCACTACTCCTTTCTTTGTTCAACTTGACCTTTGATCCCTACCTTATAGTGTTGAGTGTTTATCAAGGACGTATCAAGTATCATTTCTGAGTCTCTTGTATGACTTGAAATAGGATAGTATTCGCCAATGGCCCGAGAGGCTGGGGTTCTAACTATTATGCCAATCGGTATCGTGGATATACTAACGCATATCTTGGTCCTTGGTGTGTTTTGGTATTCGATTAAATATTCTTCATACCCACCAAACATACCAATAATATTGTTTCATGCTTGTTCGCACGAATTAATTTTTTCTTTTACTCTCTATGCAAAGATTAAAGTGGTTAAACAAATCGATAGTTTCTAATTGTTTTTCGGAAAAATAATCTTTTAAGAAAAAATCGAACGAGAAGATTCGTTAAACCTTTGGGTTACATTATTTAACGACGGTCCATGATTATGTTGATGCTTTTATCTAGAAATGCGTGGATAGCTCTAATAAACATTACATATTTGTTTTCCTAATATCAAAAATTTACAGGATGGAAAAAAAAGTTAGCCTGTCTCCAGGTCCCCGCCAATTTATCTTTCATTTGCTAGTTGGGCTGGATTTATTTTCTTTAAATTAGAACAATACAATTAAAAAGGCCTAATTAAAATCTCGCAAAGATTTGCCGTTTTTATAGCGTTACAGTTAAATGCTACTTTGGAAATAGGAATTGAGTGATATTGACGCTATCAACTATGTTGAGTTTTTTTTAAATATTTTACCAACACCAATATACGCGGCACTAATTTCAAGTAAAACATGGAGTCTTTTTTGGTATTGGAAAGATTTATTTATAAATAACCCTATTTATAATTTCCTTGTGAATTTTTTGCTCATACCACACAATTAAAAAATCTATTCACACGGAGTGATAGAAAAGAAGGACTGCACAAGTGAGTTAACTGTCTTTGTTTTCTTCACCTAAATTTCTCAAGCTATATTAAATATCGATATAACATATGTAAAAATGGTCACTATAACAAGATTTTCAAAGAATAAAGAGTGATGCTTGCAATTCATGCAAGAGGGGAAAAAAGAGAGACATTCTATTGTGTTGGCTTTCTCGAAGATGACAATTTTCTGTTATTCTTTGATGTTTAATATCATCTTCAGTTCCTTGATATCTCCGAAGATTCTTTTGATTGTTTCTTCGATGGGAATCGCTACGATTCTTGGAAATTTTTCTTCTTTTTTGTATTAATTCACAAAAGAATGGTTACTTTCTTTTAGATTTTTTCATTGGGCTATGCACAGCATCTTACACGGCTTTCTGCGCGTATAAATATGTATATTGATTACAGAGACTTAGAATTTCATAAGAGTATGATTTTCCATGTATACACAATTGCAGGAAATTATTCAACACATATTCATGTCGTTAAGTGACATTAAAAAAGTGTTCCGGTTTCTTTGATTTTAGTATACTTTATATTCAGACCTTTACATGTATACAAATATATATGTAAACATATATTTAAACCCCGATAAATCTACCTAGCATATTTATCATTTATGTCTGTTTGCTTATAAAAATATTACCAAAATATGAAGATATAAAAAGACTTCCTTACATATGTATTAGTGCCTGCGAATATATTTCCAAATGACAATAGAAATATATATAGCAAAATTATATATAACCCCCATCCCTAACTTTGAACAACGAAATTCTGAAAAAAAATCCCCTGTATAATACGCACTATTTTCTTTACTATTTGCACTAACTACATTTTATTTACTTTTTGCTGATCTTTTTTTATTTTATTAGTTCGTACTGACTAAAAAATATCCCCTGTATAATACGCACTATTTTTTTTACTATTTGCACTTACTACATTTTATTTACTTTTTGCTGATCTTTTTTATTTCATTAGTTCGTTCTGACTAAAAATAAGAGTTTGAATTGTTTACATTTTTGAAACACAAAATTTACACACTATTTAGATTAAACACACGGACATGTTCACACAATAATACAACAAGGTTGCGTTAGTGGTGTAATGGATATCATCGTCGGAAATCAATTCAGTGATCCAAGTTCAAATCCTGGACAAGGCAGCATTTCATATCGGGAAAGGTATGAATCCAACTCTTCTCTTCTCCAGCAATGGGTAAATAGTAGTACAGACTACACTCTTTAACCTTTGTATGGCAGCCAGTCTAGGAGAAGGAAATCCCTGAGTTCAAACTTAAACTCCGTTTAAAAATTTACCTCGAGTTACATTCTCTTTGTGCAAAGGGATTGGTATCTATTTTTTTTTTCATCATACAACGTGTGAAAGCACGTGCGATACCCTAGCCTCATCAGCCGCCAACCAGGGTGATAACACAGTTTCAATAGCTCAAAGCTCGAGTTACATTCTCTTTGTCTAAAGGGATTGGTATCTACGTTAATGTAACTATTTTGCTGGAAAGAATCACATTAGGAGAAACAAAATAAACCAAAACACAATCCATTTGATATTCCTCTATAACGATGTAAAACACTATGTATATAACTTTCTTCGGTCATCCCGTCCCGAATATGGCTGGGAAAAAAATAATTATGCATTCCTCATGTATAATACAGTCCTAAATTTCGGCTGACCAATCTGGAAAAATAGTTCGGTATAAAACTATCTCTTTCACGTATAAGATAGGAAAATAATAAACTAAGGTGTAGTCTATTCACAGGGTTTTATGTTGTCGATACTGAAGTGCACTAGTATCCAACACATGAGGATAGACAACGTGAAACTGTGATTTTCATCATTGTTATTATTTCACTCTTGAGAGTTTTAGCTGGAGTCTAAGTGACAGCAAGTCTCATGTCTCCAGACCTCTTCTCAGTATTCTGACCGATCTCAACAATGCTGTAGTTTGGATGATCTCCACTTGTCCTCTTATTTCCAAGTCCTCCATTTCCTGTACCAATTCTTTGTTGACTGTACCGAGTGCACTAATTACAACTGGTATCACCGTCACTTTTATGACATAGTTTTTGCAGTTCTCTAGCCAGGTCTACGTACTTATTTCTCTTTTCGTTCTTCAGTTTTACTTAGTGGCCAACCGGAACGGCAAAGTCCACTATTCAGCAGGTTCTCTTTTTTGTTATTGATTTGGTTGGTTTCTTTGTTTAATGGCATATCAACTCTTTTCAGGTTATTTAATGCCAAAACCATTCTCCTATAAGAACAGTAGTGGTACTAGTTAACCCATAGCTGGGAGGATAAGGGGGTTCATACTTTTCCCAAGGGTATTTGCCCGAAAGTGAACGTAATAGCGTGACTGGAGTACGAACTCGCATACTACGATTCCGCAGTCCATCGCTTTAACCATTAAACCACGAGGACACCCCCTTTTGTTGTTGACTATTTCTAGGTCTGGTGGTGGAATTTTGATAATGTCATTTTATAATGGAAAGCATTGTGATATTGTTCTCCATAGAGTTACACAAAGATTTTACAGATGAAAATCACTTGTAGCGTTAAATTATAACCTCCCTACACAGAGAAAAACTTTTGGGTCCAATCAAGAGAATTTAAAAAAATTAAATCTGGTAGGCCTAAGGAAATTTGAGAAACGATCAACCAAGTGTATCATATGATAAAGGAACGTAGAATAACATGAATTTAGCAAACCATCTGCCACGGACAAGATGTAAAGCTGGTTTGAATACAGAGTTTTTCTTCTCCTATACTGGTTGTCTAACCATTGCTAAAGAACCAAATCTGCGCTTAACTGGATGGAGAAAAGATAGATTTATGCTTTTCCCAAGAGAACTAGCGCAAATTAGTTGTTTAAATTTCTGAGACGATGCTTGTTGATTTTTATCATTAAGGGTTTTCGGACTATTGTCTTCATCTTTATTGTTATTTCCCCAACGTTTCGGCCGATATGTCCTCTGGCCTTCAGGTGTTTGTCGAACTCGGGAACCCTCACGGAACTTCGAACAACGTCCTTTATTGAATCCACGGGGGTCGCCTGTTCTGATTCTGTTAGCCATAACCGGGTACAAGTGTTAAGTATTCCTGTATTGTTACTCGAATGTATTGAGGATTGAACTTGCAACCTCCTGATGATTGTCTCCTTAGAAGTTTAAGGAACCAACGCCTATAACCGTTACACCTGCTGGACAATTCAAAGTGAATTTTTGGGACTTATAAACTTAATGCTCTTACTTGACTACATTTACTACTATCATGTATGATTTTTTACCTGTGCTCATATTCAGATTTTTTTTTTTTTAGATACGAGGATAATACCCGGAAACTTACCACAGTATGTCAGCCCTATGTCAAAGGACTAGCCGAAAGGATCCAAAAGATATGTAGTCCATATGACATCAGGACAGTATTCACAAGTGGTTCAACTCTCCGGAGGTATCTCTTCCGGGTCAAGCCACCAACGGAATTCAACATGACCAAGAACTGTATTTACTCCATCCCTTGCAGTTGTGGTAAAATATACAAAGGTGAGACAGGTCGCCCACTAAAAGTAGGGCCAGAAGAACATCGGAAGGCAGTCGTACGAGGTGAGATTGAAAAGTCTGGTATGGCGGACCATATATGGAAGGAAAAGGGAAACCATCTGCCCTTATGGGATAAAGTTGAAATAATTGATAGGGCTGAAAATTGGAGGATTAGACGCCTTAAGGAATCAGCACTATTTTTTGGCTACAATGACCCACTGAGTAGACCAATATAGAGTTGAATACAATAGGGGAACCGATAATTAAGAAGTCTAAATGAGAAAACCCTTAATGATAAGAATTAGCGCCAAGTTAAATGGAAGGTAGACACGAACTTGGTTCGACGATTCCAACGCACGAATCATGACTGTCATTTTATTCTTGGTTGGACTGAGAACTTTCAAGAACTGAATCACGTTAATTGTGCTTAATATTAGGTGTGTACCAAATGTTCTGGTGAGAAAACTATTTTCAACTCCAAGTTAAAACAAAACAAAAACAACTAAAATAGAGCACTGGGAATTTTAGTGCTCACTTTAAACAATATTTTCCTTTTAAACTCACATGAACTATATCAAATTATATTTTTGCTGAAATATAATATTGGCAGTTTGTTTCATTTTCTTTCCCAAAACGGAACGTAATTATTACGTTCAAACATTGCTCTTTTTCATTATTAAATCTAAAACTTCACACGTAATGAGTAGATATCAAAATATTTGCTTAATCTTCCCTCAAAATGTAAAAATTCAGATTTTCAAAATTGATCATTAAGCTTTAAGTATATGTTTCAATCGATTTATTAAAAATATTCCAAAAAGGTCCTCAAGTTGATTGTGTTACCAATAAATCTGGCGATAAAAAGAAAATAATTAGAGTTCGAAAGATGACGATATTCTTGTCAAAATTAATACTAATGATTGACAGAGCTTTATCTATTTAATAGACGGCTAGCTTGCTAAGTAGTAAAATAAGCAAGTCATTCTAAAAACGCTTTTTAATAAATCAGCCAAGTGCTCAATACTGCCCAATAGAGCAGAATACAATCTCTAATAAATGAATGTTTACCAACTTCTTCATGGCAATCAAGTTTAATTTAGTTTGTAAAAAAAAATACACGAAGCTGGAAGTAATAACATATATACGACGTGCATACGATAAGTTTCCAGACTTTTTTCGTATGGGGACTTATTGATAGTACACATATGAAACTCTAGTTCCCTTTGAAGTAATCTCCTCCGGCTGCAATGCACTTGTTGTACCGTTCAACCAACTACTGGAAGGCCCCTTAGGGGTCCACTTGTGTGAGCGTGTCAATGACGTTCGTCACAGCCTCTTTCATCTCCTCAACTGTCTCACAACGACAGCCTCTGAGCTTAGGGAATAACCAAAAGTCACAGGAAGCAAGGTCTGGACTAAAGGGAGGCTGAGGAACTGCCTTGATGCCCATTTTGGTCAAATAGTCTGTGAAAAGGATGGAGTTGTGGACTGGTGCATTGTCCTGGGGGAATGCCACTGAGCTTATTTGAAGAGTGCTGGCCTCTTCCGACGGAATCTCTTCCTGAATTCCCTTAAAACCTTAACATAGTAACCCTAACCATTTAACCAATCAACTCTGGTGTATTGACTTCCTTACTCCTCCCACAGATCTCATCATCCCCCACAGACTCCCTGCCTTCCTTCAATCTCATATGCCTCTCAAAGACTGATGCTCGATTCATGCAAGATGGTTGAAAAGCAGTCTGAAGCATTCAATACGTTTCTGTGGCATTTTTCCAAGTTCAAAACAGAATTTTATTGCATATCGTTCTTCTGAAGTGTCAGATTGCATTTTTGAAATTCACCAGCTGTGATAATCAGGATTTAGTAGGGTGTATTCCAATTGCTGCTGTAGCTGTTCATTTGAACCTGAAATCATAAAAATTGATCCGTCATCTCATAAGATGTATAGCAATAACAGTGAATTTTGAAGAGTCTCCAACAATTTTAAATGCCCATACGAAAAAAGTCTGAGAACTTATCGTATGCACCTTGTATTAGTGTAGGCTGAAAGCGTTGTAACTGTGAGCAGAGCCCGAACTAATTATAGCTTTTTTTCCAATGCTGGTATCATTGGGGAATGTGGAATATTTGGTTAAAGAGCCAAAGCCTTTCCGCAATTTTAACCTCGACTGACACACATCTTATATATTATATATTAATAAATAGATATATATTAGTTTTTACATATATTTAATAGCATCGATGCTTATAAGTAGATAAGCATCCATGCTATTGAATATACATAGGTCCACAAAGAGATTTGTATTTATTCAAATTTTTTTTGTTCTTACATACGTGTATGTTTCCAGCTTGTTGCTTTCGTCAGAACCTATATGGCACATGTCCTTGTTCCTAGGGTACTCAATGAGACTTGAACTCACTCATGTTTCCAGTTTGAATAATTTTCAGTTGCTTATGGGTTTATATGGAGGTCTGAGAAAAAAAAATAGGGTGACCTCTATATAAACACATAAGCAACTAAAAATCAAACTACAAACACAAGTAAGTTCAAGTCTCATTTAGTACCTCATTAACAAGGCCTTGTTCTATATGCGCTCTCTGACGAAAGCAACAAGCTGGAAACACACGTATGTAAGAACAATATAAATAGATAAATTCAAAACACAAAAATCTCTTCGTGGACCAACCTCTCTCTCTCTCTCTATATATATATATATATATATATAGTCATCCACAGACAGATCTGTTTCGTTCTATCAGAACTCATCAGTGTGGCTAGACATTAGTTTCCCGTAGCTGGGATCGAAACCCGGTTGACTCAAACGCCAAGCCAAGCCTCTAACCGTTCAGCCACGAAGAGCCATTAGCTGCGAAGTAAATTTTAGACGGTTATGAATCACAATTACTATTGTTTACGTACTTTTGTTCAACGGCTACCGAGACCTCAATTCATATATGAAGAGGCTTGCAATGAACGCTAACATAAAAATTCACAATTCATAGTATCCTATTTTCGGGCCTTGAGGGAGTCTATATATATATATATATATATATATATAGGCATCCCATTTTTCATGTATACAATAAGAGAATATAATTAGACTTTTTTAAAAATTCACGTCAGACGAGTCGAATATTTAATTCCTCGAGGCCCGAAAATAGGAACCTATGAATTGTGAATTTTTATGTTTTATATTTATTCAAAACTTTTACAATAAACATTGTCAAAATATTGTGATGTTGCTCAGTACTTTTATGCAATGAACACTGTTAAAAAACAGATTAAAAACGATTTTCGCGTGCAATTTAAATCCTAATTGTGTGTGTGTGCGTATGTTGGCTGGGTTTTACGGCATATCACCCTTAGAGGTTATTTAATGCGAAATTCAGTTCATAAATTTTAAAAAGAAACTGAGCTCATTTGTTTACACACAGTTAAATAGTTTTAAATATTGCTATTTAACATAAATAATTGTAACAATATTTGTTTGCACATGATCAATTTGTTCCAATTGTTGTGATGTAGTACTAATAATTCAGTTTAACCATCATTTGTTTGCACCAAGATTAATGGTTTCAAATATAAGATGTTTGTATTTGATCCATAGATAGTACGTGCATACGTACTACCATTCCAGTTCTGAGTTGACCTAGCCCCAAGCTCCTGGACACCGAGTCTCTTTATCAGATGCAGTTTATTGTCGCATCAAGGATACTCTTTGGAAGTGGTCTTACTCCTCTGCAGAAATATAGTTGGTGTATTCTAAAGCTACAGTAAACTAGGCTAGTGGGCGCGTGTCTGTGTGTGCATATATATATATATATATATATATATATATATATACATGCTCAGATACGCACCAATGTGTAGATGTGTGTGTGTGCTTGAAATATTAATATTTTTTCTTTAACACCAGTCATTTAGACACTCAATTCAACATTCCCTAATTTTTTTAAAGGTTTTTGTTCCTTTGTTTTATTTCGCACTTTCTGTATTCCCATTCCTTATCACGTCAGCACACCTCTCAAGATAAAAAAAAAAAATTCCCTTCAACTTCTATTCGCTGCAACATTTTTTTCTCTCTCATCATAGCCCTCAACTCGCCCTCCCAGGCCAAAGTAACGTTTTTGTGGAATGAAAAATGCGAGAAAAAAAATCTTCAACTTTTTACGTTGGTCTTTTTTTTTTTTTTTGTATGTGTCTCAATTATGTTTTGTTTTTGGTTCATATCACATTTATTTTTCGCTTGTCTTTATTTGTCACTTTATCAGTGACTTTTCTTCATTATATTTTTTTTTTCTTCACAAATTTCGTCCCTTGTATTATTTTTTCTTTTTTATTTGTTATATTTTCAAGTTTCCTTTTTCTTTTTTCTATATTTTTCTGTCGATAATATTTTTTTTTATGTACAATGTTTTGTTTTCCTTTCATACTATCTCTTTCTTGTGAATTCACTCCGTTACTCATTTAAAAATAATTTTGAGTTGATTTCTGATTTACTTCAATTGTTTGGTTTTGGTTTCTTTTGTTTAATGGCATACCAACCTTTGTAGGTTATTTAATGCCAAATCTATTCTCCTAGAAGAACAATAGTGGTACTAGTTAACCCATAGCTGGGAGGATAAGGAGGTTCATACCTCTCCCAAGGGTATTTGCCCGATAAGTGAAGATAATAGCGCGACTGGAGTACAAACCCGCTTACTACGATTCCGCAGTCGATCGCTTTAACCATTACACCACGCTTCAATTGTGATTTGATCTTTATTTCATATTCTCATATTCTACCTCGCATACATTTAACATCTATTTTTCTTATCTTATAAACATGTATCATGTGATACTAAACTGCGCCCTGTTGGTGAGGCTCCAGTTGTAAAACTCTGAGGAAACGGGAGAACTTCTTCCATTGATATTGATATATATGGGAGCCTAACAGATACTGAGTTGAATTTATTTATGTGCAAAATTATTTAAACTCGATAAGAATATTTGAAACCATAGAACTGTTTGAGAACAAAAGGTTTTTAAAGATGAATAGTAACTTGAAGTTATATGATTATTAGTATTTGATAAGAATACTTTCAACGATGTAACTGTGCGCAAATTATTTGTGTGCAGCCAAAGGATTATAGTCTACTAAAAAAAGTGCAATCTAAAAGGAAATTCCCTGATACATGGGAAATATGATGGAAATCAAAACAAAACTAATTTCTGCATTAAATATCTCATAATACATTGATATACCGTTATAAAATACTCCAAAACGAATAAGCATCGTTAACTCTTTTCTTTTTTACTCTGAAATTTTCTGTATTGTCTTTCTGTTTTAAAGTAATCATTTATGAAACTAAAACTGCCACATGGTTACAGAAATTGAGGGAGATTGTACATATCAAAATAATGGGACGCGCTAAAAGTTGACTCGCTAACAATCTCACTGTAAAAATATCAATAAAATGCAAGGTAAAGGGGACGTGAGTAGGAGTTACGTCGCGGACTTAATCTTTATTATTATTTCTAAAATATTAAACAAAATACAAATTAAAATTAATCACAATACTTATTAAACATAACAGACGAAATGTTACCTATGCAAGCGAACAAATTTTGTAAAGAGAAAGTTACTAGATAGCTATGTTGAAGAGCACAAATATTCTCTCTCACTCTCTCTCTCTCTCACACACACACACACACACACACACACCAACCCACATTTATATTTGACAGAAGAGAGGCTAATAAGCACATTTTTTGCATAAAACGAGCTCGATGCTATTATAGCAGAACAACCTTAAAACTTATTGGCAGTAGATGTAAGAAAAAAAAAAAAAAAAAAAAAAAAAAAAAAACCAACCAAAAAGAGAAAAATCCCTTAATTTTAGCATGTTGTTCTTCTTTACAATATACGTTTGTATACACCAAACCCCAGATGAGGGAGAGAGAAAGCTGAGTTAGCCCATTCCTAATCAAGTCTACCCGCTTCTGACTGTTGCCCTGACCTCAGTGCCCGAAATCACGGTTGAAAATTGACAGCTGTACAAGTCACTATGTAGTTCACATTGTATCGAAAAAAATATCCGAATACGAACGAGGTCTGCCTTCCTGCTTCGAACATCAACATTCATAAAACAAGTTGAACGTCGATTCCTAATACCAAAGAGAAAAAGCGCTACTATCTCGACCACGTTTTAATCTTTGTATTTATGATATACATATTCTTACAACGGAGACTGGGTAAGGGACTAGAAGTAGCATGTCGTATCAGTTTTTCAAGGCAAGGACTAGGGCTGTTTTCCCCGACTTGAAAATCAGCATTCAAGCCCTTAAATAATTACTTGGGTTCAAACAAGTTTCACCGGTAAAAAATACGCAATAATCTCAGCCACAAAACCCGATTGCTATTATTAGCCAC
Organism: Sepioteuthis lessoniana; assembly: GCA_963585895.1. Classification (NCBI taxonomy): domain Eukaryota; kingdom Metazoa; phylum Mollusca; class Cephalopoda; order Myopsida; family Loliginidae; genus Sepioteuthis; species Sepioteuthis lessoniana. The sequence goes on from OY757907.1 coordinate 111,937,373, forward strand.
CCCATTATCAATTTTCCTATCCCAAACGAAGACGTCCAAATCACTTCATTCCCCTTGTCCTTTCCTTCTCAAAAGCGTTTTCAACTTATTCACTTTCCTCTTCTTTCCTCAGCCCCCACCCCGACATTAACCAAGAGACAGTTGTTGTGCTGACGCCACAGGCCATTACGAAATGCCAGAATATAGCACTGGGTGCTATGTTACGGTGGAATTTTGAGGTTGGAGTTGACAAGATAAGTAAGTCCTCATCAAATTCGTTTGATAGGCCACGACCGACTATGTAGACCCCGTCACCCTGCCTGGTGTGACCCTTCCCTCGAGTACAAAAAGTGCATCGTCAGGACAACGGTTCTCCATCGGAAGTGGAGGGTTATGTGAGCGGAGCATTAGTCTGTGTAATAGATAACAATTATAACAATTTAAGTATTGCGGATTTTAACAGTCCAGAAATATTAAGCGTTCTGAGAGAGAGGGAGAGAAAGAGAGAGAGGGAGGTGGTGGTATTGCGTCAGTCTTTCAAATAGCGTGTGGCGTCCTGCCTGCAAAATGCATATTCATAGTGCAGGATTGTAGCTAAAGTTTAATAAATACGCAAAGTGATGCAGGAAAAGATGCCACTTGCGCAAACACCAAACTGATTTAGTTATAATGATACATCCGCAGATAAATGAAATTGGCACCTCACAACGAAGCAATACTCTTGTGAATTCAAACCCCACCGAGTGCACTATAATTAGTTCCATATGTTAGACACTAAGCTTAGTAAATGTAGATGAAGGTTGGTTGGTTTTACAGCACGTCAACCTTCGAATGGTGATTTAATGCTGATGTCAGTTTTTTAAATTTCATTTCTTTGTTTAATGGCATATCACCCTTCGTGGGTTATTTAATACCAAGCCAGTCTGCTAAAGAACAGCAATGATACTATCTGACTTATAGCTGGGTCTATAAAGGGGTTCATACCTTTCCCAAGAGTAAACGATTGAAAGTGAACGCAAACTACGATGCGTACTTACCCACAACCTGTAATTTATTCGGCTGTTCAGATATAAATGTCATATCTGAATTACGAGTAAGAGAAAACAACCAACTGGTACTATAAATCAGGACTTAATCAATGAATACTCCATTGACATTTTTTCTGTAGGTGCCACGTTATAGAACTACGTCATTGAAAAAGTTTTCTAAGTGCTTTAAGACACGATAATCAATATAGAGAAAGCTTTGAACGACGGGAAGGGGGACAATAAAATAAAATGAAAAAAAAATGAATCAGTGTTCATTCAATTTCCGGTGAAGTACTGAGTTACTCACACACAACTTTTAAATGATGCCGGGTTGAGAAACGACATTATTTAATACTTTCCTGACGGGCTTGTTAAACACGAACGTAATCGA
>OY757907.1:111943770-112106678 GCA_963585895.1 Sepioteuthis lessoniana
ATGTGTGTCTGTCTATTATTATATAATGTTATATACAAAATGTGTTTTCGAGCCATATATTTGATTTTTAATCTTTTAATCCACTCAGTGTTCATGGGTTAACTCTTTAGCGTGTCTGCATATTTTTGAAGATTATCTAAGGCTTGATATTGATATATTGACGTTATTACTGATCATGAATATTACTATTTCTAGGAAAATTTTCCGTACTATGTAAAACTATAAATGTAATTATCAGTCATCAGTTAAAGCAGCTGCTTGTCTCAAAAGAGAACATGTCCGGGTGGAAAGAGCAGTCAACAGGGAATTGTGCAAACGACTGGGATTTGTATATAAAAAAAGGTTGTATACACTTAAAACAGACGGGTACAAATTATTATAAGCAAAGAGAAGAAACTGGTCAGATACTGGATGTCACTGTTCGAGCAAAACATGTTGTAAAGTAGAAGGTGAAAAGTTGATACAAGGTTGTCAGACTTGGTCTTTTGAACTTGGAGCGACAACCAGTCTAGGAGAAGAAAATCCGAATTCAAATCTGTTCAATTCTGTTCAAAAACAGACCTTGTCCTACATCCTCCTCGTGCAGAGAGGCCAGGTAAACAGATATATAGTATGACGGGCCAGTGTGGACCTGGGAGCAATGGTAATGAAGGGGTGCTCCGTATTCCCCAAAGCCCCTGCATTACTGAAACATCACCGTCAAATTGTTTAGTGTCATATCCAGGAACCTCATCGGGGTGGGGTCTTACCTCTCTGTAGAGGTGCAGTCCGTGTATTCTACAGCCCCAGCAATACACAGAGTTAAATGTCAAACAGTTTTATTTCAGATACGTAATTCAGTTTAGCATAAGTACACAGTTTAAATGTTAAAACAGTTCTACTGTAAACAATTCAATTTAGCATTAATACACTGTTTAAATGCAAAAATCAATACTGTGAAGGAAGCACGTTTTAGTTCGATTTAACCCATATTCTAGAGTTCCAGACGACTGGGCAGTTTACCTTTGACTCGTACTTTATGCGGAGTATTAAGCAAGGAAGCATCAGGTACCATTTTTTGAATCTGGGATTGAACTCCGGTCTCCAAGGCCATTGGCAAACACTCTACCCACCAATCAATTGGATCTTAGAGTCTTTACAATAAGTAAATTCTTATATACATACATGCATACAAAAAGAAAATTATTTTTAAAATTCTTTTACACGAACAAAATAAAGAGTAGAAGATTGTATCGCGTCAAATAATTCAGGGAAATGAGTATGTCTACCTCGAATATCAGCATTCAAAATTCTAATAAGCACCTGAGCTTAGCATTGATCTTTCTTCCGTAATCTGCATTTGATTGGGACGCCCCTTTTCTGGGGATCTAGGAAGTAGGGTCGGTTTCTCTGTTTAATGGCATATAGATCTTCATGGGTTATTTAAAGCCGAAGTCATCCTTGTAGAAAATAAAGTGGTATTTGTTAACCCATATTTGATAGGAAAAGTATGTTCACCCCTTTTCTTAGTGTATTAGTTTGTGAGCGAAAGTAATAGAGTGACCTTATTTCGAACGCGTGTACTATGATTTCGTTGTCGAACGTGTTAGCCACTACGCCACGGGAACTACCCCCTCGAAAGTACGGAGTTCTCTCTTTACTGTCATTACTCCTAGGTTCATGTTGCCCAAGAGCAGTAGTACCTTTTAGGCTCCTATGTGTCAAATATTTCTGTTTGGAATTTTTTTTTCTGTTAGATAGAAATACTCAATACCATACAATTGTAAATTACGAGGTGTATACGATAAGTTCCCAGACTTTTTTCGTATGGGCATTTAAAATTGGCGTAGACTCTTCAAAATTCACTAGATTATTGCTATACATCTTATAAGATGACGGACCAATTTTTATGATTTCAGGTTCAAATGAACAGTTACAGCAGCAAATGGAATACACCCTACTAAATCCTGATTATCACAGCTGGTGAATTTCAAAAATGTAATCTGCCACTTTAGGACAAAGATATTCGATAAAATTCAGTTTTAAACTAATAAAAAATGTCACAGAAACGTATTGAATGCTTCAGACTGCTTTTCGACCATCTTGCATGAATCGAGCATCAGTTTTTGAGTGGCATAAGAGATTCAAGGAAGGCAGGGAGTCTGTGAGGGATGATGAGCGTTGTGGGAGGAGTAAGGAAGTCAATACAACACAGTTGATTGGTTAAATGGTTAGGGTTACTATGTTGAGGTTTTAAGGGAATTCAGGAAGAGATTCCATCGGAAGAGGCCAGCACTCTTCAAATAAGCTCAGTGGCATTTCCAGCAGGACAATGCACCAGTCCACAACTCCATCCTTGTCACAGACTATTTAACCAAAATGGGCATCAAGGCAGTTCCTCAGCCTCCCTTTAGTCCAGACCTTGCTTCCTGTGACTTTTGGTTATTCCCTGAGCTCAGAGGCTGTCGTTATAAGACAATTGAGATGATGAAAGAGGCTGTGACGAAGGTCATTGACACGCTCACACAAGAAGGCTGCTATGGGGCCTTCCAGAAGTTGTTGGAACGACACAACAAGTGCATTGCATCCGGAGGAGATTACTTTGAAGGGGACTAGAGTTTCATGTGTGTACTATCAATAAAAGTGCCCATACAAATAATGTCTGGAAACTTATCGCATGCATCTCGTATTTGTGTTAAGAATAGTTACATGAATCTTTAATTGTTTAATCAGGATCCTTATTTGCTACTTGAAACAATATAATCACGTATATATTATTAGATCCGGAATTGTAGTACTTGTCCCTGTCCCATGAATGGGTCAAATAAAATTGTTTAACCATTGAAATGTATAAAAACAAATGACTGTTGTTAAATTTAATTGCTAGTGTAACAAAGCAATGCTTGAAAGGATTTAACTACATGCCAACAAATGATTAATATCAAATAGATTTATTAGTGTTAAATAGCAATACTTGAGAGCATTTACCACATGCCAACAAATGATTAATATCAAATAGAATTCTCTTTTTTTAAATCGCAATACTTGAAAGCATTTAACTGCAGGCAAATAAATGAGTTCTGCCTTATTTAAAATGTTAATTGTCTGCCAATTTTGTGTGAATAAGATTTGGCATTAAATGACCTACGAGGGTTAATATGTTATAAAGACCAAACAACCAAGCGTATGTATTATTAGTATTGATTGGACTACTGGATATAACAGAGTACAGAACAAACAATTATAAGAATCTTAAATAAAAATCTACAATGATCACTATTCCGTATCTTCTGAATAGGAATTAACCCTAGACGGTTTTAGGTGTCGTTAATATAAATAAGAATAAAACAAGTGACCTCGAGAAACGACGAAAACGAAAAACTTTTATTCAGACTCAAACGCCAATTTACTTTCCTTAAAATCAATATATCACTCAATTATTGATCTCTGTTGATGGGTAGAAGGTTCGCTAATGACCCAGGAGACCAGGGTTCAATTCCAGGTCGTGTCATACCAAAGACTAAAAATAATATAATACTTGATACCTCCTTTCTTAACACTCAGCATTATAAGGTACGTATCAAGGGTAAAGTGGAGCAATCCTGGTAAAAGAGTAGCACCCTCCCCTACACCTCAGTGTTGTAGCTATTGTGAAGGGAAATCTTCGGGTCGCCCTCACCTACGGTCGTCAATATACTAATTTTTGATTGATAACAGCATATCAATCCGTCTATGCTTATTTTATGCCAAAAGGTTAGGGTATCGCGTTCATTGTAATTTAATATTTACATTTTTGTGTAGAAATTTTTTTTATTTTTTTTATTTTCACACACCATCCTATTTAATACGATTAATTTTTTAACAGATCTATTTGACCCATCAATGGACCCTTACAAGTCTTTCCACTCTGGATCATTGTAGACTGCAATAAGCCTCACGGGAGTCTCAAACATCAGTTGCAGTTTAGTGTCATACCCGGGACAATTCACTTTTGAAGATCTTATCCCTTTACATGGGATACATACAGAATTGATTCACATAGGAGAAATTGTTTTAAAACAATTTCTCAAATACAGCTTGTCTGTCAGCATAAAAATACAGTATTCAAATTCCTGGTTTTGATTTTATTTGGGCTCGAACATGAAATCACGTCGGCTATGGAAGCCGACCCAGAGCATCTACATAGTCATATGAAATTGTATTTTCTCTTAAAAATTATCACTTTTTTTTTTGGCTGAACATTTTATCTCACAGACTCAAAATCTATATGCAGATTAATTTACCCAAGTAATATTTTACATGCAATGTTAGCATAAAAAAGCATAATAAAAGAACAAATACTTCTAAGTGTTGTTCGTGCAAGCAGATAATCAAACACACGAGTATACAACAAAGTGAATAACTAAAACGGAAGGTTTCAGTTATTTTTAACGAAATCCCACACTTTAAATTCTTTCTCTCACGCGCAAAAGAAATGAAATGATGATGGCCCCTTTTAACTCCTGATTTGGACAACTCGACTCTTCGTTCCATATATAAACGTTAAATCTTGTTATAAACTAAAGGGAAAAAACAGTAAAAATAAGATGTCCCCTAGCGAAACATAAACCGTTTACTTTGGTCTAAAATAAATCTTTGTGAGAGTGCGAAAAAAATACAGGGAAAAAAGTTATAACAATCATTGAAAAATTGCTTGAAAATCGAAGCCTTAATCTCTGTAAATCGATTCGTGGTTGTCGCACGCAAAAAGAAGAAATGAACAACTATAAAGAGTAGCATAGATAAGAACAATAAAAATGAAATGAATTAAATTTATGGAGCGAAAAATGGACAGGTGTGCGTGAGGGGAGATTTTGAGCCTTGTTTTGTGTATTTTAAGCACCAATGGATTCCTCTTACCTTACTTTTCATGTCTTTCTTTATGACGTTTCCGATAAGCGTGTTACTACGTGTATATATATATATATACTTACACATCATATATGAGGTAAATCTTAAGTTTTCTTCAAGTAGTAGAAAAGATTTTATATGTGAACATGCAAGGCAATCATAATAGCTCAATCAACTCGTGATTGCGCTATGGTTAGATATCTAGAATAATGCCAACGATACTCAGATTTTATTTAATAGCTCATTTTTCCACGCTCTTCAAGTTATATAGCTGAGGGGTTAAAGCATTGATCCCAATGATAAAAGTTTCGCTTACACGAAATTAATACCAATGAGAAAATATCTTATTGCAGAATAAACGCTCCTTGGGTTTTAACGTTAAGTAAAAACAACAATCTAATTGAACATATTTAGGGAATACCTGGGTTGCAATTGTACCTGTATTCATTCTAACCCAGGAAATGACATCAATGATGCTTGCAGAGAAAAATTAGGGCCTAAAGGAGAAATTTGACAGATTCAGACGATAACATAGATGAAGTAGATGTCAATGCTGAGTAGAAAGCAGTGTGAAGCGAAAAATCTTATTTAATCTTTTTAATCTTGAACCCCACATCACACCTTGAGTTCATGGCTGAAGTAAAGTTGAACGTTTATCAAGAGCATTAAGAAAAAACAACACTATGGGGTAAAGTGGAACCTCTTAAGATAGACCGATTGGTCTTAACGGCATGTCAACATGTCTAGGCTTATTTTACCCCTAAAAATTAAGGAATTGCGTTCATTGTCTATATATATTTACATCTTTTACGTAGTTTTTTTAAGAAAACGTATACATTTTAAACAAACCTCTGACTCATAAAAGGTGCGATTCCTTAAGGTCAGAGTGGACTTGGGGATAGTAGCAGTGAATCGATACTCCACACTCCCCAGATCTCATGAACTCTAACCTCATTAGATGATTTTAGTGCCATACCCAGGACACCCACTTTTGGTAGAGGATACAGTCAGCATTTTTTTTTAATTTTGTGAAGAGGTCAAGAATTTCAATGTTTTTGAGCCTGTAAATGCTCAGTAGAATATATCTTTCGACCGAGTCAGAGCTACTGTTATTCATACTCAAAAAAGCAAGCTCATCGAAGGAATCAGAATGTTGCAAATCTGGGAAATCAGCAAAGTTAAAATTCGATCCAAGCAGTATTATCATCATGCACAAACAACACCTATATATAAGATCCAACCGCTATGCACGTTCAGAATGCGACACAAGGTCAAATTTTATGGGGACGCTTTCATTCTTGGTTTCATTCTTCCAGACCGGTTGCCCAAGTTAAAGGCTTCGTCTGTCATATTTACCCGTAACTTGAAGAAGAATAAGCAGTATGTGAAATGTAAACAGCCTCGATCAGGATTTGAACTCTGATTGTCGTATCCATTTCCTTCGACGGTAACAGTTACACCTCATACGCATACATATATTAGTTTCGCCGACTCACATAACATTGAGTTTTATGTTCTTTCGTAATTTCTCAGGGGGAACATCGATACAAATGAGTATATTAGACAAGGTTCGTGACAGAATTAGAAAAAAAAAAACTTGAAAATGATAGACGCTATATATGGATGTACCTCTATTTGTGCTTGAGTTTTAGTGTAATCAAGTGGTTTAATAAGATGGCCAGGGAATTATGAAAAAGAAATTCTTTTTCACATCAACAAATATTTGCTTTTGAAAATAGTCCCGTACCTTCTCTATCCAATCAACTCTTGGACATTAATCACGTAAATCGAATAGTTTGTTTTGGTTTGGTTTACTGGCATATCAACCATTGTCGGTCATTTAATGCCAAATCTTTTTTATACATATATTAACTATATGATTTCTAAACACCATTTGCAGAAAATATCCTTGAACAAGCCTGAGCTCGATTTTTCTTTTACACACAGTTAAATTATCAAACTGTTCTATTTCAAACAATTCAGTTTAGTATGTCAGCAAAGTTAAACGGTTTTAAGTATTGCTATATATCACTGACAATTCAATTAAACATCAGTCATTTGTTTACACACAGTTAAATGTAAAAATAGTTCTATCCCAAAAAATTCAGTTTAGCATAAATCCACATTTTAAATATCAACCAGTTCTATTTGACCCATAAATAGGATCCTATCAGGTGCTACCACTTCGGGCCTGAGTGGACCTGGGAGCGATGGCAATGAAGGGATGGTCTGCATTCCCAAAGCTCCATCAGATTGTTTAGCATCATATCCCGGACACTGGTTGTGGGGGAGTCTACAGAGATGCATTTGGTGTATTTTGAAGGCCCAGCAGACTGGGCCTGTAAATCGAAGAGAAAATAAAAATTTAACATATGATAACGTTTCAAGCTGCTGTCGTATTCACACTATGAACACGAAAAATCCGTTTCATGGTGTGAACAGAAACATTTACATTAGTTATATATATATATATATATATATATAATTTTTCATCTATTGAGTGTCGTATACTTTCATCTTATCACATGACGATGCACCACTCTGTAAATACAATTAATAAGTCACTTTTCTCACATTTACGTATGATGATAGCGCATTACGGATTTAGCTTCAAGCATAGTTTTTTATGTTTTATACCTGATCTGCTATAATAGCATCGAAAACCTTTTATACAGTCTTTTGTATTTGAATGTCTCTATACACTCACATGTCAACAGTATTAAATTCCTTGTAGTTCCTTATAGATTTTATCAATTATAGCGTTGTTTGTGTATTCCTTATCAAACCGATTACAGGCAAGATTGTGAAATATTTTTTTTATTGGAAAATTAATGTCACAAAGCAGATCAACGTCTTCAATTACATTCATTCAATAAAAATACTTCAATTGAAATCAATATTTTCTGTAGTTTCCTTTTCCTGATTGGATTTACGTTTTCATTATATTGCATCCATGTTGTGGTTTTTCTGAAACTGTAAGGGAGTTTTTCAGTTTTCAGATGATGTATTATGAATTATTATTACAATAAATACTGGATAGTACAAAAAAATATGCTATTAAAATTCATTAATTAAAACAAGAATAAATATGCAATCGAGAAACAAGATCAGAGAATGTATTTTTAAATACGACTAAAGCTGCTGTTTATGAACGCCTCTTCATCGCTCATTTGGTAGAGCAATTGTTATGTTCAACCAAACTCCCACGCAAAGAAAAGTGGATATGAATTTGATTCTGATGAATTGTTTATACTTTATTATTTGTTGTATCGTGGTTTGTACCACGTGACTTCTGGTATCGCGGAAAAAGACTAAAAAGTATAAAAGAAAATAACTAAAAAGTATAAAAGCTGAAAGAGAAGCAGAGAGATAGCTCTGAAGGACGTCGGTCAGTACTAAGATCAACTTCGGACGTAACACCAACGGCGCGAGACTTATAATATTTGTCGGACTCTACCACTTGGGTTAATAAATAGTTAACGCTATTTCACTGTGTATCTTTTACTTACCACGATACAACATTACTGTATTGATATTCATTTTTCGAGACAAATAATTTGCTCGCAATGCTATAGTTTCACGTATTCCTATTATCCATAATGATAATGTTTCAACTATTTCTATCTAATAATTGTCAATTATTTGCGCGAGGGATATGGTTACAAATAATTACCGATACTCCTTAGTAAACAATTACAGCTTCAAGCAACTATTTTGATTATAGATAATATGTCGTCACAGATGGTATCAACTATTTCAATCGAATACGAATCATTTAAAAAAAAATCTATTTGAGCCATAAATGGAACCTCAATAGGTACAGACCACTCCATTTTAGAGTAAACCGGACAGTAAAGGCAATGATGGCATACACACTCACCAGATATCCAGAATTGGAACCTTACCATAAGATGCGGCTTAGTGTCATATACAAGACATTCGTTTTGGGGCAAGTCTTAGCTGTCTGCAGGGGATACAGTCAGCACATTCTAAGACTCAGCGACCAAGTGATTTGTAACCCTTTGGGATTTGTTAATGAAGGTTATCTTTGGTAGATACAAGGGTATTCACAATTCATTCTAAAATTAATACTATGTATGACAAGTGCATATCGAAAAGAAGTTGGTATTTGCTTGTAAGAAATGCATTGAATTTATTTTATTAATTTTTCAAAAGAGCTCTAACTTTCTTTTCAGCACAGTCGGCTGGGGCTGTAGAATACAACTCCCTCACCAACAAATGTTTTGGATATGACTTTAAACCATCTGATGTCGAGGTTACAGTCTTGACCATTCGGGGAATCTGGCGTACCCCTTCACTGCTATTGCTCCCCGGTCCACTTTGTTCCTGAGTGGTAGCACCTGAGAGGGTTATATCGATGGGTCATATAGAACAAACTGTGGACAAACGAATGACTGATGTTAAATTGTGATTGTTTTATAGCAATACTTGAAACCACTAAACATTTTACAAATCATACATATATATATATATATATATATATATATATATATATATATATATATATATATATGTATGTATATATATACACACACCATCTTCGATATGCCATAAAACCCAATAAACTAAATCATAGACATTTAATTTATATAAAGAAGATTTGCCTTTTAATACCCAACAATGTTTGATATGTCATAAAACCTAACCAAACCAAATGTTTGATATATTTATATAAACAGGATTTGGGCTTAGATAACCATAGTGGTTGATATGCCATAAAACCCAACCAAACCAAATCATACATATTTAATATATATATATATATAAAGAGGACTTGGCATTGAATATCGTACAATGTTTGATGTGTCGCAAAACCCAACCAAATCAAATATATTTAATATATTTATGTAAACAGGATTTGGAATTAAATAACCTACAATGGTTGATATGCCATAAAACCCAACCAAACCAAATTTCTTTAAAAAAAAAAAAAGAAAAACAAAAAATCATCTTACAACTGTTTTAATAATTCGATACTGTCTCTTCAGCAATTACCTTATTTGTTAATTATAAAATTTCATTTTATACTGCAGCAGCATATGGTTGTTCGTTAACGTATGTCATCTTGAAAGTCGGTCACAATATACAGGATGTCGAGTGACACTTGTCATTCAATATGGCAGGAATCTCGTATTCCGAGCTGAGTTAAAACTATCAGCGTCTCATCTTACCGGTTTCATTCAAGCATATGTACTCTCGCTTTTTTTCTCGTCTCGTCTACTCATTCCAGGTCGACGTAGGCAAAGAAAGATGTGAAGGCTGAACGCATCGAAGGATACGATTACCCAGGAAATATGTTAATCAATAAACGAGGTGTTATTCTGTAGCAAAGAGAGTGTACTCAAACTAAGGTGAGCACCTCCCGAGAAGCAACATAATAATAATAATAGAAAACTTTATCGAAAATGCTACCAAATCGCATTATACACATTTCAATTTGAGAATTTAAAGTGATGCTTTAAATAACCTATTATTGGATTTTTATTGAAAACTGAAGTCATCGAGTACAAAGGTCCGTTCCATATCATTGAAATAATTGGAATTTGGATGATTTTATTATATCAAATCTTTAGATACGTTAACGGTGAGTCAAATTGTCTAGCTTTATTTCATGCCAAGAGTGTGGAAAATGGTGTTCGTTCATATTTACATTGTATAATTGTTTTTTTTTTTTTTAAGTTTTCAGAGTTTTTTTGCACATTGTCCTATCGAGCACAAATATTTTTAAACGAATCTAATTCCGCTAACAGGGCGAAAAACAACAGAATCTGTTAACTTTATCCAAATTCTAAATACGGCTGTTTTGGTTCGATTCGCATAATTAGCTTTGAAAAGGCACGAACTTAATTTTCCCCTGCATTCTACATATGCATTAATGGTATTATTTGTCAAAACCGTTACTAACAGGGAATTTCGTACTAAGTTCCTTGAAAAAGGCATGAAGCTATCCCTCCCTGTATTCTGTTTGTGTATTAAATGGAGATGTGTGGTGTCGTAATGCTTATTAGAATTAAAAATGAATGCAGCAACCAGAGCTGCTTATATTCCTTTTTTACAAATGCATTTGGAAAAGGCATGAGTCCAATCCTAGCCTTATCTTGTTCGGCCAGCATATAATGGGATAAAACGATTCATTATTGTTATGCCACGATAGTAGATGGAGAAAAGTTAAGTGTATAAGTATTTCAGAAAACCCTTCTCAAATATTTTCTCAGTGTGTCAGTAATATCAAACGATTGTCACCAACTTTGTTGGTTCGGTAAGCTGATCTATTCATTGTGAAAAAAAGAACAGAAGAATTGACATATATTGGATATTGCCATTCAAGGAGTCCACCGACTTCAGTCGAAATATGAAAAATTCAATAAATGTCAATTTTTATAAATATCAGGAAAAAAGGAAAAAGTAAATGAAATTGTATAAAGTGTAACAAGGTAATTAAAAGTTGTGACACAAGGTCATTTTTAGAGGAGTACAATTGGTTTGAAAACAGAGTTTTCCTTCTTGAGTAGTTGTCTAACAAAAAGGTAAAGAACATAGTTTAAACTACTATTTAAACATAGGTCCTTGTTTCTAGAATACTGCGGTAAGTGCTATAGTACTGCTAAAGATGTTTTTATCGGTGGCGTGACCGATAAAATGAAACGCAGTTTCTTCCAGGCAGCGGTCGTATCGATACTGCTATATGGATGCACTACTTGGACGCTAACTAAACGTCGGTAGAGGAAGCTAGACGGCAATTACACAAGAATGTTGCGAGCAATCTTGAACAAGTCCTGGTGGCAACACCCCACAAGGCACCAACTATACGGCCACCTGCCTCCCATCACGAAAACTATCCAAGTTAGACGAACCAGACATGCAGGACGCTGCTGGAGAAGAAGGGACGAGCTCATAAGTGATGTACTCCTATGGACTACCACCCAGGTCTCCAGGACTATTATGCCAATGGACCGGTATAAAGCTTCTCTCATTATCATCAGGTCGTGCCGCTAGCACGGATATCCCTGACCCTCTCTCGTCACTTCTCCCTATCGTTCATCGCCTCTGGCAGGTCTTCAGGGCTACATCTCGTATCCTTACATAGCTGCTGAATGTATATTCGATCTGGTCGTCCTGCTTTTACTCGGCCATATGTGGGGGTTCATAGGAGTACATCACTTATGAGCTCGTCCCTGCTTCTCCATCAGTGTCCTGCATGTCTGATTCGGCTAACTTTGATAGTTTTCGTGATGGGAATTAGGTGGCCATATAGTGAGTACTTTGTGGGGTGTTGCCGCCAGGACTTGTTCAATATTGCTCGCAGCAAGTCTCTTCATTCATATATTAATTAATTTATTTTATTTTATTTTTTTTTTTAAATCAAGGTTGTTGGCTATTTTGTTTAAAGGAGAAAAATCAAAATTTGTAGCTAAGTAAATGTAATTTTTTGTATATTTGATTTTATGCCTATTAATAAACTGGTTGAGGGGGTGGCTGTGGTGTAATGGTTATCGTCGTAGGAAATGGACACGGCGACTCGAGTTCAAATCCTGGACGAGACTGAATGCATTTCATATAGCACTAATACCCTTGGGAAAGGTATGAATCCAAAATTTTCTCCCTCCAGCTATGGGTAAATAGTAGGACAGACTGATTCTTCAGCCTTGGTGAGGCAACTAGTCTAGGAGAAGGAAAACTCTGAATTCAAACCTATTAAACTCCGCTGAAAAATTGACCTTGAGTCATATCCTGCCCGAGTGGAGGAGTTGGTAAATAAGATTAATAAACTGGTTGATACCATTTTTATTAAAAATTTCTCTCGACGCGATTGATACACAGCCTAGCTCCTAAACCATAAAAAGGACTGAGTGTTTTTTAGCCATTTGAGCAATTTATAAAATACGATCGAGACTTAATTATATAGGTGCTTGGGTTTGATATTTAAGGACTTTCTGAGTAGAGTTTTCGCCATTGGTCTGGGAGACCAGGGTTCAATACTAGGTCGAGGCGAGGCAAACCAAAAACTAAAAAAAAAAAAAACAGCACTTGGTGTGGCCTTGCTTAATACTCAGCATTATAAGGTACGGATCAAGGGTAAAGTGGAGTAATCAAGGGATCAGGAGTAGTGCCCCCAGTACACCTCGATGTAGTAACTATTGAAAAGCGATCCTTCGGTTCACCCTCGACTAAATTCGCCAACTTTACTTTTATATCACATGTGGAATCCAACCAGATGAAAAAAATATTAATATAATATAAAGCTTAATGCTGGTTATCATTGTCTCAAAAGTTTACTTACAGATTTTATTTTCATCTACTTCATTCGTATCAACGAAAGGTAATTTAATATATACAAGTTAAGGATTTGGTTTACATTATTAGGTGTGTTTCGACCGAAAATAGATCATTATATTCTGTGGATCAATTATAGTAGACAAATGGTTTTAGGGGAGTTGGAGACATATTTACCCATGATTGATACTGGAAAATCATTCTATTTTAAGGATGTAAGACACAGCGTCATTTTTAGTGCATTACACAATGCGAACAGGTAGAGAATAAGAAAAATATTACACTTTCTTAGGCAAGCCACAGCCATAAGAGAATTCCTATTGGCATGAGGACAAAGTCTTGAGGACATTCTCCTGCAAATTTCATCTGACCAAGATAAGCTTAGCACATACCAATATCTGTTATATAATAGCCGAGGGATTTCGGTTCATGCCTTTGAGTTTAGTTAGGCTGAGAACCTTTCGGCTCGGCGCATGGGTTAGTTGGGTGCAACATTGAGGCAGGTGTTAACGCGGGTGCGCGCGGGCGGATGGAGGTGTCACTCAGATGTCATAATAGTCCGAGACGAAACGGGATGACCGGGTGTGGGTGACGTCACGCACCGGAAGCGCGCGGCGGTTTGTGTGAGAATCTGAAGAAAAAGAGTCGGGTACTAGACGCAAAACGAGAAGGATTGACTTTTGGAGCTCGCAGGCGCGAGGCGAACTTGCCGCTCGAGTTGGGGGCCAAATGAATAAGACAGCATAGAAGATTGTGTCTCTCCTCCTTACGTCGAAACCTTTAAATCAAACTTAATAAAAAGGTTTCGTACCTGAACAAGAAGTCGTTACGTGTTTTCGAATTCCAAGATTCCTATGTTCTTTATATGTACTATCGTAATGAACATTATATGTCCATTTCGCACATAGCATTAGTTGTGAATATGGTACATAACGAGTACTTGTTCTTTTGTATAAATTCTTGATCTGTTATTTCAAATACTTTAAAAAAGATGAACAAATGAACGAACGAATTATTAATAAAGAAAAAAAAAAAAGACGATCCAAATTCAGTTAATTTTTTTCTTTATCATTGATGCGTTTTATCAGTGTATTGATTTATATTGTTTTTTGTTTGCATTTAAGTTACAAACGTTTGAAGATCTAGTTGGATAGTTGGTTTTATAGTATGCCTACCCTTTTGGGGTTATCTAATGCCGAATACAATCTTTTCTTGATGCTATTTTCTGGTTTCGAATGACTCACGATGAATATTTGGAAATAATTTAAGATTAAAGTACCCATTCTCAATGTTACTAATTTAGAAAATTATATGGTTTCAGTGATTGATTTTAACGGCAGGTCAACCAATCTAGAGTTGATTTATGCCTAGGGGTTAGGGAACCAGGTTCTCTATACGTTCATATATACATTTTTGCTTTGTTGTCATGGCAAAGAAGGGGTACTCCATATTCCCCAGATCTCCAGAACTGGAATCTCACCATCAGATGTTATTAGTGTCCTACCAAGGACGTCCCTTATTTTAGGGGGTTGAAACTTTCCTATTCACAGGGGATACATTCAATTCATTCTAAGACTCGTAGAGATTGTAATAGATGTTTTCCTATTTTATGATAATCTATTTACTCACAGTGATATTCATAGTGCGATGGGTAAATTGTCACCAATTCAAATTGTTAATTTTGCGTATGTGTTTCATTTCAGGTTTTGGCAAATTTCCAGCAGATTAGAGTCAGTAAAACACAGTGAGAAAATTGGAAAAGGTATGCTGTACTTCTTGACATTCACGACGGAAGATGCAATAGAAGATTTCACTATGTTTGGCTGTAAATCTGTAGACAGATTTCTTGAATAAATGTAATCTATAGTATTTCAAGATATTTTTGTGGAATTTCAGGAGATACTTCTTATAAAGTGAGATGTCAGTGATATTTTCATTTTTCAGTAATTTAGAATAGTTTTCAAATAGCAAAACATCGTTTCAGCTATTTCTATAAAAAATATTCATCCGCACACATTTGCTTTTAAGGTTATTTTTTTTAATGACACAATCAAATTTGGTGGGTTATATAATGCCAAAGTCATCCTTGTAGAACAACGGCAGTATTATTTCGCACACTGCAGTTGGATAACGGGTTTCATACAGGGTGACCCCCAAAAAACAGAACCCATATATTTTTGACTAAATTTCATAAATTTAATTCAAGCCTTTTCTTTTTTTCAGGATATGAAGTAGATTCTGTGCATGAAAAATTTGGACTATAGTATTCACCAACATGTCCAGAAGTTCGATTGTACAAATTAGATTTATTTTGCTTTATTTTTGTTGAATTAATAAAAAAAGTTAATGAGTTCTGTTTTTTAGGGGGGGGGGGTACCCTGTACTTTTCCCAAGGGTATCAATCTGGAAGTGAACCTAACAGTGGAGTTTTAACTCGCTCACTTCGAGGCTGCAGTCCAGCAGTTTTACCACGGGGAACATCAAACTTGCTTTTAAATAAATATTTTTATTGAAATAATTTGCTCACAGATATGGTTTTCAGTATTCCAGTTGTATACTAAAACTTTTAAAATGGGTCGAAAAGATCCATGGATTAAACCTTAACCATGTTTACCAACCCCTCCGCTCGGGCTCGATATGACACATGGACAATTTTTTTAAGAGGAGTTTAAACGGGTTTGAATTCAGAGTTTTCCTTCTAGACTAGTTGCCTCACCAAGGCTGAAGAACCCATTCTGTCCTATTTACCCATAGCTGATTAGCTTGGATTAAACCTTAACAAGTACTTAAACTTCCAATTCAGAGTCGGATAAGTGTAATAGGAACGAAAAAGTAATCCCAAGTCGGAGCATTCCCAGCCTTGGGACAGATTTTTTATCTCTTGAATATAAATTAGTGTTGCGTACTGCGATTCTTTGTCTAAGAATGAGCAAAGCAGCGTCTATTTCATGCCTTCTTATGATTAATGTTCAAAAACCGTTTAAAATTAAAGCACCAAAATTTGTGACAATGGCTACACATTCCGTATTAATTCCTCTACTTTGTATTCAAGTTTAAATTGACTTTTCTTACTCTTAGATTGGTTGCTTAACCAGGGCTAAAAACTCAAAATAGCCCTGTTACTTAACCATGGCTGGAGTAGGGCAGAACAGATGAATTCATGCTTTTTCACGGGCATTAGTGTGATGTTAAAACAAAGTGTCGTCTTGGATTTTAACTAGGAGTGTCGATTCTATTTCCCACGATGATAACTATGACGTTAAGAGCGCTTCCTATTTTTACCTATGCAACAAAGATCTTAAATAGAACCTCATGTATAGAGAGTCTTGTGTTGGATCATTAAGATGTGCCAGTTTCGTTGTTATGTAGCGATAATGTAAAATATTATTTACCTTATATTAAAAACCTTTGCAGCTAGATTGAAGTTAGTACATATTTCAGAAAACACCTGCTTTTTGCTTTGTTCTACTTAAATAAATAAATAGGAAATGATGATAATAATACTAACAACAGCAGTAATACTTGTATTATAGCTACTTCCTAAAAAAACCTTCAACCTTCAGTGTGTATTATTTTTTTTAAATTGAAAAAATAACTACAAAGAAAAAATGCGTCAAGGTGAAGAATTACGCGACTTTATCTACACGTTTAACACTGTTCCCGGTCTAGTAAAATATTCCTGTCTTTTTTCCCCTGTCTCTAATTTGATATATGGGGCACTATTAGAAGTCGAATTTATCATTCCATTATTTCTGTCGCGATCTCTCGCTCTCTTTCCACCTATTTTGCTCTTGACACCCCCTACTGTTCCATGGCGTTCTTTCATTTATCGCCAGATGACCCGTATTTTTTTCTTCTTGTCTTCTTTCGTTCCAAATATGAAGAATAATGGATACTTCGCCATTCAGTGAATTCATCATTTCTGGGCATGCTCTTTCCAGACTAATCCTCCATAGTTTTTGAGGGATTTATATCTATATTCATATTATTATTATTATGATTATGATTATTATTTGTTGCTATTGTTGCCTTCGACAATTTTGTTTTGAGTTTTCATTTTTTTTTGGTTGGTTTCATGCCATTTCGTTTTGTCTTTGACTATGTAGCTTTTCATATTGACTTCCGCATTTGTTTTTTTTTTTTAAATTCTTTTCGATCGTTTATTGCAGGTTGGGGTTTGTTTCATTTGCCTCATCTATATTCTTCGTCTTTTTTTTTTCTTCTCTTCATTCTCTTTGGAGTTTCAATTTTTTTTCTTAGTCATTTTCTCCTCTTCCTCTCGAATTTGTTTTTTTAGTTCTTTTACTGAGCATATTTTGTGGGGTTTCATTTATGTCCCAATTTTTCTCTTTATTCTTTTTACTTTTATTCTTCCAATATTCCTCGTTTTTCCACCTCCAGCATTTTTTAAAAATTCTTTTACCGAGTATTTTTTGTGGTAGTAGGGGGTCATATACATCTTTTACCTCGTCTGTATTCTACGGTTACTCCCTTTATCTTCTTTCCATTCTCTTTCAACTTTTCTCATTTCTTTCCTACGTCTCTTTTTTCCTCCTCTTTTCGCATTTTTGCTTTTTTAAAATTCTTTTATCGAGCGTCTTTTTCGTTTGACATCTTTTTTCTTCTCCGATTTTCCTCGTTTTATTTTCTTCTCCTCCTCCCTCATCTTTCTTTCTCTTTCTCCCTTAACCTCACTCTTCTTTCTCTTTTTTTTATGTAATAAACTTCATGCTATTATTACTTAGCTCTTTAGATTTCGTCCATATATTACCTTACCTATGAAATTTTCCAAAATTCTCAGTGTCTTATTTTTCACTTCCTTTATTACTTTACTTGATTTTCCGTATTCTTCCAACACTTCGCTTCCTCATTGTCTATCACTCATTAATTATTTTTCTTCTTCATCCAACCTTTACAGGAACAGATTACATTATTCTGCTTTTATAATTACTATCATTTCCTTTTTACATCTTTATTCTCTTATATTCATTCTTTCTACGTACTACTGATTCTTTATTTCTTTTCATGTTTTTCTTCATCTTATTTTACTAGTTTTTGCCTTCCCCCTTTTATTTATTCTTCTTTTCGATTTACCTCATTTTTCCTCATTCTGTTTACCATTCTTTCCTACTTTTTCTTTCCGTTTCTTCCTCTTAAAAATCCATTAACTTTTTAGCAAGAAAACCCACAACCCAGAAAAATAAGATAGAGAACGATGGTAAGATAGTGGGGTGTTGATAGGTCAAACATACCACATATTGTTTCCCTTGAAACGGAGCGTCGACAACGCTCAAAACAATTAAATTCCACATAGAATTTTTCTTTCATATTTTTATTCTTAAGATTTTATTCTATAGTTTATGCTAAGATCGTGCACGCCTCACTTGCAGAAGCATCTTGTAGCTTTCGCGAAAGAATCGTTCAAAAATAAATAAAAGAAAAAAAAAATCAACAAAACCTAGTTGAACAAACTCACAAATAACTACCAACAATACATTAAAAAACATCTATGTTCATAAAAAGTGCTGAACCGGAAGTAAGGTCAGAAGTCTCGTTCTGGATGTGAAAAGATGTCCATTTTTCTTCACCTTATTTTTTCTGTCCTTTTCGCTATTCTTCATCTGCCGTTGACGCTTTTTATTTTAATCTTCTAATCAATTCTCCATTGGATTCGTTGTTATTTCTCCTCCACTTCCTCTGATATTTAATCTTAATATTTTTTGTTTTCGTTTTCCTTTCTCCTTCCTCTTAGTTCCTCGATTTTCTCTGCCACATTGCATTTCCCTTAATGTCTCCGTTTCATTTCTCCATCCACCTAACATTTACAACTTCCATCTCTTTATTTTCCACCCACTTATTATACATATCCATCATTATATATAATGAATATCATAATATATAATACTCTATTACTAACAGAACATGTATGTGTTATGAATATCATAATGAACAAACAATGTATATTATTATACATAATAAACATGTCACATATTATACATATCCATCTTTTATTTTAGGGAACCTACTACACTTCCAAATTAAACAGTCTTGTTGAATGTTTCGGAAACAAAATGAGTTCAATCCTGACCATAAACTCTACTGCTATGGCGCTGAACAAGACTAAACTCAGCTAAAAAAAAATCGAATCCATGTTTTTAAATTTTTCTTTATTAACGTCATTTTATCCAATAATTTTCCATTAATTTATGTTTAAATTTTCCTCTTATCTATTTAACGTGCTCTTTTATCAATTTAGAAAAAAAAATGTGCGTACATTTTTAAAAACTATTCTACGTCAGTATGTACGTAATTCCTTCAAAGCCCTGTCACTAGAGTTTTAGAATATACTGACTGTACTGGCTATCGAGGAAAATGTCCTTCTCGTCCCAAAAAACGTGTCCTGGGTATGGGTTCTGGTTTTATGGCTTATAAACCATTGCTACTTATTGAATGCCAAATCCTGTATGTGTCATCCACAGATAGACTGTTTCGTTGTATCACAACTCTTCAGTGTGGCGAGACACGCGAGACACTCCAAGCTGGTGTAGTCGTTATCGTCGTGGGAAATGGACACGGCGACACGAGTTCAAATCCTGAACGAGACTGATTGCATTTCACATAGCACTAATACCCTTGGGGAAGGTATGAATCCAATTATTCTCCCTCCAGCTATGGGTAAATAGTAGAGTAGACTAGGTTCTTCAGCCTTGGTGAAGCAACTAGTCTAGGAGAAGGAAAACTGAATTCAAACCTGTTAAACTCCGCTTAAAAATTGACCTTGTGTCATATCCTGCCCGAGCGGAGGTGTTGGTAAATAGTATCAACCCCCCCCTAACTTAACGTTAGGCTGATGACATGCCTCAAGGCCAAGCCTGCGACTCAACATCAGCTCAGAAATTAACGCATATGTATCCAACTTCGTTTGTTTACATTTTTTTCGCTATTGGATCTCGGAGTGATCAATTCATTAGAAGAGTTCTGCATATATATATATATATATATATATATATAAAATTTGTAAATAAATTATATAGATACACATTGTTAAATTATCAAACAGTTCTATTTCTAACAATTCAATTTGGCATAAATCAACAAAGATGAATGGCTCTAAGGATTACTCTATTACTAACAATTTAAACATCAGTAATTTGTTTCCTCACAGTTAAATGATCAAGCAGTTCTATAAACAATTCAATTGAGCATAAGTCTTTTTTTTAAACTCAGTTTAAATGTAAAGCAATTCTACTTGACCCATAGATAAGACCCTATCAGGTTTTACCTACCACTCCGGCACAGAGTGGAACTGAGTGCGATTGTAAGAAAAGAGTAGTCATCATTCCCTAAAACTCCAGTATAACTGGAGCTTCACCATCTTATAGTTTAATGCCATATAAAAGATACTTGTTTGGGATTTTACCCCTCTGCAGAGATGTAGTCAGTGTATTCTACTCCCCTAGCCGGTTGGGCTAGACACTAAATGACATCTCATGGTGGGGTTCTAGTTCTGGGGGTCTAGGAGAGAGTAGAGATCGCTTCATTCCCATTACACTAGATCCAATCTGACATGAAGTAGTAATATCTCTTAGGGTCCCGTCTTTTCTACAAGTAGATCTGTTTGAAAATGTTACGTATTTGATAGGACAGTGTACAGAAAAAGTTAGAAATGCTCTTAAATTACAGAAAAATGTAAAATGAACCCAATTTCTCAACATCAAGGCATAAAATAAGGGCTAAAATGAATCAATAAATTGACAAATTATACTAATAGCAATCTATCTTAAAGTTGTCATAGAATTATCTATATAATATTCCTATCATACTCTTTTAGTAACATTCAAAAACTCCTAAAATACACGTCATCATTAATTTCTTCTTTGACTTGTCCTTAGGTGTAAAAATAAACTAACACGACTGTCTTCTATTCAGCTATATTATATTACATTTAGTACATCACAAACATTATATGAGATCCAGCGTGTAGCAAAATCAAGAGAGTTATAAAAAATCTATCTGATTAGCTTAATAACTTTTTCTTTCCGGACCTGAATGTAATTTTATATCGTTTTCATTTCTATCATTTTTAGTAATCTTTGAACAAAATACTCAGGATTCGATAGAAACTTCTTTTAAATTTTACACCCACACACAAATACAACTATTGACAAGGCTTTGAATACACTATCTGTATCAACTGTAGAAAGGTAAGATACCTACAAAGAGGTTTCCAAGGTTTGGCACTAAGATTAATCTGATAGTGTGGTAGGTGTAATGAAGCTCTCGAGTGTGGTATACACTTTTCATTAAAAAAAATCTTCAGTTACCTCTTCTGGCAAACATTGCCTTTGAATTTTCATCTTTGAATATTTTTTATTTGACCCTACAAACATCTTGGATTGTTCAATATCTCCATTTGCACATTTTACACCAAAATCTTTACTGTTCATTCACTGAAAAATTGTCTTCAAGAATGAAATTTGTATTTTTCGCAAGTTCAGTTTATGGCTACGTTTGAATTCTCTTAAGAATAAAACAAAAGAATATCCGTTGTCGTCCAAGCTTTTAATGAATAGCAGTAACTGAACATCTTTCCTGCAAACTAACTGACAGCAACTCTCTTCAGGTATCCAAAGACACATCTAAGCATTCATTGTGATTTTAACAGTTCCATGTTCTGGATTTTCCTTTTGATATCCAATTTCTCCTATCTCTTTTTAAAGTTTTGAGGACCATTCCAATGGATCCAAGTATATAATTATTACACCCCCTGGGAATGTTTTTTTGTTATGCTTATCGTATTTGGAAATGGGAACGGCAATGACAGTTTAAACCCTCGACAAGGCTGTTTGCAATTCACATATCGCTAATACCCTTTGGAAAGGTATGAATCCAATAATTCTCCCTCCAGTAATGGGTAACTAGTAAGGCAGACCGAGTTCTATTCCTGTATTAGATACTCGATAAAACTGATGAACTCCAGTCGTATTTTCCATGCAAATCCTGTTATAATGGTGTTAGTATTATAAGAAAGATAATTTTGATTGATAGTACGTGGATCATTAAATAATTTCCAGACTTTTTTCGTATGGGCACTTTTATTAATAGTAAACACATGAAAATCTAGTCCCCTTCGAAGGAATCTCCCCCGGCTGCAACGCACTTGTAGTACCGTTCCAACAAATTCTGGAAGGCACCATGGAAGTCCTCTTGGGTGAGCTTGTCAATGACCGTCGTCACAGCCTCTTTCATCTCAATTGTCTCATAACGACAGCCTCTGAGCTTTGAAAAAAAACCAAAAGTCACAGGGAGCAAGGTCTGGACTATAGGGAGGGTGAGGAACTGTCTTGATGCCCATCTTGGTCAAATAGTCTGTGACAAGCATTGTCCTGGTGGAAATGCCACTGACCCGATTTGAAGAGTGCTGGCCTCTTCCGACGGAATCTCTTCCTGAGCTCCCTTAAAACCTCAACATAGTAACCCTAACCCTTTGGCCAATCAACTTAGATGTATTGACTTCCTTATTCTTCCCACACCTCTCATCATCCCTCACAGACTTCTTGCCTTCCTTGAATCTCTTATGCTACTCAAAAACTGATGCTCAATTCATGCAAGATGCTCCAAAAGAAGTCTGAAACATTCCATACGTTTCTGTGGTGTTTTTTCCAAGTTTAAAACAGAATTTTATTGCATATCGTTCTTCAAAGATTTTAGATTGCATTTTTGAAATTCACCTGCTGTGACAATCAGGCTTTAGTAGGGTGTATTCCAATTGCTGTTGTAGCTGTTTATTTGAACCTGAAATCATAAAAATTAGTCAGTCTTCTCATAAGATGTATAGCAATAATATACTGAATTTTTAAGAGTCTACGACAATTTTAAATGCCCATACGAAAAAGGTCTGCATGTACAAAAAGTCTGGAAACTTATTGAATGCACCACGTATCTCTCGATTTGTTTGAATAATGGAGAAAAAAAGAGAAGTCAAACAGACAATTCTTTCTGATTTCTATCGCTTGACAATCTCGAAGAATTTAGGTCGTTGCACCAAAGTACTAGTTACCCGAAAAAACTAACTGAAACCCAGTCTAATGGTTGGCACGAATATTTACATCACACCTTTATAAACTCATTCCTTGGCCAGATCCACATCAGCGCTCAACGATCTCTTAATTGGCCATATGATTCCACGATGTCTTGTTTTCCTTCAATCATCCTATGCTACTTAATATGAAAAATAATTTGGGCACGTCAAGCACAATCTTTTTCGGTCACACCACATTCTTGAGTATATGAAATGATAAGACTTGAGATTTTATATATATCCTTTATCTCTCTAATATGCTATAAAACTATTTTACTCTCTCCCCTTATCTTCATTCAGTATGATGTTATTGGTTTATTAAATGAGATATAGAATAGTCGTATATCTCTGAAGATTTGTCAGTTATAATTTTTGACAAGTATTAATTTCATGTCGTCTCTTTAAGGCTTTTGTTTTTATAGTCAGCTTCTGGTCGTCATTCAACATTCGATTAGAAAGAACTGAAATAAACGCTTAATCACCAAAAGGACAGCTATTTTTATCTGGATTTTTTTTTTTCAGGATAAAGCGTAAAAATATATTTGTCTACTGTATCCTTAATGAAGTTCGTTTTTACTGGCTTTGATCATGGCAAAAAGCAAGTTTTGTTTTCCTTTTAAAGAATATTTCCAATTGATTCCATGAGCTATTCAGTTATATCTTCTTAAAGCTGCTAAAAGAGATTAAACGAATTTAACAATCGCAAAGTTAAGAATATCGACACAAGAAACTATTTTTCAACGGTCCCTAAAGACCTGGAAAAGTAAATAAGGAACTAAAAAAAAAAAAAAAAGATTTGAGACCATCTAGATGACAGTAGAAGAGTTCTGAAGATTTGATGGGACTGGGCGATCATTCAGATTTCAGTAAGGAAAAAAACGACAATTTAAAATTTGTGGGAAAGACGTGAAATATATATATTTACCGACGCCTCTGCAAAAGACGGATGTGTCACAAGGTCAGATTTTTTTATCAGAGTTCAACAGGTTTGAATTAAGCGTTTTTCTTCTTGACTGGCTGCCATACCAAAAAGCCCAGTCTGCCCTACTATTTTACCAATAGCTGGAGAAAAAAAAAGTTGCATTCATAACTCTCCCTAAGATATTAGCACTATGTAAAATGCTAACAGCTTCATCCAGGATTTGAACTCACGCCACCCAGTCCATTTCGAACGGCAGTGATCATTACATCACGTGCAGCTCCTTACATGCAAACATAAACCGACAAAAATGATTTATAATAGCGAGATTGTTATCAGAGAAATGCACTTAAAATTTTCTAAGAGAATAAAACCAGTTTCTGTTCGATTTGTCACTGGAGGACACTGCTATGTTGTCAGGTTCATACTCAAGTTTATTTTTAATCATCTGGGTTCTTGAGACAACGGATATAATTATGACATGCTAATGAGGATCTTTCTCTCCTTTCTAAATAAACACATCAATTTTCTCTAGCTCCGTTGTTGCAACGGGAATCCAGCGGCTGCACAGGTCTCTGGTATTTATTATTTATTGAAAATTAGTGAGAGATTCCAATGTCAAGCCTGTTTATTTTACAACTGGTGCTGTGACTAATTTATATTGCAATTTATTTATATTACCGAGACAAGTCGGTGCATAATTACATAGTGGAAGAGAATAAAAGAATTCTGGTCAAGCCCAGAAGAACGCAGAGATGTTAATAGACAATTTTACAGACACTCTTAACTCTTGAGAATAAAGAAAGAAAATGTATCAAATGTATATGCGTTTTTCTTTTTTTTTTTTTAACAGATCCTTACTCCAAACATTATTCTATATACCTGTCTAAAAACTAATTATTATTATCATTATAGTTACTTCTTGAGAGTTTTTCACATCAGCGTTAGCTGATGGTCTTTCAGTGGAGTAACAGCAAGTCTCCTCAAGTCTCAGGACTCCTCTCAGTATTCTGACCGATCTCAATAATGCAGTAATTTAGATGGTCTCCACTCGTCCGATTATTTCCAAGTCCTCCAGTTATTGTACTAATCATTTGGTAACTAATAAGAGCAGCAATCACAATTGGTATAACCGTCACTTTCGTGTTCAACAGTTTTTTCAATTCCTAGCAAGCTACTTACTTATTTTCCGTGATAGTCTGTGGCCCGTCGAGATAGCAAAGTCCACAATTTCACAAGTTTTTTTGTTGATTATTATAAGAACTGGTCGTCTGCCCGAGATTAGGAGAACGTATGTATCTCAAAATCCCGGAGGAGCTTGTGCGTCTCATTTTCTAGGATAGATTCTGGGTTATGCATGTACCATTTGTTCCTATGGTCAAATCACAATTTCTTGCACAATTCCCAGTGGATCCCTTTTGCCCACCCTTATTATTATCCTCATTATTATATCACTAAAATGTTCGGTTTCTTTAACGAATGGCTTATCAACCATCGCGGTTTATTTTATGCCAAAGACAGTAGTGGTATTAATCAATAGCTGGGGTGGGTGATAAGGAAGTTTGTATCTTTCTCAACGGTATTAGTCCGATAGGGAACGTAATTGGGCGACTGAAGTGCAAACTCGCTTACGAAGATGTCTTAATGGATATAATAACAAGAAAGGTTGGTAAAGTAATGGTTAAAGAAAATAACCCCGGCGAACCAAGTTAGAATTCTGAACGAGTTCTTAGGCTAGAGTAAAATAGTAAGACAGAATGGACTCTCTAGAAAAGAGAGAAAAACCTGTTAAGGAAAAGTAAAGTTATGATTAGTACACCGAAGAAGAGTGTATTCTTTTACATGAGACTTCACGTCACGGTTATTGTCGTAGAAAGTGGGATTGTCAACCCGAGTTCGATTGCGTTTAACGTCGGTTAAATGCTATTGGAAAAGGCATGAATCTATCTGCTCTCCTCCACCTAGCCTTGAGAAAGAAGGTCAGATAGGGTTCTTTTTACTTGTTAAGGCAATCAATCTAGGAGAAGAAAAAGCTCGAATTCAAACAAGGTTTAACCTGCTTAATAATTAACCTTGTGGCATATCCGACGCGTTTGGTTTGGTTGGGTATATGGCATATACACCAGTATATGTTATTTAATGCCGAATTCATTTTTATACATATGAACAGTTATATTTCAAACAATTCAGTTTAGTCTAAGTACACAGTTTAAATTTCAAAAAAACATTTCTATTTCAAGCTATTCAGTTTAGTAAACAAATTTAAATTGTTCCAAGTGTTGCTATATATCACTAACAATTCAATTAAACATCAGTCATTTATTTATACACGGTTGCATGTAAAAACTGTTCTATTTAAACAAATCAGTTTAGCCTTAGTGCACAGTTTAGTTCTATTTGACCCTTAGATATGACCCTTTAAGGTGCTACTTCTCCTGGTTTGAGTGGACGTGGGAGCGATAGAAATAAAGGAGTACTCCACATTCCCCAAAGCTCCAGCATCATTGAAACCTCACCATCAAATTGTTTCAAGTCATTGACTGGACTCTTGTTAGGGGAGTTTTACTTCTCTGCAGAGATACAGTTAGTGTATTCAACAGGGCCATATCCCATCCGTGGCAGAGGGTTTAGGTAAATGTACACACAATCCTCACCACTGTAAAGTAAACTGATTGTTTTAATATTCGTTATTGATAGCAATAGGCCATGATTATTACGAGACAACCCATGAACGTATTTTTTTACTGTTGTCAAAACGGTCAATGATAAAAACGATCCTTCGATATAGGATTAGTTGATGGATAGTAATTAGCATTTTATACTTACGTTATATCAAGAATTTGTATGAGTCAAAAATGAGTGGCAGTGTGAATGCAGGTCCTATGAAATTATCATTTTGCAAGTTTGGCAGGAAACTGCTTTATTCTCTAGATTAGAGCACCAAGTCTATCGCTATTAAATACCGTTTTTGCGGTGTTGCAGTTAGATAATATAATAAGTTTAATGATTTAGAGAATATTAGACATGTGATCAATACTGTTCAAGTGAACCTCTGTTTCAGTTGATATATTAGAAGCATTATTTACACTAGACCTCAAAGCCGATGAAGTTATTTGCAGAATATGGAAACATAATGGAATAAAACTATTTCTGACTGAGAGCTTTTTCCGTTGAAATACAACTCAAAAGTTGACGGCTCTGATCATTTATGTTTTACCGTAAATTTATAAATGAATCGACCTTTTAACCTGCAAGAGTCTGAAAACTAGGAGTCGACTTATAGTACAAGACTAAAATGTAAATATTTACCAGTTAGTCGTAAACCTGTAGTAAAGGTTTGGATTTTAGCCAGGTCCTATAAGTCGACGCCTGGTTTAGTAGAGATTTTCTTCAGGTTTAAAAGGTCGACTTATTCGACGTAATTTACCAAACATATAAGATAGAAGAGAACCAAACCATCGGTGCTGAAAACTTCCAGAAGAATTTGAATCATCAATATATATATATATATATATATATATATATATATATATATATATATAGAGAGAGAGAGAGAGAGAGAGAGTGTGTTATATAAACTTTTAAAATACCCAGGTCAGCTAGAAAAGTGATCTATGGATTTTCAGTTGATTATAAAAAGATAATATTTGCCCTGAATGCCTTTTCATATAGAAAGCAAATCCGAGATTTCTATTCTAAACGTATAATGGTATTTATATGCTCGACCTAAATCTGTCGCAGAAACTATAATAATGCCATACGTATAGATATTTTCTCTTGATTCATTTTAACGGCATTTAAACCAGTTTAGGGTCATTTATGCTTAGTGATTGTGGAATTGGGTTCATTGAACGTTCATCTTGACATTTTTAATTTAGTTGTGAAGAATTTTCCTAAAATGGTCCGATCGAATACCAATATTGTTTTAAACATATCTATTTGACCCATAGATTAGACCCTGACAGGTACTAGCACTCCAGGTCAGTGGACTGGGGAGTAATGATAATGAAGGTGTACTTCATATAGCTAGAACTGTAGCCTCATCCTCAGATACAGTTTGGTGCTATTATCGAGACACTACTTTTTTTTTGGGGGGGAAGGTTTCCTAACTCTTTGTAGGGAATATAGTCAGCGTATTCTCAACCCCGCTTATTTTACTATTTAGTACAACTTCGTACAATTTTGGAATAACATTGTATAATTTTGCTTCTGAATCTTTGGAGATGCAAGAAGCCTAACAAAGTGACACGGGTGGAATGAGCAAATAAAGTTCAAGCGCAGATTCACTTCACAATAACGCCCATAGAAGAAGGCATGAATCCACTTTCCCTTGCCATAATGAATAACACAACGCTTGGAACATTTTAGCCTAGTGACAATATATCATGAGCACTGCATAATCGGTCTGTTCAAAAATTGTTCATTATTACTGGTACCATGTAACCGATTAAAATATGTCACATTTTACTTGGAAAGGCTATCGATATTGCTTAGGTATATCACGAAGTGAAATTACTTGACATGACATTCCGGCAATCTAATATCTTATGGGACCCGTCAGATATTTTCATATGCGTGTCTTAAGAGCTGCAAGGTATTACGCTACTTTCCCAGATTTAGTTGAATACACGACGATATTGGACTCAGCTTGACACTGTTTGTCAGTCAGTTTCATTTACTTGTTTAAAGATGTTTGAAAAGGAATCGAAAATTGAAGAACACTTGACACCTTTGTTTGCTTACGTTTGTTTGTCGTAGTTGAAACATTTAGCAAAAAGAAAGTACATCTTTCGAGACATTTAAAAAGTGGGGAAAAAAAAGAAAGCTTGAATGAAATTTAAAAGAATAAAAAGTGAAAGAGGCTTGAAAAAAAGTGTGTGGAAACGATATAAAGAGTTTAAAATGAAAATGAAGAAATCGCTATCTTTTAATAGTTTACAAGATACCCCAATAAGTTTAGTTATTTGATTTAATGGCATACTGACCCTTGATTATCTAATGCCAAATCATATTTGTACATGGTTATAAAGTGAAAAAATTTAACGCAACGTTATTTTTAAAGATTCAGAGCTTCTTCAATTAAATGGTTTCAAGTATTGCTATCTAACGCTAATAGTTCAATTTGGACTCAACAATACTTGAAACTATCTAACATTAATATTTCTATCTGTACATAGTTAAATCGTTTCCATTATTGCAATCTAACACTAATACTTCTATTTGGACTCAGTTAAATTGTTTCAAGTGTAACTACAAATGTATTGTATTAATGAGTTTATTATGTGGTGAATACGATAAGTTCCCTGACTTTTTTTGAATCGGCATTTAAAATTGTCGTAGACTCTTAAAAATTCAGTGTGTTATTGCTTTACATCATTTGAGATGACTGACCCATTTTTATGATTTCAGATTCAAATGAACAGGTACTGCAGCAATTGGAATACACCCTACTAAAGCCTGATTGTCACAGCTGGGGAATTTCAAAAATGCAATCTGACACTTTAGAATAACGATATGCAATAAAATTCAGTTTTAAACTTGGGATAAAATGCTTCAGAAACCCATCTTGCATGAATCGGGCATCAGTTTTTGAGTGGTATAAGAGATCCAAGGAAGGCAGGGAGTCTGTGAGGAGTAAGGAAGTCAATACACTAGACTTTATTGGCCAAAGGGTTAGGGTTACTATGTTGAGGTTTTAAGGGAGTTCAGGAAAAGATTCTTTGGGCAGAGGCCAGCACTCTTCGAATCGGGTCAGTGGCATTTCCACCAGGACAATGCACCAGTCGACAATTCCATCCTTGTTATAGATCAAGATGGGCATCAAGACAGTTCCTCACCCTCCCTACAGTCCAGACCTTGCTCTTTGTGACTTTTGTTCATTCTCTAAGCTCAGAGGCTGTCGTTATGAGACAATTGAGAAGATGAAAGAGGCTGTGACGAAGGTGATTAACACGCTCACACAAGAGGACTTCCATGGGGCCATCTAGAAGTTATTGGAACCGTACAATAAGTGCATTTCAGACGGAGGAGATTACTTCGAAGGGGACTTGAGTTTCATGTGTGTTCTATTAATAAAAGTGCCCATAGGAAAAAGTCTGGAAACTTATCGTATGCACCTGGTATTTAGTTTGGTCAGGCTGCGGGTTTTTCAGTTAGCTATTAAGTTAGATTTCCACTCAAAGATTTTAGCTAAGTCAACTTGGAAAGTTTAAGCGCCACCAACAAGCAAACAGGATTGGATACCTGTCATCTTTACACAGGAAGACCTAATCTAAACTCAATAGATTCATGTCTTGTCGCAAGCTTCATTGAGGAAATTATAATCACGATAAAATATTGATGACACGCGTAAGATGACGCAATAACTTAGTGAGATGACATCACACCAACGATATCCTGAATTTAGATATGTAAAAATTCGTGAATTTTAAAAGTAGTTAGTTGGAGTTCAGTTGGTGACAGTTGAAGAAGACGCCTGTCGCGTCGGGATGGTGATGGGTCTTTGTGTCTCTCTTCATAGAAAATCCTTTCAGATTTTCTCGGAGGTGGCCTCGTGGTGTAATGGTTAAAGCGATGGCCTGCGGAATCGTAGGAAGCGAGTTCGAACTCCAGTCGCGCTATTACGTTCTCTTTCGGACAAATAGGTATGAACCCCTTTATCCTCCCAGCTATGGGTTAAATAGCACCACTACTGTTCTTCTTGGAGAATAGCTCTGGCATTAAATAACTTACAAAGGTTGATATGCCATTAAACAACCAAACAACCAGATTTGAGAGACGTTTGTTTATTTCAACGTTAGCATTCATTATCAGCGTATGTACTGTATTATATATATCATATTTACCAACCCCTCCGCTCAGGCAGGATATGACACAAGGTCATTTTTTAAGCGAAGTTTAACAGGTTTGAATTCAGAGTTTTCCTTCTCCTAGACTAGTTGCCTCACCAAGGCTGAAGAACCTAGTCTGCCCTACTATTTACACATAGCTGGAGGGAGAATAATTGGATTCATACCTTTCCCAAGGGCAGTGTTAGTCTCGTCCAGGATTTGAACTCGTGTCGTCATGTCCATTTCCTATGACGATAACCATTACACCACGGGCACCTCTTGTATTATATATATATATATATATGACAATTTTATCTTTTTTATATATTATATTAGTTCTGTATTCTATTTATTCTTTTATTTATATCAAGATGCAAAAAATTATCAGACAAATAAGAATATTAATTTTGACGTATGTTGATTATTTGGTTGTGAGCGAATGCTCAATAAGCAAAGACGGAAATAATATATTTTGCTTGCACAACATGGCAAACAGAAACGGTGAATATCAAGCCGATTTTTCATTTGAAAACAATTTGAATGACTGAATATTAAATTCCAAATCGGAGAGGAAAAACAACGGACTGGCATTTTCCCAAATAACTCTAAAACACAGCTGGACAATATACTCATGAACAAGAAATGGTTAAATAACGCTTTGAACTGTGAGGCATATTCTTCTCTCGATGGGGCATCTTCAGAACACAGAATCGTCTTAGCAAAGATTCGCTTGATTCTTCACGGAAATAACACATATTGATAACCGCAGGTTATTATTAGTCCTCAATTATTAATTGTATCATAAGCAATGAAAATACGGTAATTGTAAGAAACAAATCAGGAGATATTTGAAAAGTATACTCCGAATGACGAATATGAAAACTTCACCACAATGCACATGGAAGCAGCAACGGAATACATTCTAACCAAACCAAGAGTCAAATGTAGAGGTCCTTAGGGTTCAATAGCAGCGAGGTAAAAAAAAAAAATGGATACCGTTAAAAAAAGGCTTTAAGTCAAGAAAACTTTACTGAACTAACCAACACATAACCAAAAAAGACAATTAGAATAGGGGGTGTTCTCGTGGCGTAATGGTTAAAGCGATGGACTGCGGAATCGTAGGAAGTTAGTTCGTATTCCAGTCGCGCTATTACGTTCACATTCGGTCAAATACCCTTGGGAAATGTATGAACCCCTTTATCCTCCTAGCTATGGGTTAAATAGTACCACTACTGTTCCTCTGGGAGAATAGCTTTGGCATTAAATAACCTACAAAGGTTGATATGCCATTAAACAACCAAACCAACCAGATTTTCTTTTTCTCTCTCGCTACTCAAAGCCGCCTGATCATTAAACGGCAAATCTGGATAATAAAGCGATAATTTCTATAAATATATTGGACATATTACTGTCTCAGTACGATCCAATAAATGGTTGTTGGCGGAGAGTTCTTGTCTTTGTGTCGCCAATACCCATGTAACTTGCTCCAATGAACCACACCAATCATTAGAAGTTCTGAATGAATTGTGTCATTCCTATCAGTGGATCTTTCACACACAACATAGACACAGAAGGGATTGATAAGCATGTGACACTCACGGAACCAAGGTCATAATAAAGAACCGTTTACAGAATAGTGCCACATTTAGTACTGTGACAACTATCGTCATCATCATGTCGTGCCGCTAGCTCGGATATCCCTGGGCCTCTCTCGCCACTTCTCCTTATCGTTCATCGCCTCTGGCACGTCTTCAGGGCTACACCCTGTGTCCTCACATAGCTGCTGTATGTATGTTCGAACTGGTCGT
Source organism: Sepioteuthis lessoniana (assembly GCA_963585895.1). Taxonomy (NCBI): domain Eukaryota; kingdom Metazoa; phylum Mollusca; class Cephalopoda; order Myopsida; family Loliginidae; genus Sepioteuthis; species Sepioteuthis lessoniana. Next base: position 111,976,573 of record OY757907.1, read on the forward strand.
CCTGCTTTTGCTCGGCCATATGTGGGGTCCATAGGAGTACATCCCTTATGAGCTCGTCCCTGCTTCTCTCGCAGTATCATGCATGTCTGGTTCGTCTAATTTGGATAGTTTTCGTGATGGGAGGCAGGTATTGTACCATATTTGGCGCCGTTATCATGATAATACCAAAGTAAAAGTACAGTGACAACTATAGTGTTACATTTGGTAACACAGATGCTGTAGTTCACTTTGGTATTACATTTGGCGCTGGTATCGGTATTAGAGTCCACCATAGTGTTACATTTGTAATCTTGACAACGGCACTATTGCACCTGTATCAAACAATAATAACTATTTGCACATAGTTAAATGGTTTTAAGCATTTATCTCTTACTGTAATAATTCTATTTGATATTAATCATTTTTGGACGGTTAGAAAGTTAAGTAAAAAAAATCAAACAGTTCATTTGACTCAGAGATGGATCAACAACAAGTAAGTATCACTCAGAGTTAGAGGGACACTTCACATTACCCAAAGCTCCAAGTCTGGTGCCTCACCATCAGATGTAATTTAGTTATATCCAGGAAACTCATTGTTGGGTGTATTACCCTTCTACAGAAATGTAGTTGCCATATTCTATGGTCTCAGCTAATTGGGCTAGTTTTATAGAGTCTTATTTCTTCATTGAAGTTGATCTACTTTTGCAGCTTTGTTCTAAGTTAATATCAAGAGGTGCCTCATTTTCTCCGGGTTTACCAAGAAAAAAAAAATCAAATGTATCAGTCTATTCATCTAAATAAACGATACTTGTGAACTTGAGCCAAACCAAGCTAAACTCAGTATCACGAAGCGATTTTACGTGTTTTAATGATTATCCAACAAGCTTAAACATTTTGGCGTTTGATGTTGACGTAACTTGATCAACACGTGACTTGTCGCCTTAAGTCAGACAAAGCTAAACTCGATTTCCGTTTCTTAGTTTAATGGCATACCAATCTTCATAGGTTATTTAATGCCAAAGCCGTCCTTGTAAAAGTAAAATAGTGATATTATTGAACCCATAGCTGGCGTGATAATTGGATTCAAACATTTTTCAAGTGTATAAGTAATATAGGGGTACTAAACATTCTTCAAACTCCAAAACTGAAGCCTCACTATCAAATGTGGTTTAATGTCATATCCAGAAAAACACATCTAAGTTAGGATAGTATCGAAAGTCAACGGTGTTTGTAGACTGTCAGTTTCTCGCCAATGTGATATCTCAGTTCAAATAGTTCCCATGTGGTGGATATCCTTTTATATATTGTTCTGTGATGCACGATAAGAAGGGTTTAGTAAATAAAAAAAAAATAAAATAAAAAAAAAAAATTATTAATCTATGGGCGTGTCTAAAGGAGGCTGCTCTTTTAAGATGCAATACAAACTCTTCCCATCATACTCACATCACTATATGAAAAGGGATAGCCACCACGTGGGGACCACTTCGACTGATGATCACATTGGCGAGAAACTGGCTTCACCAAGCATCGTTGACTGTGTCTGCTCTGCTCTATGTTAGATATATCAATATGTTCTATTGTTATATATTGACCTCTGACAGGCTGTGTTAATTTGTGGATTTCAAAACAGAATATGTACCTGTATCTTAAGGTAATCAAAAGATAGCGAAAATACTGCGTGAATTGCATACGATTAGTCCTTAGGCATCCGAAAAATGCATAACGACGGAAGTTTTCTGCTGAAAGTTATGAATCCAATTATTCTCCTTCGAACTATGGGTAAATAGTTGGGCAGACTGGATTTTTTAGCCTTGGTTAGGCAACTAGTCTTGGAGAAGGAAACCTTAGTACTAACCTATTAAATTCCGCTTAAAAACTCACATTGTGTCACATCTTGCTCGAGCGGAGTAGTTGGTAAATATATATATATATATATATATCTCATGTATAATAGTCTTAATGTCTCCTTCATTCTGGTATGCAGCACTATCACCAATATTAAGAAAATTTTATAGATATACCGGATGAGCCATATATATATATATATATATATATTATGTACACGAGTCTTTAATAGACTTGTGATCACTTTGTAACGTAAAAAATATTAAACGTTTAGGTTGATTATGTAATGAAATATTGAAATGTTCTCCTGTTGGATATCAAATGATTCTTGTTTTTACACTGGTGGTCAGGTTTGATTTCTTTGTTTCATGGTATATCAACATTCATGGGTTATTTAAAATCAATGGCATCCTTGTAGAAAAATAGCCGTGATAATATTTCATTCTTAGCTGAAGGTAGATAAAGAGGTTTATACCTTTACTAGAGGCATTGGTCTGAAAGTGAATCTAATAGCAGAACTAGAGTTCGAACTGGCTCACTTCGAGGTCGCAATCGAGCACTTCAGCCACAACGACTCCCTTTCTTCTGTTCAATTTCTTACACATGGACATTATATATATATTTTATTACAACAGTATATGGTTGTTACTATCTCACTTGGTGGGTTAGTCGCAGACCAAATGCGGTATAATTTGGTTAGTGAAGTTGGCAACCGTAGTCAAGGGCGACCTGAAGGCTCCCTTTTCAATAGCTACTACACCAAGGTATACGGGGAGGGCGCTACTTCTTTCCCTGCATTGCTCCACTTTACCCTTGATACGTATCTTTTATTGTTGATTGTTAAACAAGGAGGTATCAAGTACCATTTTTATGTCTTTGGTATGACGTGACCTGGAATTGAACCCAGGTCTTCTGGACCATTGGCGAACACTCTACCAACTGGACCAATAATTTATTAAGTGCTCAATATATTTGGTTGAGCTATTATATATAATATACTAGATACATATATAATAAAACTAATAAATATTTAATAGCATGGATGCTTTTCTGCAACCATTGGTTTCAGGCCGTCTTTATACGGCAATCATCCGCTATCCTTTTATTTCCTAAGAAAGTGACCTCGGAATCATTTGTTCCTGATGATTGCCATATAAAAACTAATCTATTTATTTATTATATACTGGTTTATTATATATATATATATATATATATATATATATATATACATACAAAATCAGACACTAGTAGCATCATTCTATAACAAGAGCGATATTTTACGACCTGAAAAGTTGAAATTTTTTAATCTTGGTTTAATACAGCAGAAATCAAAAGATAAGTAGGAAGATTATCATAAATTGTTCCTTAAAGTTTGAGTGACTTTTCTTCAATATTGGGCTTTCACCCGGATTCGAACCCGACTGTAATTCTCATACAAAACGTAACAATATCAACTAAAAAACGAGACGTGCTTCTTCAATTGCTGCAAAGTGGTTATTTTGTAGATGAAGCCAAACAGAAACTTGTGAAGGTAACAGGACCGACAAAAGGAGATTGAACAATCTCAAAGTGAAAATAAATGAGATTTGAATTATTTGCATTCGTCCACTTTCTTAGGTCTTACTCAGTTTAAGTAAATATCTGCCCGATTGACTCAAACTGTAGAGTGTGAAGTTTTATATTCAGCTCGGCCAGGTGTCAAGTAGAAAATCTGACAAGGTCATGTCAATGCAGCTCATCTAGTAAACACGGGAATGAACAAAGTTTCTTTAGTCGGTGTCTGCATTATATAGGCTCTAATCCTTTTTGCAAACATTACATCCGCGTTTTCGAATTACAAACTTGAATAATGTTGCAAGTTTGAACAAACAAAATATAAATCGTGGAAATCTTGCGAGTACACATTTCATCAAAGAGAAAGCAGTATTTACTGAGTTATTTTTTTGTTTTGTTTTTATTAAGCCGTAAATAAAATTCAGCTCTTAACTATTTGAGAGCGGCAAAATAATATCTCACAGAAAATGTCTGATTTTTTTGGCCTTAGTCTGGCAGATTGGTTGTTTGTTCGGGTTTATGGCATATCAACCTTGTAGGTTGTTTAACGCCAAATCCATTTTTATGCAAATAGTTCTGTCTCAAACGATTCAGTTTAGCATGAGTAACCAGTTTTTCAAAAACATTTCTATTTCAAGCTATTCAGTTTATTCAAACAATTCTAATTCAACTAATTCAGTTTAGTCAAAGTATAGATTTTGTTTACACAGAGTTAAATGTCACAATAGTTCTATATTTAACAATTTAATTTAGTTTAGTCAGAGTAGAGTTTCAACGTCGGTTGGTTGGGTTTTATGGCATATCAACCTTTGTTACGCCAAATCCATTTTATCCAAATAGTCTTATTTCAAAAAAATTCAGTTCAGCAAGAGTAAACAGTTTAAAACATTCCTATTTTTAGCTATTCTGCTTATTCAAACAGTTCTAATTCAGCTAATTCAGTTTAAATGTAAGTACAGTTTATTCGTCAAAAGCATTTCTATTTCAAGCTGTTCAGTTTTGTCAAACAGTTCTAATTCAATTTAGCATAAGTATGCAGTTATTTCTATTTAACCCATAGATATGGCCATATCAGTTGCTACCACTCCGGACCAGAGTGTATCTGGGAGCTACAGCAATGAAGGGGCGCTCCGCATTCCCCAAATCTCCAGCATTACTGGAACCTCACTATCAGATTTTTTAGTGTCATATCCAGGACTTCCTTTGGGGATGGGTGTCTTAACCCTCTGCAGAAGTGCAGTCGGTGTATTCTACAGCCCCAGCCGACTGGGCAATAGTCGGGCAGAGTTTTAGCTGGAGATTCAAGACGAAGAGGAAATTAAAGAACAAAATGATTATCTTAGTTTTTAACGAGATATCTCGTGAAAAAAAAGGGGCTTCCCTTTTGAGACTTCTCATTGGGCTAGTTTACTGGATTTTAATTAAAGACAATTCGTAGAAAGTGAAAGTTAGATTATTATCGTCAAGGAACCGACGTAAATTTTGACTGAAATGACATCACAGATTGTTTCTGAAATACGAGGGAGGTGGCCATCCAACAGGTTTTTGTGGTGTGTTGCTTCCGGGATTTGCTCAAAACAGCACATAAGATTTTTTGTAGTTCCCATCTAACTTTTTTCTGTCTCGTTAGTTGGTTGGTTGGGTTTTATGGCATATCAACCTTTGTAGGTTATTTAACGCCAAATCCATTTTTATGCAAATAGCTCTATTGCAAACAATTCAGTTTAGTATGAGCACACATTTTAATTATCAAAACAGTTCTAATTTAGCTAAAACAGTTTAGTATAAGTACATATTTTGTTTACACACAGTTAAATGTCAAAACAGTTCTATATTAAACAACTCAATTCAGTTTAAGTAAAATTTCAATGTCAAAAACCACGCTGCTTAAATGTAAGTACAGTTTAATTGTCAAAGATATTTCTATTTCAAGCTATTCAGTTTAGTCAAACAGTTCCAATTCAAGAAAGTCAGTTTAGCATAAGTAAGAACTTTACAAGATGGGAAGCAATCAGGTGCAACCATTCTGGGTTAGAGTGGACCTGGGAGCAATGGCAATGAAGTGCGTGCTCTGAATTCCCCAAAGCTCCGGCATCACCGGAACCTCACCATCAGACTGCTTAGTGTCATATCCAGGATACTCGTTTGGGGGTCTTACCCCTCTGCAGAAGTGCAGTTGGTGTATTCTACAGCCCAGCCGACAGGGCAATCTCTTGTTAGTTTGGTTTGGTTTGGTTTGGTTTCTTTGTTTAATGGCATATCAACCTTTGTAGGTTATTTAATGCCAAAACTATTCTCCTAGAAGAACAGTAGTGGTACTATTTAATCCGTAGCTGGAAGGATAACGGGATTCATACCTTTCCCAAGGGTATTTGCCAGAAAGTGAACGTAATAGCGCAACTGGAGTACGAACTCGCTTACTACGATTCCGCAGTCCATCGCTTTAACCATTACACCACGAGGACACCCCCACTCTCTTGTTAGTGTCCTCGAGGTACATTCGTATAGTTTTAAGGACATAACTGGAACTTAGAAGATATCCGGTTTTATTTTATCAGATAGATGAGATTTCCATATGAAAATGAACCTGTCGATAGCAGTCTACGCCTTCTGTAGCCGTATGCTGACATCACTTTCAGCAGATGAGATATTACTGCCGATGAATGAGAGCAGGCCTAACTTCAAAAGCCAGTCATTTTTCTGTTCATCTCGGCTAAAACACAAACTATTTTATTTGCATTTACATAGACACCAATAACTCCTGCTGCTCGCTCTTGGCTGTGTAGTAAGGATTCAGTTTTGTTGGTGAATTTTTAAGAAGTGCTAGATCATCTGCACAGTTTGCGACTGTCACAGTTTCTGCTGGATATCGTCAAATTCTTGTTTTAAATGTGAAACTTTCCTTATTGGATTCATCGATATTCCAAATACTTTATCCAGGCAGTTTATAAATGAATATAGTGCTAATATATCTCCTTACAAATCTCCTGCGACAACGTCTAATAAGTATCTCCATCAGGCGAGCAAATCATTGTGTTTTTGGTTTTTTTAAACCATCATTATCGCTCTGTTTCTTTGCAGAGACAATATGTATTAGAATTTACGCTATTTTTCCTCTGTGCAGAGAATTGAATGCCTACAAGAAATCTCCGAAAAGTTCTATTGCCTCGAGATTGTTTTGCACGACTTTAATGATTTGGTAAATAGTTAGAAGAGTAAAGTCGGGAATCTACTCCCCCGAAAGCCATTCTGATTTTTCCAAAGAATTTTCCTGATTTTAGGTTGAATGCAATTGAGAATCAGAGCATTAATAAACTTGGCAACAATTGCGTTATGAGTTATGCTTCCCGGATTCTGAGTGATAAGGAGGTCGCTTACTTAGGGAAGAGAAGGATGCAGCCTTTTGTCGATTTCTTTACAGTGTTTTTTATACACACAGTTGTATAATCAAAGAAGTTTTCATGAAATTTTCTGGTCTTCTAAACTTCAGGGGATATTTTGTCGAGGACTGCTGCTATTCCCTTTTAATTTTCTTTTTATTAGTACTGCATCAAATTCCTCCTTCGTAAACTCTTTTTTGATGTTTTGTCGGTGATTAGTAATTCTTTTGCAAACATCTGTCAATGATTTTAGAAGGGTTTCCCGGCAGATTCGTGAAATCTTTCTACTTGAGAAGTTTTTCTCCTTGGCTGGCAGCTTTTAATTTTCCTCTTGAGGTGCCCTACCTTCAGCTCACTTTATTTACTCCCAGTCATAGTATTTCTGATTTTATTGATTTTTACTTTAAATATATTGTAATTGTTTGGTTTGGGTTCTTTGTTTCATGGCATATCAACCTTTGTAGGTTATTTAATGTCAAATCTGTTTTCCTTGAAGAACAGTAGTGGTACTTTTTACCTCATAGCTTGGAGGATAAGGAGGTTCACACCTTTCCCTAGGGTATTTGACCGAATGTGAACGTAATAACGCGACTAGAAAACGAACTAACTTTCTACGATTCTGCAGTCCATCGCTTTAACCATTACGCCACGAGAACACCCCCTATTCTAATTGTCCTTTTTGGTTATGTGTTGGTTAGTTCAGTAAAGTTTTCTAGACTTAAAGCCTTTTTTAACGGTATCCCTTTTTTTTTACCTCGTTGCTTATGAACCCTAAGGACCTCTACATTTGACTCTTGGTTTGGTTAGAATGTATTCCGTTGCTGCTTCCATGTGCATTGTGGTGAAGTTTTCATATTCGTCATTCGGAGTATACTTTTCAAATATCTCCTGATTTGTTTCTTACAGTTACCGTATTTTCATTGCTTATGATACAATTAATAATTGAGGACTAATAATAACCTGCGGTTATCAATATGTGTTATTTCCGTGAAGAATCAAGCGAATCTTTGCTAAGACGATTCTGTGTTCTGAAGATGCCCCATCGAGAGAAGAATATGCCTCACAGTTCAAAGCGTTATTTAACCATTTCTTGTTCATGAGTATATTGTCCAGCTGTGTTTTAGAGTTATTTGGGAAAATGCAGGTCCGTTGTTTTTCCTCTCTGATTTGGAATTTAATATTCAGTCATTCAAATTGTTTTCAAATGAAAAATCTGCTTGATATTCACCGTTTCTGTTTGCCACGTTGTGCAAGAAAAATATATTATTTCCGTCTTTGCTTATTGAGCATTCGCTCACAACCAAATAATCAACATACGTCAAAATTAATATTCTTATTTGTCTTATAATTTTTTGCATCTTGATATAAATAAAAGAATAAATAGAATACAGAACTAATATAATATATAAAAAAGATAAAATTAGTACGTACGCTGATAATGAATGCTAACGTTGAAATGAACAAACATCTCTTGCGGTTCTTCTCGAAAACAGTATATTTTAAAGTAAATGTTGGAATGGACCATTTTTATGTACTTCTTAATTATTTGTATCATATTCTTTATAAAGGTATTAAACTATACATTAATAACATCTATTTTAATTATCTACAAATTTATGTTTAGTATTTATATCAAATTGATATACAAATAGCTTTATTCAAAATATATAACTTACGTAACTTTATCTGATGAAAATTAACTATATTATATTTGGCTTGTTTAGAAATTTGTTGCAAGTGACCGAAATTTATTTATTGATTCATTCATTTATATTTTAACATTATACACAGCGAAGTACTTAAACTTTGTAGATCGCTGTTTTTTCTTTTGATCTTTGGAATTTGCACAGAACTTATTCCACAATATTCACAGTACGCATCTTTGCAGTACATTAAAATATAAAACTAAGTCATGCTAAAAATGTTTTAATTTTTTTTTTAGATGTATAGATTATTGATAGGTGTGTATATATATATATATATTAATTTAACTATATTTTTCATTTTTTTCTCACTGACATCGCCTTTTTAAGTTAGTTTACTTGAATTATAAGAGTTGCCATTGGCCTAATGAGTTGAGTGTTTGCCAATGGACCGGGAGACCAGGGTTCAATACAAGGTTGAGTCATACCAAAGACTAAAAAAAATACTTGATGCGACCTTGCATTAACGCTCAGTATTATTAATTACGTATCAAGGGTAAAGTGGAGCAATCCAGAGAATGGAGTAGCGTCCTCCCCTACAGCTCGGTGTAGAAGCTATTGAAAAGGGAGCCTTCGAGTCTACCTCGACTAAGGTTGCCAACTTGACTTTTTATAGGAGTAGCGTTACGAATTCTAACGTTCATTTCTACCGTTTTTATTTTAAAGTTTTATCATAAACATTAGCATTTTAATTGTAGTACTTGTAGTTGTGGTCAAGGAGATGAAAAAAAAAAATTTAAAAAGAGTATCTCAGAAGAACCAGAAAATTACTCGAGACAAAACTCTCTAAAAGGAAGCTTGTCAAAGAGATAGATATCTGGACTGTCCCCCTGGTAAGATACTCGGGACCATTCTTGAAGTGTACCAGAGAAGAACTTAAACGAATGGACAACAAGAAAACGAATGACCATTGCACCCCAGAAATGACGTTGACACATTATATGTGCCAAAAAGAGAGAGAGGAAGATGACTTCCCAACACTGAAAACAGCGTTAATGCATCGATACAACGACTTGAAGACTATATACAAAAGCGCGGAGGATGACTGATTGCAACTACCAGAAACAATACTAATGACACCATGACAAGCGGAACGACAATAACCAGAAAACCAAAGTGGCAAGAAAAATAACTATAGACGCTTTAAACGAAATCTCACACGCGTGGACGTGGTTTAGAAAAGGAAACCTTACGAGAGAAACTCTTCTAATAGCAGCACAAAATAACGCCATAAGGACTAACTAGATGAAAATGAGAATAGGTAAGACGCAACAAAACAGCTGATGTCGGTTATATGGTAATAGAAACGAAACGATCGATCACATCAGTGAATGCAGCAAATTAGCACAGAAAGAGTATAAGACTAGGCACGATTGGGTGGGCAAGGGGATCTACTGGGAATTGTACAAGAAATTGAAATTTGACCATACGAACAAATGGTATACGCACGACCCAACATCACTTCTCTGGGATTTTGGCATACAAACGGATCACCTAATCTCGGCCAGACGACTAGACCTTATAATAATCAACAAAAAAGAGGTAACTTACAGGATTTGGGACTTTGCTGTGCTGGCGGACAACTGAGTAAAATTGAAAGAATGCGAAAATAGGGATAAGTACCTCGACTTTGCAAAGGAATTGAAAAAAATGAGGAAGAAGAAAGTGACAGTTTTATCAATTGTAATTTGTGCTCTTAGTACAGTCACCAAAGTATTGATACAAGGACTGGAGGACCTGGAAATAACTGGACGGGTGGAGACTGTCCAAACTACAGCATTGTTGAGATCAGCCAGAATACTGAGCAGAGTCCAGGATATTCACTGTCATGCAAACTCGGGTGGAAAAACCATCTGCTAACGCTGATGTAAAAAAAAACTCAACGAGTAAAATAATAAAAAACTTTGTTCTAATTTGTTGATATGTAAAAAAAAAAAAAAAAGAAGGTGTCTATTTGTGTTTCTGTATGAACATAATGGATGAAGTAAAATCAATCAAATATTTGAAATAGTATGGGTAAGAATAGAATTTTAAAAATGTAGGAGAAATTTCATGCAAACATAATACGCCTGTCCTTAAATATTAGTAAATAATATCTATGAGCAAACTTGAATTACCTTTGGTTAAACTGTCCGTCGTTTGAATTGGTTGCGCCTGGATTTAAATCTAAAGGTAACTCTTTACAGTTGGTGTATTCTACAGCTCCAGCCAACTGGGCAAAGAAAATTCTTAGGAAAAATCAGAACGGCTTTCGGAGAAATCACTCACGGATTCTGACTATCAGCCGATTTATCGATGAATAACAAGCAAAATAATCTCGAGGCAACACTATTGATAGTACATTTCTCTAAAGTATCCGATTCCATATACGGAGGAAAGATGGAGCTAATACTATTAGTATATGGTCTTCCCATAGATACTGTTATAGCTAAAAATAGTACTTTACTAAGATACAAAGACAATGGTTCTCTTACCCGATGGAGAGATAAAATTCTTATACTTTGTTGAAGGGGTTTAGCAGGGAGATAGATTTGTGTCGTATTTATTTATTATCTCCTAAGTTTCTACTCTTCGATAATCCCGACTGCGGAGCCTAGATCAAGTAGCAGGAAGTCTTAGCCTCTGTATGAACGAAAATGAGTTCATTATACTTTATTTGAGAAGGAACCATGTACACTTTACGTGGAAGGCATATAAAATTAGTTGACAGGCTCATCTAGCTCGGTAGCAATATCTCATCAGTTGAAAGGGATGTTAACGTACGCCTATACGCCTATTGACTGGTCGTCGATCATAAGGAAGTATAATCTCTTCGTATAAAATGAAACGGAATGTCTTCCTATCCGTGGCAGTGTAAATACTACTAAATCGATGCACCACATCGTCACTTGCGAAAAGCACTGATAAAAATCTAGATGGGAACTACAGAAGAAAGCTCTGTGCTATTTTGAACAAATCTTGGAAGCAGCACCGCACAGAAAAGCAACTGTTCGGCCACTTACTTCCTAAAAAGAGAGCATCAAATCAAAACGAACATGACATGCTAGCCACAGCTTGAGAAGTAAAGAATAACTCATTTAAGAGATTTTCTTATGGACTCCTACTTATGGGAACACCAGTGTTGGTCGACCAAGGACATATATCAGCTTTGGGCAGACATTGGATGCAGCTTAGAAAATCTGCCAAGAGCGATGGATGATAAGAGAATAATTATATATATATACACACACAAAGTATGAGAAATAATATATATATATAACCAAAATCTCCGAGACCAGATGATTTTAAGTGGAGTTTATCAAATTTGAATGCAGCTTTCCTTCTCTTCAATGGGTTGCCATACCAAGGTTAACGATAAATATGTCTTATTTGTCCAAAGCTGGAATAACAATTATAGGATCCATACCTTTCTCACGAGTATTAGTACTAAATGAAAAGCTAACAGATTCGCCCAGGATTTGAACTCATTGAGTTCATTTCCTACGACGGTAACCATTATGCTTCGAGCACTCCCATATAATATATGATACATATAACAGTTTATTATAAATGATATTTATTACAATATATGTTTATAATATATACTATAATTTAATACATACATATATAGAGTTTACAATTTGAGATGTGTGTGTGTGTGTGTGTGTATATATATATATATATATATATACACACACACACACACATGTAAAAGGATATAGATATATCATAGCATTATTAACATATACTAATTAAGCCTAGGAATCTTAACGGATTTTCCAAGTTTGAATAATTTATTTAATACCTTAACGATGATAAATCAAGCACCTTGAAAGTACAGCCCCAAGACTATCTCTTCTTTACGAAAGACTTTCATCCTTACTCTTCTAAATATGTCTTCTTGCGCTATAACAACTTAGCTCAACCAGCAGGATCGAAATGACAATTGCCTTCATTGAACATTTCTAAGCTGACATGATAAATACTATAGAAGTTGAAATTAGGCCTAAACCCTTTCCTTGCCCATAGCTATAGGCACAGAAACCAAATTGCATAAATCAAATTTCGCAGCGCGGGAAATTCACCAGATGTAAACTTCATAATCTTTGGGGCAAGGGATCTAAACTGATGCTAATAGACAATAAGTAAGAGCATTCTTGTATATTATTACACAATCATATTTTCTTGTCTATCTAAACCGATTTTCAAACTCTTCATACGAATACAAACTAAATCGATTAAAGGACATTTTGCACATCTTCTGTGATAAACGCTTTGAGATGAATTTCTTCAGGCAGCGATTTACAAAGAATGGAGGATTGGATTATGGTATACTGCTCAGGTTAGCGAGTCATCGTCTGTGAAAATGGCAGATGAAAAGTTGAGTTCGTATTTGCTGATGCTTTTGTGAAGCATTTAAAATTTCCTCTTCAGCAATAAATGGCGGAGAGAGAAGCTTTAACGTAAAACTTTCAATCACATTTTGAGAACAAAAAAGAAAAGGGAAAAATGAGAAGAAAGACTAAGAGGTTGAAAAAAAAAAAAAAAAAGGAAAATGAAGAATATGAAAAGAACAGAGTTGGGAGTGATTTAAAATATAAGAGGAAAGGTGGAGAATTTAAAGTAAACAAGAAAATCAAATCCAATGAATGGGGGAAAAAAAAAAGAAAATGCAGAGGTTTCGTAAGGGGGGGGGGACGAAGAGAAAGAAAGAATGAAAAATATGAAGAGAAAGAAAGAATGAAAAATATGAAGATGAGGAGAGGGAAACAATGTGGCGAAAATACTGGCATGAACAACTGAAGGAGGCGCATAAAATAAAATAAAAGACAATGAAAGCAAAGTTAAACAGAAAAATTGTCAATAAATTGGGTTATTTTAAAGTGAAGCCTGTCTCTTTTCTTTTACAAGCAATCGTATGGTTTCAACTATGTCTATTTGACCTATAGATGGAGATCTAATATGTCCTACCTCACCGAGTCAGTGTGGAGCTACTAGTTATGGCAACGTTTTCCTCAGAGCTTCAGAACCCCACCACAGGATGCAGTTTAGTGTCATACCCAAGACATTCATTTTGCCGGGATATGACCACATGCAGTTGGTGTATTCTAGATTTCAATGACAGTGAAAAATGAAGAGCTAAAACGATACAGAAAAAAGAATCCAAGTCGGGCTTAGATGAAGAGAAATGAGAGAAAATGAAAGACATTGAAAAGAATAATCTGAAGGGAAATGTGAGAAAAGCGGAAGCTGAAAAACTTATGACCACTAAGAAAAATATAAGACAAAACAAACAAACAAACAAAAAAAAAAGAGCTCAAAAACACTAAAAACTAATCATTATCTATTTATTGTAAAGGGTATTTGCAACATTTAGTGTTATGATAAACATTTCTCACTACGTAAAGAATATCACCATTTTTCTGAGAACGTATTTTTTCAAAATTAATACTATGACAAAGACACTTCTGGTTCCTTGAATCCTAACTCCAGTCCTCAACAATATGTCACTCTAAAAACCTTCGATTTGACATACTAATCGAGCGTTCCTTGATTTCAAAATAAGCTGATTCCATTTTCTGCGATGATAACTATTTAAAAAACTTTAACATTCGAAGAGTAACGCCATATGAACGAATGTAGTTCTGTTTCTCTAGCCAGTAGGTATTTTTGTTTATAGGCCTTCAAAACCGATTACTTTCTGCTGATTTGAGAGATGCTATATTGTTTCATTATTGTTTGTGCTTTATGGCATATCAACCTCTGGAGGTTATCTAATGCCAAATACATTTTTTGTACAAAAACAGTTCTAATGCAAACAATTCAGTTTAGCATAGGTACACAGTTTAGATGTCTAAACATTCCTATTTCAAGCAATTCAGTTTAGTATAAGTATATAGTTTAGTTCTATTTGACTTATAGATAGAACCCTATCAGGTGCCACTACTCCGGGCTAGAATGGACCCGGAGGTGATTGCAATGAAGGAGTATTCCGCGTTTCCCAAAGCACCAGTATTGCTGGAACTTCACCATCTGATTGGTTACTGTCATATCTAGGACACTCGTGGGTGGTGGTCTTACTCCTCTTAGGAGGCGTATTCTGCAGCCCTAGTTTACTCGGCAACCGTTTCTTTATGTAAATGAATACAAAATTATAACCATTTATCATTTCAATTTGTTTAATTTATATTGAAGAGAGAAAGGGTTAAGTGTTTATTCAGATGTCTTCACAAGAATTTATCCTTTATTTAAAATACTTTTCGAGAGCCACTTATGGCCATCAAGCGTGTCATTGGGAACACAAAGAGCCACACGTGGCTCTCAAAACAGAGAAAAGGTTAAATAGTTAGAACAACTCAAATAATATCGGAACAACAACTACGTTAAAATACTATGGTAAAGATTGTAAACAGAGTTATACTATTGAGATGAGGGTCATACTGGTATTCGGTAAATTTGTGAAAACGGAGTTAAATATAATAGTATTAAAATTAGTTGCACTCTTCTGTTGCATGTTAGTCAAAATATCCAATATTAATCAGAAATTAAAAAAAAAAAAAAAATAGAAATATATTCTAGTTTTCTCAAGAAATCTCTTTTCATTAAATTTGGTGTTCCTTCTTTGCTTTTTTTTACTATATCATTCTTTTTTCACTTTCAGATAAACCGTAATGTTTCTTTTAATGTGAAAGGGTAATTTCTCATAAGGATTGACTTGATCTTACAAAGCTTTGCCCAATAGACACCTGTCTATGTATTTTACTATAACAGCAATTTTCTTTATATCTTTACTTTTTAGTTCCTAAAGTTATTGACTTTGACATTTTCTAATTACATTTTTGGTATGTTGATTCACTTTTCCTAAGTTCCTCTTCTCTTTCTTTGGCACTAAATGCATTCATTATCGAGTAGAATCATCAATTGCATGAACTAAACGCAAAGAAACAGCAAGTATAACAATAGTGAACAATAAAAACCAAACAGCCGAGTGTCTTTACAAAAACCTTCAACAGAATATAAAGAATAAGAGAAATATCCTGGCTAATGTTTAATTAGCTCTTATCGTCATCCTAATTGGCCATTAAAGTCGCGCCAGCTAGAGCGCGCATGCGCGGTGGTTTTAGTGTGGCGAAGATTTGCTTCACCAGTTCAAGACAGCCTAAAGCGATTCATCAACTCCAATACAATCATCATCACATCTCATTTGTCTTTTTCTTCTATCATTTTATTTCATTTTTTTTCCTCCTGTCATTTCTTCAGAGAGTTCCTTAACACTTTCTTCGAAATATTCTTCTTCGTAGTTGTGAATTTTTGGTGTGTATAAAAGGGAAGTTTACACCATTTCGACATTAAAAGTCAATTTATGTGTTCTATAAATATGTACCAGAGGAAACTATCTCCCAACTGGACCCCACCACCAGAAAAAAATTAAAAAAAAAAAACGAATATCAAACGATTAATTTTAGAAATGAGAGTTACTTTCTCTTTATACTAACTTATGTAATAAGCTTAATGAATCAATTGCCCTGTCAGTTGGGACAGTAGGATACACCGACTGCTTCTCTGCAGAGGGGTATGACTCCCCTTAATGAGTGTCCTGGATAGGGCACTAAACAATTTGATGGCAATGTTCCAGTAATGCTGGAACTTTGGGGAATTTTGTGTACTCCTCCATTGCTATCACTCCCAGGTCAACTCTGGCGTAGAATGGTAGCACCTGATAGAGTCCTCTCTATTGTCAAATAAAACTAAACTGTGTATTAATGCTAAACTGAATTCTTTGAAATAGAACTGTTTATATGTATAAAAATAGTTCTAGCATTACTAAACTACAATGGTTGATGGATCATAAAACCAAACAATGGATCTACATTTTGTTCGTTCATTGATTGGTTTCGGTTTCTTTGTTTAATGACATATAAACCTTTGTAGGATATTTAAGCCAAAGCCGTTCTCCTAGAAGAACAGTAGTGGTACTATTTAACTCATAGCTAGGAGGATAAGGGGGTTCATACCTTTCCCAAGGGTATTTGCCCAAAAGTGAATGTGATAGCGCGACTGGAATACGAACTCGCTTATAACGATTCTGCAATCCATCGCTTTAACCATTACACCACGAGGACACCCCCTTCATTGATTGGATAGCGTGATCTCAGAAGTGTGAAATCTGAGAACATTAGTCAACTGAAATCCGTTCAAATGACTTGAATTAAACAGAATAAAATAATTTTAACGGTATGTGAACCAATCTTGCGTTATTTTATGCCCATAAATTAGGGTATTACATTTATTTTTCCTTAATAACAACATTGCCCGTGGTGTAATGGCTATCGGCGTAGGAAATGGACACAGCGACACGAGTTCAAAGCCTGGGCAAGACTGATTGCATTTTACATGGCACTAATACCCTTGGGAAAGGTATGAATTCAATTATTCTCCCTCCAGTTATGGGTAAATAGTAGGGCAGACTTAGTTCTTTAGCCTTGGTGAGGCAACTAGTCTAGGAGAAGGAAAACTGAATTCAAACCTGTTAAACTCCGCTTAAAAATTGACCTTGTGTCATATCCTGCCCGAGCGGAGGGGTTGGTAAATATAACATTTTCTTATCATTTCAAAATATGTATTTGCACACAGTTATATATCAAGTTTCTCTATTAAACACTTTTTTCACACAGTTTTATAGTTTCAAGCATTCATATCAGATACACGTCTTTTTAATAAAAATAATTAGTTTCCACATCACATACTTTCAAGGAACTCATAATTCTTAATAAGTAACTATTCTTAGAACAAAAATTTACCGTTATATGACATCAAGTATTCTATTGTACATGAATAATTAATAGATCTATTAGAACTCTAGATGGGACTCAGACAAGTACTACTATTCCGAGTGCGAGTGACAAATAGTAAAATAAAAAATGTTGGTACACAAAAGCCAAGTTTAGATGAATTGGTAAGAACGACAAAGGAGATAAAGAATTGGAAGTGACGAAGAAATATCCAACTCCTCAACCACAGACAGGAAGTTAGCTTTTAAGCAGGGTACAATAGGTTTGAATTCAGAGTTTTCCATCTCCTCGGTTGATTGCCTCATCACTGAGGCTGAAGAGATCAGTCTCTCTCAGAATTTACTTATAGCTGAGGGGAATGGATGAATTCGTACCTTTCCCAAGGGCTTCAGCGCAAAATCAAATTGTATCTATCTCGCGTGGGATTTGAACTCTGTTCTCGGATTCCGTTTCCTAAAACTATAATCGTTACGCTAGGCCTACCCCTAAAAGATTGAAGTATGGAAAGTTATGAGAGGAAAAAAAGAAGTTTATGCGAGTAATTTCTCTCTTTTTACTTCAAGTAATGCTTCTTGGTACCATAACAACAGTATTTGCTTATACTTTATAGTTAAACCAGTTAGTATAATATATTCATATTGTAGATGGAGCAATATGATATATATATATATATATATATATATATATATGTTTATGAGGTGTGAAAGAGGAGAAATATATAAATTATTAAAATGTAGACCAATGTTTAAAATCAACTTCGCGAAAACGTAAATATTATGTTACCTTTAACCCTTTTTTTTTCTTTTGTCGGGTTCTAATTGACAAACCAAGGACTTGTTCTCATGTCTACACTTGTTAATAAGCTTGGATTCTTATTAAGAAGGCAGTCTTATTCGGAGAAAGATAATGTTTAATTTGTCCTCAAAACACAATCCCCAATTACTAGAATCTTCTCCACACTCCACCTTTTTACTATGTTTCATTCTACAATGGATGAACTATTTGTCTTTGTAATCCTCTACTGAATTAGATAGCGTTGGGCTGTTTTGAAGCATCTCTTTCGGAAAGATGTTTAATGAGGGTATAAACTCAACCCTCTTCATTCCAAACACGTCTTATTTGTGATCGACGAGTAGCTTGTTTCGAATCCCGTATGTAATCTTACTCTACACAGCTATCGGAATGCAGAGATGTCTACGATATGAAACTGTCCCGAAAGTACATTTTCATTCGTCAATCGTCGAGATTGATATGCAGAAAGTTTTGTAATTCTTATAGGCCAAGGAAACAGGTGTTCCCCGAACCAATAAGCTGTGGTAATCTCTAGTGATGAATCTTCTGAAAAGGATATGTCGGTTCCTTCTTTGGAAGAACAATAATGCCGATTGATAAAATATAAACAGTTTAATTACAGTATATCAAGTGAAATACTATCACCTAGCATATTGTATCTTTAATCATACACAACAGAATATAGCATCTGGACTGGGTATATGTTTGTCGGTCATAATCTAACTTTAGCAACTTTGTGAAAAGTGTGAATAATTCACAGATAAATACGTTGGTATGTGAGTTTTTTCTCAGTTGCCAACTATCGAAATTGCGTGTTTGCTTTGCCTCAATCAACACGAGTTGATCCGTTCTCTCCGTTGTCCAAACTCCTAATAACTCGTGACGTAAAAAAAGAGTATATTATATGCACATTCATAATACAAATCTATTCCAATGTTTAAGCATCCTAAATCAGCTATTGTTCAAATCATATTCAATAATCATTTCCATTGGTGTAATGGTTATCGTCGCAGGAATTGGACACGGCGACACGAGTTCAAATCCGGGACTGATTGCATTTCACATCGCACTAATACCCTTGGGAAAGGTATGAATCAAATTATTCTCCCTCCAGCTATGGGTAAATAGTAGAGCAGACTAGGTTCTTCGGCCTTGGTGAGGCAACTAGTCTAGGAGAAGGAAAGCTCTGAATTCAAACCTGTTAAACTCCGCTTTAAAAATTGACCTTGTGTCATATCCTGCCCGAGCGGAGGGTTTGGGTAAATATGATAATCATTTCCTCTAAGTTTAATAACCCAAAACAATATTCTAATATTGACAGCCCCCATGGCTGTTACCACTAGTCTGCTTCCAAATCCAAAATATGGTTTGATCTCTCGCTGTACGGAGTCACACCTGGTTTTCTCAACAATCAACCTGTTTTCTGAGAAAACTAGAAAAATCTGATTTACAATCCTGATAGCTGTGAAGAAAATTCTAACTACGATATTCTCAAAAGCAAGTTATTCTATTTACATAACTAACAGTTGACTTCGCCACAAGAGTAAAAAAAAAAAATCACTTTTCACGTCGTTCAATTGTCGCCTTTTTTATAGAATTTTCAGACTTCATTGTCCATCAGGTTCCATCTTTATTGCGTTTTGCATTCGTCGGTTAGTATCTATTCTTTAGACCATGGGGGCGCAACAATTTTCATTGGTGGGCTTCATTCGGCATAGGAACATTTCATATTGAGAAAATGACTCAATTTTATTAGAAATTTACCAGTTATTATCAATATATCTGTAAAAAAAGAAGTTCTTGAAACTTTGAATTCAAGACGAAGTCTCGTCATGCAATCTGCATCAAATTAAAATATGCTCCGTTCTTGATATTCGGTACTGCTGAATCAAAAACTATAATTTGTCCAACGGCTACGAAACAAATTCGGAATTAGCGTACAAGGTAAAATAGAAAAACGGTTTGCGTGGGCCATACTTACTGGTCTAGCAGGTCAGGTTGTGGCCTGCAACCACTTTTCACCCACCCTGCTTGAGACAATCTTAATTTTCATCATGTCATTCAGTAATTTGGTCCAATGTTTATTACTTTTATTTCTGAATTTTAATAAGATGGTTATAATTCAGAGACCTTTTTTAAAATTCGCTGTTTGTTCTCTAAGCAGTGGGCATTTCAGATTTTTGAAACCTTAAATTTCATTTTCCCTTTTGCAATAAAATTCTTCCCGATCAAATACTAGACTAAACTCAAGTTTTTTTTTTTAGAAATTTTAACTTAAATGAGAATATTTTTTAAGAATACCTGAAATCTACATGCTCCATGCTTGAGTAGATAAAAACAACAATAACAGTGCTCTACTATGGAAGACAGGAAATAATCATTTGCAATTAAGAAAAATAATACACCTTACGTTGTTTCATCTACAATGCTCGATATCAGTTAGAGAGCCACTATAAGGATAAATCTATTTGATCTATGCTAGTTATGTGGTCTTTATTCCGTGACTATCATATGTGTTGCCATCTACGTGTATTATCAACTTTTTTTGCTCACGCTGTGCTTGAAATATCAACAGAAAAGGAATGATACAATCTATTAGAATTTGTTTCTGAGGGTCGGTTGGAACAAGTTGCCCGAGTGTTGGCAACTCAAAGACAAGAAAAACTATCCGTTAACAGGCTAGGAATATTTATTGAAACAATTATATAGCAATGATATGTATAATGAATATAGTATATAAAAATAAATTGCTTTTTGTTGCATAAAAAAAAGTTCAGGAATTTCTGTCTTCCCTTTTTAATCAGTCTGGTAGTTTTTCAGAGTGTGATTTTCACTAGAGAGGGTTTAGTACTTGGAGAGACTTATTTTTCTTATTCAGCTGTCTTCTTTATGGTCTTCGAATACAGAGGTGTTTCCATTGAGAATTACCTTGGGTACACACTTTTCCGATTGGCTAATCGATCACAGATCATATCGTATTTTTCTAGTGCTTTATGAAAGGTTAGCCAATCAAAAGTTCTAATCTACATCTGAGGGAAAGTTCGCTTTTACGGAGCAGATTTTAATTAGTCATCCACTCAATCAACAATATAGAGCCTTGGCTAATCAAAGGTCCCAGCCCACATTTAGTGAGGTGAGTATCCCTTTTCATATTAACCAATATGGAAAAGAAAACAAAACTAGAAATCTAATTAATCTATTCGAAGTCCAGATTTAACCTTTAAATTTAAACGGGTGGACAAAGGCTACTTTGTGATGTTATGAGTTTTAATGGGTCAATGCACCAGCAGACCCCAAATAACATCTTTACCACCTGCTTTCTTTGATTCTTTTGACAACTTGCAGGTGTGTAGAGAGCAAGCTTTCCCTGACCACTTAAAGCGACTTTTGAATTTCTTTATGCGTACTCAAAACGTAAATAAGCTATTATTATCATAGCTTTATATTAAAAAAAGTTACATTTTTCTGATTTCAAAAGAGTATTCTATTCATAACGTTTTTAACACCAGTAAATTCTTCATATTGTCATATGTAGACCGATGATTAAAATAACTTTAAACTTAAATTTTTTAAAAGATTTACGATCACAGTCATCACAAGACCATTAGCATAACTATCATTTTCAGAACCTTGTCTTGATAGTCATTATATATATATATATATATATATATATATGGGTGTGTGTGTGCGCGAGCGTTTAAGTCACCATTGTTTATTGATGGATATTAAGATATTGGTGGTGTAGTGTGGACATTTTCACTTCGAAAAGAAACGTTCAAAATTCAACACTTGACCAAGTGTAAAATGTCTAAGTTCGAAAATTAAACTGGATAGACAAAATTCTATTTTTCACGTACTCAGTAACATTGACACGAAGCACACACCCACACACCCCCTCGCATACATACACGCACGCGCGTTCCTTTCGTAAATCAAACTCCACACTGAATCTATAATCTAAACAAAATGAAACAGACGTATTGATATTTTACACGTTTTAATCACATCAAATAAATAATGGCCCATTCTATTTTGAGTTTTGTTTTATGGAATATCAACCTTTGTGGGTTATTTAATGTCACAGCCCTCTTTATGCATATATAGTGAGTATATATATGATCTGTAAGCCAATAGATTCTTGGTAACATTTAAACACGTTCGAGCTTATTTATTTGCACACAGTCAAATGGTTTCAAGCACCTATCCAACTCCAATAGTTTTATTTACTCACAGTAAAAATGTTCGGTATTTATGGCATATCAACCCTCTTGGGTAAAGTAATGCCAAAACCTGTTTATGAATATTCATGTGATGAATATATATATGATTTGTTATCTTATTTGATTTAATCGCAGATCAAACCTTGGTCTTTATAAAGTGCGGATTCTCATTTACACAATTTTTTATGTATTGCTTGTAGGAAACATTTAAAAACAGATTGAGGATATTGGTTAGCACACAGTTAAATGGTTTCAAGTGATGTAGTTATTCATCATATCTTCTAGATTGAGCTTGGTTGTTGGTTGGTTGTTTGGGTTTCATGGCAAATCAACCTTTGTAGGTTATTTAACGCCAAATCCATTTTTATGCAAGTAATCTATTCTATTTCAAACAATTAAGTTTAGCATAAGTACACAGTTTGATTGTCAAAATCATTTCTATTTCAGGCTATTCAGTTTATTAAAACAGTTCTAATTCAGCTCATTCAGTTTAGTATAAGTACAGATTTTGTTTACACACAGTTAAATGTCAAACAGTTCTATATCAAACAGTTCTGTTTAGTTTAAGTACAGGTTCAATGTCAAAAACAGTTCCATTCCAAACAATTCAGCTTAGCATAAGCACGCCATTTAAATATAAGTAGAATTTATTAGTAAAAAATCTTTCTATTTCAAGCTATTGAGTTTAGTCAAACAGTTCTAATTCAAACAATTCAGTTTTGCATAAGTATGCAGTTATTTCTATTTAACCCACTGATAGAGCCCTATCAGGTGCTACTATTCTGGGTCAGAGTGGACCCGGGAGCAATGGCAATGAAGTGGAGCTCCGCATTCCCCAAAGATCTAGCATCACTGGAACCTCACCGTCAGATTGTTTAGTGTCATATCTAGGACACTCATTGGAGGGGGTATACAGAGGGACAGTTGGTGTATTCTACAGTCCTAGCCAACTGGGCAATACACATAGTTAATGTCAAAACGATTTTATTTCAGCTAATTCAATTTAGCTTAAGTGCACAATTTAAATTTCAAAGCAGTTCTATTTTAAGCAATTCAGTTTAGCATGAATATGCAGTTTAAATGTCAAAAACAGTAAACTCTCGAAATCATGATTTAGTTCTATTTGACCCATAGATAGGACCCTTATCAGGTGTTACCATTCCGGGTCCGAGTGGACCTGGGAGCGATAGCAATGAAGAGGTGCTCCGCTTTCCCCAATGTCCCAGCATTACTGGAACGTCATTATCAGATTGTTTAGTGTCATTTTCAAGACACTTGTTTGGTTGGGGGTTACCCCCTCTGCAGAGATGGAATCGTTGTATTCGACAGCCCCAGACCACCTGGGCTACTGGATCAAATAGTTCAGCCAAGTTGCGTATATTGTGAAAAAAGTCCCTAGAATATTATCATGACTCATCAAATGATTAAATAAAGCTAAAACATGGCCCAAAAGGATTTCTCCCGGTATATTCAGAATTAATATCACTGTCAGTACTTAATTTGAAAAAAAAAAAAAAAAAAAGTATATTAGCAGCTGTTTCGCCAGAATAGAGTTTTTCTGCTTCAGTAATTGAACAGACAAAGGTTACGCCACTCGACCAAACATAAACGGAGTGGTGGTGATAGAATTTACCAAATCAAGAGTATAAAAAAAATTTTTTTTTTTTTAGTATCTTTTGACCTGTAATGATCGTTTAACAATGTATCACTAATATTTCGAACTGTCTGACCTATTTCCCGTCATACAATTGTCACCAGAGTTGCCCTATAAATATGTCATGGTAACATCTGGCTGAACCTCAAAGACACCCCCCCACCAAAAAAAAATATCAACTTAATATTTTTATGCAGCAAGAGGTTGTGATTTAAACAGATTAGGATATACATTAATAAAACCTCGATTTAGCAGTGACTTTTAGATTTAATGGATGCTTTTAAGAGGAAATTTAAGGGTGATTTAGTGATTTTATGGGCATGTCAAACCATCAATATATATTTAACGCCTAGATGTTAGGGAATCGCGTTCAATGTACATTCATCTTTACATTTTCTGTCGAGTTAATACCTTTTTAATTTTTATTTTTTCATTCTTTACATAATATGATATTAAGTATTCATATCTAATACAACTACTTACATGGTTTCATGTAATTATTTCTATTTAATAATAGCCAATTGTTTTTATAGTAATATAGTTTTGAGTAACTAATAACGAGCCTTAATAATCAATTATATTTTCAACTAACTATTCTTAATATCATTAACTTAGAGTTGAATGATATCAAGTATCCCTGTGTAATACAACTAATTTGCACACATTTTCCAGGTTTCAAGTATTCGTATTAAATCCTGATAATTTTATGGTTTCAAGTAACTTTTTTTTTTATTCAATAATCATTTGTTTGTTTGGAGGTGCCCGTGGTGTAGTCGTTATCGTCGTAGGAAATGGACACGGCGACACGAGTTCAAATCCTATACGAGACTGATTGCATTTCACATAGCACTAATACCCTTGGGAAAGGTATGAATCCAATTATTCTCCCTCCAGCTATGGGTAAATAGTAGGACAGACTAGGTTCTTCGGCCTTGGTTAGGCAACTAGTCTAGGAGAAGGAAAACTCTGAATTCAAACCTGTTAAACTCCGCTTAAAAATTGACCTTGTGTCATATCCTGCCCGGGCGGAGGGGTTGGTAAATAGTATAATCATTTGTTTGCTAAGTTATATGGTTTGAAATTATAATCATCCTTAGAAAACAATTATAGCTTCCAACAACTATTAATGCAAATAATTTGCTGGTCTATGACATCAAGTATTCATATTGAATACAAAGAATTTTCAAACTGATCTATTTGACCCATAGATAGTTCTACCACTCCGGGTCAGAGTGGACCTGGGAGTTATAGAAATAAAAGGATACTCCATTCTCCCTACATCTCCTCACGATCACATGCAGGTTAATGTTACTTCTCTTCGGGAATAATGTCAGCATATTCTAAGCCTTACCAGCAGAGTAGAAAGAAGTGCAAGAACACAGATGAAGTGGGGTAAGCTTCAATTCTGGATGAGGCAGTTTGGGTTTTCATTTTACTCAAATGCCATTGAGGACACCTTCTCCCAGGTTGCTTGCCATACTCAAGCGAAAGAACCCCCTCTACCATTCTGTTTACCTCGATTCATGCCTTTCCATATGGTATTCGCACGTAGTAAAATGCAATCAACCTCGCCTAGTATTTGAACTTGGATCGCCAATTATGACGATAATCGTTACGCTAAGAATGCCACCTAAGGAAAACTCTCTTCTAACCCACTTTACTTTGCTTCAAAACTAACCTTGTGTTTATCTTGCTCATTTTGGAGGGGCTAAGTAAATATACATTCCTAGATTTAAGTAATAGGGCAGAAGTGGCTCCCTCGACTTAGGAAATCAGGCAAAGATTAGGAAAATTCCTAATTTAACCATTTACACCAGTCTTAACTATTAAAGAAAATGACTTGACTTTAAGCAAGATTTAAAACAAAGACTTGTTAAAGAGCAAATAAACCACTCGATAAGTGAACTGATTTTACAGGATTCCAAACTGAGACTGGTTCGAACCAAACAAGAAATTTCATATATTCCATGTAAAAATATTAGGTCTGAAATAAATCTTATTTTTAAGAATATGGATCTATGCAATGTTTTAGATATGATTTTACATCAATACGAAAAAACGAAAACAAAAAAAGGAACCTTTGAAATACACTGCCAAAAAGGTAAATAAATATAAATTCTTTATAATAATCCAATCATGTTATGTAGTACAGTACTTTATGTTGTTCTATCATTTTTTAAAATCAAGAACATAAAAGCTTTTTTAAAAATGTCCTAGGTTATGTACAGACTTAAGGGGGACCCCTCCCCACCATTCATCCGTTAAAAAGGGATATATATATATATATATATATATAAAGTTTGGTCTATTATATCAATTTATATATCTATCGATCTGTTCAAAGATATGATCTCAGGGTACGTATAAACATCTATTTGTAAGCTGTTACGTTTGCGGTAGACCATACGTATATCAAACAAGTACCAGGATCCTTGTTTTCATGCATATATTTACGATGATTCATAGATTACTACATTGATATACACACACACGTATTAATATGAATAAGAGCATATGATATACCTAAGTACTTTGCTAGAAAGCAAATAAAGTAATATGCATCTTTACACACACACACACACACACACACACACACACACATTAAAAAAATGGTAAAAAAGCACCTGTTTGCGAATAGAGAAAACAAACCGTCCTAACATTTTCTTTTATGTTATGTTTTTCGAACTGAACTCCTGTTTAAAAAAATAAACAAAAACAAAAAAAAATAAACAGCTCTTGGCCCGAAGGAGGTAAAGACAAACAGCCACATTAAAAGTTTTGCGTACGGAACGTGAAAAAAAAAATTAGTATATAAAAAAATGTGACAACTGAAAAAAAAAAAAAAAATGTCTTTCGGAAACAAAATAATAGTGGAGAGAAAATATTTTTCAGTAAAAGGAAATGCTTTTATTTAAAAAAAATTATATAGAAGGAAATAAATATAAAATCTAAGCCAAGAAAAATATTGACTTGTGTACTTTTTTCTTTAAATCTCTACGAAATACATTCCGCTGTACACACCAATCTTGGTTTTCACGCACGTTTTTTTTGTTTGTACGTTTCTTTTTTCAAGTTACCATAATTTCTATGCACATCTAGATTTAACTCTTTCGTCGTCATTACACTCTTCATGTTATTGCTTACGCTATTCCCTATAATTGTACTCTATAAATTATCATTAGTATTGTAATCATATGGGAATTAATTATTTTCTTTATCTTAGCTGCGATTATTATCGTTTTTATCGTTATCCGTAATAGCACTTATTCACGACATGTAATCAGTCTTATATTACTTATTTTAAAAGCATGTCAACGCATCTTGGGCTATTTTATGCAAAGAAGTTAGCAAATTGCGTTATGTCTTTATTTATTATTTCTCTATATAAGAATTGTTTCATCATAAAAAAAATTATGGTCTCAAATGAGAGACTGTATAAACAGGTCTCCAATCATAAAATGGTACAAAAATGAATATTCACAATTTTAAACGAGAGAGTTGGATATTCTTGTAAAACCTTAAGACACCATTTTAGATTTTAATTGTATCAAATATTTTCAGATGATCTAGAGTCATGTATTATCATAACAACCACAGACTTTAAAAAGATATTTATCCTAGTGAGTAGAGTGTTCGCCAATGGTCCGGCAGACCTGGTTTCCCTCCTAGGTCGCGTCATACCAAAGACTTTAAAAACATTTATTGACCCCTCCTTACTTAACATTCAGTAATCTAAGGTACGTATCAAGGGTAAAGTAGAGCAATCTAGGGAAAGGAGTAGCTCCCTCCCCTACACCTCGGTGTAGTAGCTATTGAAAAGGGAGCCTTCTGGTCGCCCTCGACTACGGTCGCCAACTTTACTTTTTACTAATAAAATTCCGATTAAACAAATAAGAATATTGTGTTAAAAGAAACCAAAAAGTTAAAGTAGGTGTTTCTAAGTTTGATTTATTCTACTGTATACTGTTGGTTCTTTATAGCTAATTTTGGAGAGTAACTGATGCGTTTAAATAAGGACAACAATAGGAAAACTTAAATGAGTTTATTTTTTCAAGAGTTTAGCCTTTATTATTATCGACCTGCAGTGTGTTTCGAAGTAGCAAGTCTATTGGGTTTTCTGATTGATTATTTTAACGCCATGATTTTGTCAAGTTTAATTTTATGCTTTAAAATAATGGAATATTGTTAATTGTACATTTATATTTTGTGTCGTTTCTGAAGAGGTTTTGCACACAAATATGAATAGATGGATGGTTGTTTGGGTTTTATGGCGTATCAACTTCTGTTGGTTATTTAATGCCAAATCCATTTTTATACAAACAATCAGTTCTATTGCAAACAATTCAGTTTAGCATGAGTACATAGTTTACTTGTCAAAAACATTTCTATTTCAAGCTATTCAGTTTATCAAACATTTCTAATTCAAAAAATTCAGTTTAGCATAAGTATGCAGTTTAGCTCTATTTAACCGATAGATAGGGCCCAGGCAGGTGCTAACTCTCCAGGCCAGAGTCGACCTGGGAGCAATAGCAATGAATGAGTGCTCTGCATTCTCCAAAGTCCCAGCATCACTGGAACCTCACGATCTGATTGTTTAGTGTTATGTCCAGAACACTCATTGGGGGAGTTTCACCCCTCTGCAGAGGTGCAGTCGGTGTATTCTACTGCCTCAGCTGGCTGAGCAATATAAATACTAAGTATTCCTATGTAATACAAACAATTTGCAGAAAGTTGGATGATATTAAAATATTTTTATATGTTAAAATAGTCATTTGTTTGCACATATTCATATGGTTTTGAGTGACTAACAATAATTCTTAGTAAACAATTACATCTTCAAGTAACTCTTATTAACAGAAATATGTTAGTTATATGGCATCAAGTATTTCAATCGAACACGAAAGGTTAAAAAAAAAACAACTTATTTGACCCGTAGATTGAACCCGTACTGGCACTCCGAGTTATTGTGGACCTGGGAGTAATGGTAATGAGTGGGGTACTCTACACTCTTCAGATTCCCAAAGCTGGAATTCTAACGTCTGTTTAGTGTAAACGACATTCCCCTTTTTTTAGGGGGAGAAGTCTTTTTCCTCTACAGGGGATACAGACAGCTTATTTTAAGTCCCGCCCACAGGAAGGGAAGTCAGTCCTGTCACCATCATGATAATCATAGCTTTCTTTAGTATACAGCAATTTCACTAACCTTTAGCAAATTAGAGGTTTAACACGATGTTTTAGATTGTTTTGAGAAGTTAGTTTTGCTACCGGGTAATAATTCAAAGTGGACATCCAGAGATCTTTATTTTTAAACCTTATATAATGCTAAACGTATTTTTTTATATTCTGGCTTTTAGGAGACTTATCTCGGGTTGATCATTGGTTTCTTCCCTAACTTGCGTTTTAAAGCAAATCTAATATTTGTGGATTTCAAAAGTCAAGTCTCCTCGCTGAAAGTGCTTTAACCAGTTTTACCAGTACGGTCAGATATTTCATTTTCTTCGACTTTTATATTACGAGCAACTATAGCGGCCTTGTTTAACGCAATGCCTCCAAATTGCCAAAATGTCAATACTTGTATCTGCCTGTATAATAACAGAAACCAAAAAAGGTACTATTGAGTTGTAACTGTTCTACAGCTACTTGTAGAATAACGTTATAGTTTCTAGAGGTGTACATACGCTAGGATTTGTGGTGAAGAATAGGAAAAAGAAAAAATACTTTTAAGACGTCTAAATATTTCTCTACTTTTTTTTATTATTCCAGATTTTTAATCGTCCCGCAACAGTTTTTTTTTAAAATTGTAGATATCGTAATTACTATCTTTAGTGTAAGCATTGTATTTCTTAAGTTTATTATGAATATTTTTATAGGACATCGTTGTTCCGAAAGAAAGCAGAAATATATACTCAATTTTTTGTGTCTCAATGGTAGCGAAAAAACCCACTGAAAAATAAATTGAAATCTAGCATTTGATTAATTTTAAGGCATGTCAACCCATCTGTGCTTATTTTATGCCTACAAGTTAAGCAATCACGTTCATTGTACGTTTATATTTACATGTTTGTGTAGTTATTCAAGATTTTTGTTCGCAGTGATTGATCAAGTATTGCTATCTAATTCAAATTATTTGCTTAGTTATGTTTCAAGTACTCCTATCAAACCATAATCGTCTGCGCATAGTTATCTTCTTTCTTGTTCTCTCATCCAATACAAATAATTTTCAAACATTCATTTTATGCACAGGGAGGACCATAACACGCATTGCCAATCCGGGACAGAGTGTGACTTGGATTAATAACAATGAAGGCATATTCCACACTCACCATGTCTCAAGAGCTGAAGGCTCTCAGATTCATTTCCGTGTCATACAAAAAACAACCGAACGTCCAAAGAACATTTTTTAATAAAACCAAAACCCACGATTTCCCTTATTGATATTTACTAAGTTAATTAACCCTAGAAAGACTGTGAAAAGGGAAATTGGGCTACACTTCTAAGAATGTAAGACTTACCTGCATGTGAAAATTTGCATGGGAAAACTGGTTGGTTAGTTGTTTTTTTATGACATATCAACCATTGTAGGCGATCTAATACCAAATCCATTTTATACGTATATTAAACATAATTTGGTTGGTTTGGATTTTATTGCATATCAACCATTGTAGGTTATCTAATACCAAATCCTCCTTATATATATATATATATTAAATACATATGATTTGGTTTGGTTGGTTTTATGGCAAATCATCTGCTGTAGGTTATTTAATGCCAAATCTTCTTTATACGTATATATTAAATATATGATTTGTAAATAGACTTTATTCATAAAATCTTTAAATGCTCCCGAGCTATTTTTTCATTGACAAATGGTTTCAAGCATTTCTATTGCACACAAATAATTCAATTTACTATTAGTCAATTTTTTTGCGCACAGTGCTGTGGTTTATTTAGCACTGATTATTCCATTCATTGCTCATTTATTTACATGCTCTTAAATGGTCCCTGCTATTGCTATGTATAAATAATAATTCACTTAAACACCTGTCATTTGATTACTCCCACTTAAATGATCAAACAGTTCTTTTTCAAGCAATTCTATTTAGCCTCAGTCATTTGTTTCCACACGTCGGAAAGGCCTATTTGACCCATTGATAGGACCCTATTAGGTGCTACAATTCCAAGTCAGAGTGAACCTGGGAGTAATATCAATGAAGGGGTACTTCACATTCCCTGAAGTTCTAAGACTGGAGCCTCACTATCAGATGGTACAATGTTACATCCAGGACACCTGTTGGGAGCTACTTACCCCTTTGCGAAGATTCAGTCGGTGTATTCTACATCCTCAGCCTATTAGGCTGGGGAAAACTTGGTTATTTTGTATTGAACTATGATCTCTTGCGTCGTGTGAAATATGCAACAATTTCTGTCACTAAAATATTTGCTAAATTCATTATATTCTCGATGAAAGTATGTATGTCAGAAAAGGAGGATTCATTTTCATTATATATCCTCTTTAAGTTTTGCCTTATTTTTATTAACTCTGCTTTTTCACCTTTCATTTCTTATATTATCACTAGCGATATTCTTTTTCTTTCGTCGTATTTTAAAATCTTTTCTTCATTTTTCTTTTTCTACCATTTATTGAATCTTCTTTGTCATTATTTTCCCTTATTGTTCTCTTTGTAAGATGTTGATCTGTTTTTTCTTTTCTTTCTTTATTTCTTAAACCTTTATATACTTCTTTCTTCATTCCCTTTACTCGACATTTTCTGTCAGTGTTCTTGTAACTCTTCGTTGTCGTTTTCTTCTTATTCATCTATATTCTTCATAATTCCTTCATCACCGTTATTTTTGCCTATTTTAAAATCATTTTTATCTCTTTTTTCATTACTACAACGTCAATGCATTTTTTTCTTCATTGTGCTTCATTTTTTCTTTTCCTCGTTTTTTTTTTTTTTTTTTATTGTACTTGTTTCTCTTTAGCGTTACATTTTTACTTTTTGGATGCACATTATTTTGTTTTTATAGACTTTTTTTTTTTTTATTACTAACATACGGCCTCTATTTTTCTTTATTCCTTCTCTTCCCTTCGTTGTCTCCCCTTGGACTTTTGCAGCTAATTTTCTCCCCTTTTTACTTTTGTTCCCTATTGCCTCTTCATCTCTTTCTCATGTTACATGTTCCTAATCTATTTAGCTTTTCAATTTCTTCTTTATAAATTCTTTTCCAGTTTTTCCCCCACTTCTTTTTTTCATCCTGATTTTTCTTTGATTTTTACCCTGTTGCTCATCTCTTCTTGTTAATATAACAAAAAGCCATATTCCACGAATTGCCATGGAAACGAGAGCGTTATTTGTACGGATGGATTTCAGCTTGGAGGATATTTGGAAAGAGGAGTGTACGATTTGGTTGTTGGCAGAAGGTGTAGAAAAAAGGTAACCAAATAGAATAGACTGTCTTACAGAATAAAAATGATTCATTACTAAATAGTGAAGAAGAGTACATAATATATTAAATGAATGCAAAAATTTCCAGCGTTTTCTATAACTGATTTTCTACTGTGTTCAGTCTTTAGTTTTATTCCTTTTTTTATTAAAAGAAATCTAAACCTGATATTGGGAGATTTTTCGCTCACTTAATATATTATTGATTGGTTACCTGTTGACATCCATTAAAGCATATTTATTCAGTCACGTTAGGTAAATATACATCTCTTTCCGTCTCATTATATACATACACACAGAAGGATCGACTGAAAAGTTCATAGGCCGACCAAGATGCTCTCATAGATGTGACCAAATGATGTTTATGTTTTAACAGAACCTCTGTGGCTCAATACTCTTCCTTAATCTGCGTGGCAGAGATTGGTTTCCACTCGTTAAAGACTCAACAACAGTGTCTGTGGGTTTGTGTTAAATATTTAATGATTTGGGCATTTCGGTTTTTAATGAGAATGAAAATGATAGTTCTTTAAAGCTGTGTTTCATAGTGAATTTTATTTTAAGGTGTTGGTTTTGAAGTAAGTAATTCAAGTCGTTACTTCTGCTCCATGGGCATTACCAAAAAATGAAACTGTCATCTAAGTAGCTTTTCTGTGATATTAGAAGTTCCACTTTCATCTTGTTGATGTATTTTCCCCTATGATTATTTCTGAATAAGCTAATGTGAAGATGACATACGTTAGTGCCACTTTAGTTCATATAGATGTTCCTTGGATAGAAAGAATTTCGCCCAACCCGCTGAAGCTATAGAATACACACTCTGAAAAGTGGTAAGACCCACCAATGAGTGTCCTAGATATATGACACTAAACAATCTTATTGGAGCTTTGGGTGATGCAGAGTATCCTTTCATTGATATCGCCCGTAGGTCCTCTCTGGGACGGAGTGGTTACACATCAAAGGGTCATATCTATGGGTCAAATAGAACTGTTTTACATTCAAACAGTGTGCAAACAAATGACTACTATTAAACTGAATTGTTTGAAATACAGCTGTTTGTGATTTTTAAACTGTGTGTAAACAAATGACTGATATTTCATTGAATTGTTAGTGATACATGGAAATACTTGGAACTATTTCACACAGTTGACTTCTATTTACAAGGCCTGTCTATCCAAGATATTTGTATAAACCGGATTTGGCATTAGATAACCTACAATGGTTGGCATACCATAAAACAAACCAAACCATTTGGTTAGAGTTATTATTTAGGATTTGTTCTCGACCATAAGTGAGGAATTTTGCTCGATCTTGGGTGTAATGTTTCTGACTGTTTTTTCTCCAAAATTCAATGACCTGTTTTTTTAATTCATCGTTGATATTACAGTATAGGTTTATGATGTCAAAAGTAGCCATGTAAGTGTCGGGATAAGTTTTTTGTGGTATAGAGTTTAAAAAGTGGATGTAATCTCTAATGCAGCTCTTTATCTTATTTAGAAATATATATTTTTTTTTATATCTGTCTTACATTACTATATATTCATTTCTATAGAAGATTAGAAAATGTAAAGCCAAATGTTCCTATGTAACTATATACACACAGATATAGAAATGTCTGAAAAGAATGTGTTTTTTAAATTTAAATAGAAACCAATCGAATTCGAGCGTAAGTTTATATTCTTATGCCAAATCTGTTTAATGAATGTTTATCAATACTGGAGTCAGTAGCTTTTCTTAATAATAGACAGACATACACATTAAATGCCAGATAATCTGATGGGTAACGAGGTAACTTACCAGTTGACAACAGAATAATGGGGTCTTATTTTTGACCCTGGATGTGCAGGTTAGAACCTTTTGTCGGTTTGACTGTGAGACCGAGATTAACGACGTCATTGAAGACAATTCGAGATCATATTCGACGAGGCTAATGCAGGTTTGGTTTTATGGCATATCGATCATAGTAGTTTATTTAATACCAAATCCTGTTTATATACATATATTAAATATATACGATTTGTAAACATTTTGCTAAGATTTTTAAACGTGCCTGAGCTCATTTTTGCTCTGAGTTAAATGAATTAAAGTATTGAAATCTAATAAGAATAATTTTATTTACTATTAATCATTTGGTTGCACTCAGTTGAATTGTTTTTAGTATTTCTGTGTAACACTAACAATTTAACAATAGTCATTTGTTTGCACACATTTAAATAGATATACACGATATTTAAGAAATTTGTTTGTCGGTTATCTCCCCTTTAAATGAATTAGAGCTGATTTGTTTGCACACTTGTATTGCTATTGTTTGTACACGGTTAAATGGTTTCAAATATTCCTATCTATTTCTTATAACTATTCAATATTACTCATTCGTTTGCACAGAGTTGAATGGTTCCAAATGTTGCTATGTGTCACAAACAATTACATTTGTAGCATATCCGAAATACGAATATGTAAAATATTCAGATGCTGAGAAATCCCGAAACACTGACGACTCTCCATAGTTCAGGTACGAAACGTTTATTCACTTCTTGACTTTTAGTCTTTCGACACGAGGAGAGAGAGAGACAATTTTTTTCTCTGCTGACTGTTCCTACATCGTCCTTCAGTCACCCCCCCCAGCTGGACTGCCCGGCCTAGAGTCAAATCTCAACTCACTTCTGGACTGCCTGGCCCAGAGTCAAAATCTCAACTAACTGACCTAACAAACACGCCGCGCATCCCGTAGCCCCCAGATGGACTGGCCTCACCCAGAGTCAAATCTCAACTAACTTATTTTTCAAAATCCCCAAGGATCTCAGCCCATTGCTTTCGGGCATGATGTCATTCACACCCCAGTCTCATTTCCTATCTGGGGTTTTTATTATGACATTTGTGATTGCCATATCCTCTGCGCGCGAGCGTGAACTGTATTTAATGTGTGCACGTGCACTAAGCCGAATAGTTCAAAGTCCAACTAAACCGAATGATAAAATGTGATTAACGAAAATGATTAATAAAGAATCATTCCGCAATTATATAACACATTAAACATCAGATTTTTTGTTTACACAGTTAAATGATCAAAAATCTCTATTTTATATAATTCGTTTTTTTGGTCTCTGTCATACTTGACCCATTGATAGGACCCTATCAGGTGCTACCAACTCGGGGTAGAGTGGATCTGGGATCAATGGCAGTGAAGGGTACTCCGCATTACCCAAAGCTCCAGCATTACTGGAGCTTCACCATTAAATTGTTAAATGTCATATCCAGGACACACGATGAGGGGCGGGGTCTTACTCCTCTCCAGAGACGCAGCTGACTGCACTAACCATTGTTTCTAGTACTGCTATTTAAGGTTAAGGATTCTATTTAATGTTCTCAATCTCTAGTAAAAGATTTGTTCGGTTGGTATTATGGCATATCAACGGTTGGATTGTTTCAAGTATTTCTATTATTGTTAATCATTCGCCAACACAGTGCTAAATGTCCTCAAGGATTACTTTAACTGCCTCAATTTGACATCTGTCATTTGTTTGCACACTGTTATTGCTATGGTTTTTCAAGTTAAATGGTTTCAATTGCTGCGATATGTCACTAACAATTCAATTAAACAGTTATTTGTTTACACAGTTAAATGATCAAACAGTTCAATTTAGCCTAAGTCATTTGTTTGCCCACAGTTTAAATGTTAAACAGTTTTATTTGATCCATAGCTATGACTGTCAGGTGTTACCAACTCCGGGTCAGAGTGGACAAGGGAGCAATGGTAAGGAAGGGGTACTCCACATTCCCCAAAGCTCCAAGGCTATAGCTTCACCATCGGATAGTCCAATTTCATATGTAGGACACTCGTTGGGTGAATCTTAGCCCTCTGCAGGGATGCAATTGGTTTATTCTATATCTCCAGACGACTGGGCTGGACGAGGTGAATGGCCATTTTGAGCGATTCAAAAAAAAAAAAAAAATTCCATCCTATACCCACACAAAATTTGGAATTAAGATTATCTTCCTATATACTCTATTCGGGACTGTGCTAAAATGACATAGACCCAGGAAATATAACGGTTGAATAATAAGCACAATGTCACACGTCCCTCTTCCCAACGTCGTAAGAGAAATACAAGTCAGATAAACTTAAAAGGGCTTCTATTTCTCCTGTCTATCGACCCCATAAAACACCATCACCGGCGATATTTTGCGAGTTAACTGACTTAATAAAGAATAAATCATTACCTTTGACAAGTTAAATAGAGAAAGCAGGGTCAAAATGTGTCAGAGGCGGAAATACGTGTTTATTTTTACGACTTGATTTAATGTAGACCCAATACGCAAACAGTCACTAAATATATATCTCAAAGAAAATAATGGAAATAGTTTTTCAAAAAAGAACGCTGACTGAACGGTAAAGTTATGTGATCTTTCTTTGTAGATAGATTTTTCTTTTTTCTCTTGTTATTTTATTAAAACATCCATCGCAGTTCTAGCAACATTTTTTGCCATCTTAAAGTCCTGATGAAGGTTTATTAAAACGGACACGTTTTATTGTCTTTCCATTATAATAAATTCATCATTCTTGTATTTCTTTGTTTTTCTGTTATATATATATATATATATATATATATATATATATATATATAGGCGTTAAGTTATTCCAGGACAAATTGAATATAGAGAGGTTATTAGGGAGAATCGAACTCATGAATCAGTAGAAGAGATGAATGACAAAGCAAACAAGTTACTGTTTTCCACTTGACTAGCTGAACCCTCGGAAATACGACATAAATAGATGTATGTGTGTGTATTTACCCAACCTATCCACCTCCGTCAAAATGTGACACAATGTCAATATTTTAGTAGAGTATAACTGGTTTGAATTCAGGGTTTTCCTTCAGCTTGACTCATTACCAAGGCAAAAAAACTGAGTTGAACATACTTTTTATCCATAGACTGGGCGTTGGGGACAACAGATGGATTTATACCTAATCTAAAAGCGTTCGTAAGGGGAAACATCATCGATTATATTTCTTCCGACGTTCACTCTTAGATTAAGCTTGTCCGCATTGTATTCCCTGTTATATACATGTTTGTTTTCGGAACCATTGGTTTATGAATCCCATCATTTTTGGTCTTCTCATCTCCCTCCCTCTTCTCCTCCAAAATACCCCATGAATGATAAAATACACATTTACCTCCCCCCACTGCTCGGGCAGGATATGGCACAAGGTCAATTTTTAAAGCGGAGTTTAACAGGTTTGAATTCAGAGTTTTCCTTCTCCTAGACTAGTTGCCTCACCAAAGCTCAAGAACCTAGTCTGCCCTACTATTTACCCATAGCTGGAGGGAGAATTATTGGATTCATACCTTTCCCAAGGGTATTAGTGCGATGTGAAATGCAGACAGCCTCGTCCAGGATTTGAACTCGTGTCACCGTGTCCATTTCCTACGACGATAACCATTACACCACGGGCACCTCCATAAAGAATGATAATATAAAGCGCAAGCACTGGATACTGAATACTGTCTGATGATTATGCGGGGACACTACACGTGAAACTAATGGACCCCTATATATATATATATATATATATATATATATATAAAATAAATTATATTAAATAATAGCCCTTACAGTAAAAAGTGATTTGAAGATGAAAATATACAACAAATCACTGTCAAGGGGAAAATAAGGTATATTGGAAATTATAGAAAAGGTCACCCTTGTCATACCAATTGAAAAATATCAAAAGACACGCAATTGGTTGGTTAAAAGAAAAAAACACTTTTCGGGCTGCTAAGCTACACTGCAAAAAGGGCTCAATACTGAGTAGAGCAAAATAGAATCGATAATTATGAATATAGTTCTCTTTCCATACTACTTTAGTCGGGATTAGGTACCCTGATGAGCCGCTTAGGTGAAACTATAGTAGTTTAGTTCCTGACTCACTAAGTAATTATCGATACTATATATGTGTGTGTGTGTGTGTGAGAGAGAGAGAGAGTTTGTTTCTATGAGAGAGAGGTTTGTTATCACTGGAAGAAGATAATTTTCTTTATCCCTTTACACAATTGTGTTTTTCTATTTATCCTTATTATTTTACTCAAATGATATTTCTTAAATTTTAGTAAAATCAAACGCCTCTTTCTTCAATACGCAATCTCATTATGTAATGTCATGTCGGTGAAATCTCTCGTCAACTGTTCCAAAACACTCACTGCTTTCCTCACCCATAACGATCCGACATGAATCAATCATTCAGTGTCAGGACAAGAAAATTCAGAACATACAAAAATATCTTCAAGTTCATTCATTGGCACCAGCATTTTAAAATGGTAAAATTTTGCTGATTATTTTATGCTTAAGTCTCATTTACCAACACTAAGCAGAAACATGGACGAAATAATTTGGCAGGTGTGCTAACTCAGAGGAAGTCCTTATGAAATTGCCGCTTTATTCATTTATATATATATATATATATATATATTCATTATTTGTTTCAATATTACGATATACATCTGTTTACTTCTATGAAAAATCACTGAGCAAATACATTCCTATTTCATGGGGGAAAAAATTCACCGTTATCTTTTTTTAAAAAAATCAATGGTATGTAGAAAATTTTGAAAGAGGTAAGGAAAAAGAAGGCTTGTAGATTTATAATTAATAAAACGCGATATTCTCTCGTCTGATGTCTAAGTTAGTTTGCATAATGCACTATTACTCACGTGGGTTATTTTCATCACGTCATAAAAGCCAAAACACACTAAACATTGTTTTTAATAACCGTCCAACCCGTGAATCACACTTTTTTTTTTTAAAACAATAGTATTAAGTATGATATTACTGAAGGAATGTGCACATTTAAAGGAGACATACATATGTTATTCTGGTATCCATATTTACCAACCCCTCCGCTCGGGCAGGATATGACACAAGGTCAATTTGTAAGCGGAGTTTAACAGGTTTGAATTCAGAGTTTTCTTTCTCCTAGACTAGTTGCCTCACAAAGGCTGAAGAACCCAGTCTGACCTACTATTTACCCATAACTGGAGGGAGAATAATTGTATTCATACCTTTCCCAAGGGTATTAGTGCTATGTGAAATGCAATCAGCCTCGTCTTGGATTTGAACTCGTGTCGCCGTGTCCATTTCCTACGACGATAACCATTACAACACGGGCACCTCCATGTTATTCTGGTATCAATGTTTACGAATATTCATTCCGTTTAATATGAATAAAAATGTTCATGTTATTTACTTGGTCTGGCATAGAACCAAAGCCTTGGATTTTATGTTTTTAACGGTATTTCAACCGGTCTAGAATTATTTTATACCTATATCTAAGGGAATGGCTTTCTTCGAAAATTTACTTTTTTGTTTTGTTAAACATTTGGCGCACAGATTTGATATCAAGTATTACTAACTCGAATAATTTACATACTTGCATGATTACGGGTATCCTATCTTCTAATAATTACATGCTTTCAATTCACCCATTTACTTGAACTTTTCTTGTTCCCCTATGATACCTGCATCAAACAAATAAGGTAAAAAAGTTCGGCTTTGGGTTATCCTTATCGCACTTTTAACCCGAACTAAACAGTACACATTTCTATATGCGCACTTGACAATGCCTAGCCATGTCGTTGGCAGGAATGCACACACAGGTTTTATGATCGATGACACCCATGTCACTGCCGAGTCGTCAATAGTATACCCTTCTGCTTTGTGAGCACTTAACTTCTGTCAAGTGATTAGCAACAATGAAGAATGGCGCGCGAAAATAGCCTCCTTGTTTGGCGATCGATGTAGCAATGCAGAAAACCCATGCACAAGTCTAGACGTTTGCACTATTAGACCCTTTCAGGCTGGCGTTTAGCTATGTGCAAGATAATAACGCCAAATAAAAAGTGGGGGGTGAGTTGGATCTCAAGAGTCAGTCATTTCGCACTAATGGACTGCTTTCGTTGTCCTATTTCTGAAGATGTTTTTCCATTGTTGGAAAATCGAAATTAAGATATATATCATTATGTAGGGAAAGAAAATTTTCTTTACTTGAATCAATGTATAGAAAGCCTTCAGTTTTGCGCAGGTCCACAATAATTCTCGTGAACGTTCACCCACAGATATTGATTATATATATATATATATATTAGTTTGTTAGTGTGACAGAAGGTTGAATCATGAATGTTTTAAACTTAGGCTTTTCAAATTCAATACAATTTTACGAGGGTAGCGTGAATTTTGCATATTGTGTTTAGTGATTGATTTCAACATATTAACCCGTCGAGGATTATTTTATGGCCAAAGTCAAGAAATTGCGTTCATTGTACATTCCTATCTGTCTTATGTGAAATTGTTCAGAAACTGTTTTTTTTCTTACGAGTGTATTGGATACAAATAATATTCAAATAGAGATGTTTGGTCTAGAGCTGGAACTCCAACAGATACTAGCAGTACGGATCAGAGTGGATCTGGGAGTAATACCTCTAAAAGGGGCACTTCACATTCCTACAGATTGCCTTAACTCGAGCCTCACCATCAGATGAAGTTTCGTATCCTATTCAGGACTTCCCCTTTTGTAGGGATACTTCTTTTCAAGGGATAGAATCAGCATATTCTAAGCTCCATCGGCAGGGTGGTAACCCGGACCAGTCTTGCCCCCACTGCATCCTATTTTGCTTCAATTTTTTTTTTCTCTTTGACTTGGTTTGGTTTTATGGCATATCAACCACTGCCAAATCCTTTCTATACATATATATTAAATATATAATTTCTAGACGTTTTGTAGGTTACATTTTTA
This sequence comes from Sepioteuthis lessoniana, assembly GCA_963585895.1. Taxonomy (NCBI): domain Eukaryota; kingdom Metazoa; phylum Mollusca; class Cephalopoda; order Myopsida; family Loliginidae; genus Sepioteuthis; species Sepioteuthis lessoniana. The sequence goes on from OY757907.1 coordinate 112,017,701, forward strand.
AACGAGCCTGAAATCATTCTTTTTCGCAAAGATATAAATGAAAACACTAGACTATCAAAAAAGAAATAATTCTATTTACTATTAATCATTTGTTTGCACTGAGTATTTTTTCCAAAAAATTCTCTGTATCATTAACAATTCAAGTCACTTGTTTACCCTCAGCGTAAAGATCAGACTGTTCTATTTGATTCATCGATACCGGGGGCTACAAGTGGACCTGGGAGCGATGGCAATTAAGGCTTACTCTGCATTATCCAAAGTTCCAGCATTACTGAAAACTCACCATCAAAATATTTAATGTACTATTCAGGAAACTCATTGGAGGAGTCTGACCCTTCTGCAGAGATGCAGTCGGTTTATTCTACAGCCCCAGCTGACTGGGCCATTCTTAATTGATCTAAAAAAAAAAAAAAAACAAACAAATACAATATCTGCTAGAATAAGTTTAATTTTAACTGTGCCCATGCGTGCACACATGGTGTGTCTTCTTAAACTAACTATTGGTCACATGTTCCACCCGAAAAGGTAAAAGACTGGAACAATATAATCCTTCTACCCACGTTTTTGGCTTTGCCAAACCGATTACCATTTAGAGTACCTCCCTTGGTTCATTCTAAAGCTATTAACACAGAGTATATAATGATAGCGGTTCTAGGTGAACCGCCCTATTATTTAGCATCATTGTCAAACTGAGAAGTGAAGTAAATATTCAGTGGAGAAAATGTTTGACTTTCAGATAAAGCTTTTGCTCAGCATCGAATTATTATGAGTTACCATAAACATAACTTCGATAAACGTTGCTATGAGTTGACTATAGCGGATAAAAGCGGTTAGAAGTGTATATCGATTCCAGCTCTTATGAAAGTGGCTTCCGTTCTCACAAGCGCTTTGGCCTTCCGTGCCAAAAAGCAGATCCCGTTTGGGTGCGGATTTTGGATTATTCATTCGAAACATTAACCCTTTCACCTCATCAACGGATGTCGGCTGTGGGTTGAGAAGGAATATTTTCAGCAGATTTTGTGCACTCTGGAGAATAGCAAAGCTATTAGAAGAGAAAAAACAACAGCACCAAAATGAGAAATTATGGAAGATGTTTTGCGTTAAGTGTTTGTTTTTGTTTTACGATTTCTGGACTTTCTGTACTTGCAGATATTTAGTCTTTTTATGTTCATGGTTTTTTGTTTTGTTTTTGTTTTATATACTTTCCGTTCCTTTTTCGCGTAACGCCTCCTTCCTTCCTTTTTTTCCAAATACTCACATGATTTATCACAAAGCTTTTTTATTTTTTCGTTCTCTTCACTACAACCTGTAAATCTTACATAGCTAAACCCACAACTGTCGACCGAGAAAATCGGCATTCAAAATCTTGGTATTTAGCTTAATTTGAGCACCGATTTCTTACAGTTGTAACTGTCTTAGCCACTAGTTAAACCACTGTTTCCATTTTTTTTTTAAATTTTCAACTCAGACACACATAACGCCCTGTCGGGGAGGTTTAGGCAACGCTGACATAACACCCAGCCGACGGATAAGTTCCTCTCCAGAAAGGGGTGTCATGTCTATGACACTAGACAGCATCTGATTGTGATGCTCCAGTTCTGGAGACCTGCAGAATACGGAATTCCTTTCGTTCCCCTGCCTTTCAGGTTCACTGAGATGGATTAGTTATTCCTGATAGGGTCCAATCTTTGGGTCAACTAAATCTGTTTAAGTATCATTTGTATGCGATAAAATCGCGGAAAGAAAACACTGAAGAATCTACAATACAAAAAAACCGTAAATATGCATGAAAATAAACCAAATTCCTTCATCTCATTGGCATGAAATAACTCTTGACAGGTTGACATGCCTTTAAAAATCAATCAATTCAGACATTAGAAGAAAAAAAAACTTGATCTGACCTTGTGTGATTCTTCCCGAAATAGTGTACTGTTTATCCCTTAGAAGTTTTATCTTTATAGAACATTTCACTATAACCTTGTGTAAACATAAATTAGATATTTTCTTCTTCTAAAAAAAAAAAAAAAAAAAAAAAAAAAAAAAAAAAAAAAAATAATAATATTCTAACGATCTATTGTAGCCTAAATTATTCTGAGCAAAATTTAGCAAGCTTATCTTGTTTACTCAATAAAGGTCAATTTTTAAGCGGAGTTTAACAGGTTTGAATTCAGAGTTTTCCTTCTCCTAGATAGTTGCCTCACCAAGGCTGAAGAACCTAATCTGTCCTACTATTTACCCATAGCTGAAGTGAGAATAATTGGATTCATACCTTTCCCAAGGGCATTAGTGCTATGTGAAATGCAATCGGTCTCGTCCAGGATTTGAACTCGTATTGTCGTGTCCAATTCCTACGACGATAACCATTACACCACGGGCACCTCATTATCTTGTTTAATGCCATTTCATCCTTCATTGTTAATTCTATAGGAAACCTTAAAAATACACATGTTATCGTATATTTATTACTAATATCTTTATTATTGAGCCAGAAAGTGTTATAGTGTGGTTTTGGTTGTCTGCATCGTATTCCTGCTTGGCTGAGACGCCCCTTTGCCGTGACTATTCTATCACCGGAAGATACTCCTTCAAAAGTGGAATATGCCTCAAAATTAGGGCACTATTAATCCATTTCTTGTTAATGAAGATATAACCTTTCTGCGGTTTCGCTTTATTTGCGAATGTATAGGTTCATAGTTTACCACTTTCTTTTCTAGAATTTAGTATTATGGCATGTTTGGCTATTTTCAAATGATAATTCTGTTAGACGTTCCCCATTTATTTGACAAGACGTGTAAGCGGAATTTGTTGTTTTTGTCTATTTTAGCATTTATGTCTCCGCCGATAATTAGAACATTGTGTTTTGGGATGATAAGGACAAAAAAAAAGGATAGCTCGTTGTAGAAGGTCCTGAGGTCTGTTTCATCACTAGCATTGGTAGGACTGCAGCAGGAGATGATTATTGTGCTGGGGTTGCCATTAAACGTAGCTACTATCATTCTCGGTTGTATTTCCGCGATGCTATAAAGTGATTTTAGGCACGAGGGCTGACAAGCATTTCTTCATCCTCTATTATGGCATTGACAGATGCCGAGATGAATGTTCATCCATTGCCAGTATCATGGTACTTTATTTCTACTTTACTACGATAGTATGCGTATAAGAACACAAATGCTCCGTCTATATTATCCTCTGCTGCAGACGCTATCAGGTCCGGTAGTTGACCTATTCCATTTAAAGTCCTAACGTAGATTTCACTGTATGTTCTCACGGTGACAAATCGTACAGAGAAAAAACTTGACGGGGAACATCAAAAACGCTACGAGTGAAATTCATCTAATCATGGAAGCATCATCCCACGAAAAACCAGCTGTACAGCCACGTACCTCCAATCTCTAAAACAATCCAAATTAAACGGACAAAGGCATGCGAGACACTGTTGGAGAAGCAAGGACGAACTTATAAGTGACGTTCTCCAATCTACCTTTTCATATGGACGTGACAGAGTTGGCCAAATAAACTCACATATAACAGCTCTGTAGTCTAGAAGACCTGCCGGAAGTGATGGATGATGAAGAGATATTTTTTGTTGGTCCAATGTGAAAAAAAAAGTAAATGCTTTAAAATAAATTGGTCCACTAGGTGATTTGTTTTAAAGTTATTCTTTTTGGTTAAACACGTTTTTCTAGTGTTTAACTCTTTCTTCAGGAAGTGATACTGGTTGATGGTATTCTTTTTGATTAATATAGCGGTGACTCTTTTCATAAGGTTGCGTTTTTTTTAATTCCAGGATTTGTGCCAGAGAATTTTCAGACAGTTAATTGTCCGTGACAAATTTCGTTTTTGCAGGTGTAGTTTCCTTTCTCTTTTACAAAAGTGTATTGTGTGTTTTTGTGTCTGCACTCATGTTCCTGTATGTGTATATATATATATTCGTTTTTTTTTGTTTTTTTTTAAAATTTATTTATTACTCTCCTTCCCCCTAAACAATCTAATCATAATTGATTATATATCTGTACGCGAGTTGCCTGGAGGTAATTATTCTTTTAAAAAATTGTACGAGTGCGAGAAAAAGGTCAAATTTTGTTCATAGGCGTATCTGATGTAGTTTAATCTCAACCCCTTAACATAGCAGGGTTTTTTTTCCTTTTGTGGAGCACGGGTCTTACCCCTCTGCCGGGAATTAAATCTTCTAAACCCTACCGTCAGAGCAGGTGAGGAAGGTATTAAACTTGATCCCTGTTGATTTTTCTAGACTTCTTGTGTGCCTAATTAAGCTAATCTTGGCAGAGTAAGATGATTAGCTTTTATGTTTCATCTTTACTGGTTGACCCATAAATGTATCCATGTACAAGAAAATGTTATATATCTTTGATAATTTGAAAAATATAATTCTTCCGAAATTAAATAAACTATCACCCAGGAATAAACGCTTATTATGAATAATGAATTCCTATAACTCATGAATATTGCTTATCTCCCATTAATATATACCTATCATTTATCTTGAAAAATTCCTATTATAAAATTGTGGTGGTTGCACCGAAATTTGATTATTTTAGACAGCGACCGGTATCGCATTAAAAGGGGATGAATACCCAGGTGAGAATTGACCGGGTAGATTACTCTGTAAATGGCGTCTTTACGAAATTCAAGATAAAGCCTATCTTATCGTTGGCGCAGTGGAAAGATCAATCCCGAGGCAGAAATGGTAGGGGCTGTTCTGTGAACCCATATATATATATATATATATATATATATATTTCACGAATTTCGTGGTTCTGTCTGATTTTTTTTTTTGTGACTGGGGTGCAAGGAGACAAGCGTTTGCTGTAAATTGAATGCGTGAAACAAAGATCCGGGAATAATCTACCATGCAGTTAATTTCTCCCGGATTTCACGGCACCAAAGATTGAAGGGAAAGAAAAAAAAACACACGCTATAACAATTTTACCCCCTCACATGCAGCGATTAACCATCACCTCTATCATTGGTTGCTGACTACGCTACACAAGTGCAGTCACCGATGAAGAAAATTTTTATACTTGACAAAACGATACCCGTCATCACGTAAAATGAATTGCCGCCATTTCAATTCATGAGATAGTAGATAAGCAATTTTATTTTACGTGAAATGATTGTTTGATCTTGTTGGAGACTGACGATTATATCTGAAGCCGTTTGCATCATCCCGCACTAAACCAAAATAGCGAGGCTAGTCTAGAAAATCGATCTAAGTGGCTATGGATATAAAATTAAACCCATATGTGATAGTCCAGGAAACAAAAGAAGAATGAGAATATAAATATTTTATGAAATCAAATGAAAAAAAATTCAGTTTTGTAATTTCAATAGAAACTTATTTCAGCCATATAAAATGACCTTCAGATGGAAAAAATACACTTATATATTTGAATATAATGTACACAATATGTTTACATTGCTTTCGGCCAGAGAATTAAAAGTTTTTTTTAATATTTAATAAAAAACAAAAAAACTTTTAAAGTCTTTTTAATCTATATCAATTTATAGATTTTTAGCCTACATGTACTATATTATTTAATATCTTTAGTATTCAATAATTTCCATGAAAATAGGAAGTGGTTTTTATTCATACTTTCTTTAATTGAGACACGAGTCACTTAATATTTTTCAGTATTCACCGTTTTTTTTTTAAATCCACTTTTTTTTAAATTATAGGTAACGGTTTTTTTAAAGAATGCATGAACATATTTGTTAATATATGATATTTCCGCTGTTAGGAATTTTTAAAAAAAAAATTCTCTTTTCGCCGGAAGCAGTGTAAACCTTTCTACATTATATTCAAATATATAATTGTTTTTTTTCCACAGAAGAAGTTCATTTTATATGGCCGAAATAAATTTATAATGAACTACAAAATTGAATTTTTTCGTTTCATTTTATATAATGTTTATTTTTCTTTGCACGCGAGTTTCGACATTTTTTTTCCTGAAGTTAATTATACCTTCGATAGCCGTTGACATTGAGCACTCAACTGGATATTCCTATTCCCCTTGGATGATTACTAGAGTCTAATTCTTAGATTATTTTCTTTGATTATATATATATATATATATATATATATATATATATATAATACATATATTCATTCATTATGTCCTTTAGAGTTCTAATACATTATTGTCCATTTAGTACATCTATGAAAGTTTTCCATTAAGTAAAAGTAAATTTCCTTCTTAACATTTTTGCAGAACTTACAGTCAAAACTGATATAATTAGATATCATTTATTTGCAAACTATATCAATAAACCTAAACAAAAGTAAATATTCTTCCAATGTCTTTATTATTACATACTGATTTTAACGGCATGTCAACCTGTCTACGGTTGTTTTATGCCGAGTGGTTCAGGAATCGCGTTCATCATACATTTTTTGCGTAATTGCATGTTCATTTTTTTGGCACACTATTCTCTCGAATGTAAATCATTTTAAAACAGTTTTTTGGCCCATAAATGGGACCTTAACAACAGTTATCACTATTATGTGTCAGAGTGAACCTGAGAAGAATTGCAATGAAGAGGTATTCTACAATCCCAAGATCTGGAGAATTGAAGCCTCACTCTAAGATGCAGTTTTGTGACATACTTGGAACATCCCTTCTGTGGGGAGAGAAGAATCTTACGCCTCTACAAGGGATACAATGAGCATAGTCTAAGTCCTGTCGCCAAAGCGATTTGGTTACAGAGGTGTATATACATATATATACACACTCACTCACGTGCATTTACAACGTGGAGGTTGATGCGTGTGTATTGGGAGTGATTATTTTAAATAGAAAATATGCTTATTGAATTTAGATACATTTATGTGCAGAAGAGAAAAGATTGGAAAATTTGGTCTGTGAATAATCGCTAAGCAATATCTTTCTCTCTGTTATTGGACGTTGCTCGGCCCGAGCGACTGTGTATGCAATTCTTTTTGAAATGATGCGTCACTAGTGAAAAACAGCCGAAGGTGTGTTTCGCACCTCTGCCAAAATCTCATTATAAATGTCTGGATGTGATTATTGGAAAGAAAGGAGCTCGATTTGTTTATAAAATGTCAGGCAAGAGTCGTCCTAATTCTTGCCGCCAAAGACTTTCGTGAAAACGCCGACAGAGCGTCTCATTTCTTTTTACACATCAGTGTATTAGTTCTTTTTAAAAGTTGTGGGCGTTGTGAAATCTAAGAAAACAAAGAATCAACAGTTATTTAAGACAATGGAATAGGCTAAAATGAATATCAAAGTCAAAGTGTTTTATGATTTTATCAGATAGAATGTATTGTTATTTTATTTGCAGCGTCTGGTTTAAGAATAATAGTATATTTACAGTTTTATAGCTATGCCAAGAGCAGAAACACTTTTATAGGAAAATAGTATATAATAGCAGAAAAACTCATTGTTACTTGGGCTAAAGTTAATAAACTAAAGTGCATTTAAGGAATCTATTTCATTTTTGTACGACAGTTAGGTTCCAAAAAATCCCAGTCCATCCTCATCAGGAATTGGGATCGGGGTGCTCCCGCAGGTTGCGGTTCTCTTTGCTTTCTGGATAAATTAGACCTTCCTAATCAATTTAATGTTATCAGGAGCATCCACCAAATAGCTTGTGATAAAAGGAGTTTACATGCCACGTTCTATCAAGACTAAACAATTAACCTAGCAGTCCATGAATACCAATCGTGCCAGCAAATGAAGCAGATAATATAAATTCTGCAAACACACACTTAGGCTGTGTTTGAAAAATTGATATCATTTCATTTTAAAATAGCCGCCGAGTGTTTTGTGTTACAGGTTGGACACAGTGAAAATTTATAAAATCGTTCTTATAATCTTCATTCCTTAGAATTCCTCATTTACATTTTAAGAAACCTTTTTGTTCTACATGAAACCCGTTTAATTTTATTTACCTAGACTATGTATTAAAACATATTTACATTTAAAACCATACGAGCCAGTTCAATAGGAAATTATATCATTTTTTAAACACTATGTTATATATATATATATGTAGAGAGAGAGAGAGAGAAACATCAATAAATTGACTGATGAAATATGGATTTTATGATAAATTTTGGAATGATAGTTGCATCACACAAATTCGCAACAGAGTGTTACCTGCGAAAATGAAAATTCAAAAACTCTTATCCCTTTCGATTCATTTAATAACTTTCACCACCTGAAAAAAATCTAGAAACCGAAACATTGAATGATGGCAAATATTTCTACGATTACTATCCTCTGAAGACACTGATTGATATATATATATATATATATACACCCACATACACTTATATGTTCATTTTGGCACTTCGAGGGGTAAAAGGGTTAACAAGGTAGACCAGCAAACCTTCATGAGTGCGCTCGAGTTTCATTGGGAGCCACATTCATACGGCCTTGTGCCATATCTAAACCAAAAGATTAGTAAATTACCATACACATGCATTACTTTACGAAAATAACACGATTTTTTATATATACTTGTGGTGTAATGGTTTAAGTGTTGGACTGCGGAATCATAGTAAGCGATTTCGAACTCCAGTTGCGCTCTTACGTTCATTTTCGGACAAATAACCGTGGGAAATGTATGAACCCCCTTATGCTAGCAGCTATATGTTAAATAGTACCTCGAGTGTTCGAGGAGAATGGCTTTGGCATTAAATAACCACAAAGGTTGATATGCTATTGAACAAATAAATCAAACCTATATATATATATATATATATATACACCCACAGACATATATCGAATGTAATGGGTAAATTGTCACAAATTTGAATTTCTAATTTTGCCCTGGCGCTGTGTTGTTGTTTTTTTTTCCTGTTTGTTTACTGTGCTGTAAAGTAGAGTCAGTCAGGCACTGTCTGTGAGGAAATCCGCACCATGATGTAATTCACTCTTTTAGAAATTTGGAAACGACTTGCAGAATTGCTTGCATTCAAACCGGAGTTCTAATTCGAAGAATTCAGATAGTTTTTGTGTCAATCTAAAGAAGGTGCAGTAGTGTTAAAAATAATTGGATGAGTCCAATCATGTCTGCAAATGCATAGCAGCTCGGAAGCCTCGTTCAGACCGTTCTAATAAGAAAACCCGAATTTGTTTATGAGATGCCGACTACAAGTTACAACAATCCCAGCGAATCAGTCAGATCCATAGCCAGGGATAGGAGACTGAGTTTCTTATCAAGCAGGTAATGCCTGAAGATATTTTGCATACAATTTTTATCACAGACCATTAAGTACAAGAAAAACAGTGCTGCAAAACTTTTGAACCAAGTTAAGCATTCCCAGGAATACACACACACACACATATATATATGTGTGTGCATTCAAAGATGGTTTTTGTAGGTACAAAGAAAGAATAAGGATATATTTAAAATAGGAAGGTCCACGAAGAGATTTGTATTTTTTTTACAGTCGTTACAAAACTCTTCGTGGACCTTCCTATTATATATATATATATATATATATATATATATATATATATACAGAGAGAGAGAGTCAGAGAGAGAGGACTGCTGTCCAACGTAAGAAGAGTAAATATTTTGAAATGAATAGATCGGCAAATGATTTCCAACTTGGTATTTATCTTTTTCATTATCCTTATTCTTCCCTACCTATGTTTCGGAATTGTCAGTCCTCGTCAAGCAATTAGCCGGTGTTCGAATATTGGCTAAATGTTAATTTTTTTCATAGTCAAGATAGCTTCGATAGTTTATTTTGAGTTTTTCTATTCCAGATTTTGAGTTTGAGATTGTCAATTACAGACAAAAAACCTGAATGATATGTCCAAAACACGGGAAGCACAAGAATATAGAATAAAAAAAGAATTAAACAGCAAAATCGGTTGGTTTGTTGTTTTGTTTTACGGTGTATCAGCCTTTTTCCGGTTATTTAACGCCGAATTAAATTTCAAACAATTCAGTTTAGTATACGTATAGTTTTTAGTTTTCAAACAGTTAAATGTCAAAATTGTTCTATTTCAAACAATTCAGTTTAACATAAGTACACAGTTTCAATGTTAAAAACAGTTATATTTCGAGCAATTCAGTTTAGCTAAAATACAGTTTCGTTCTATTTGACCCAAAGATAGGATCCAATCAGCAGCTACCACTCAAGGCCAGAGTAAACCTGGGAGCGATGGCAATGAAGGGGTACTCCGCATTCTCCATAGCTCCTGCATTACTGGAACCCCACCATCAGGTTGATTAATGTCATATCCGGGACACTCGATGTTGGGGGTCTTATCCCTCTACAGGGTTGCATTCGGGGTATTCTACAGCCCCAGCCGACTGGTCAAACCAAAATCGGAATCATTTGCAGGCCGATTCATTTTAATAGGAGAGAGAGAGAGAGATCACGTCAAGAAGGCCTTTTTGAGAATGCATACAAGTCTATGTTATTTAGTTTACGCAAGTTTGTCACGTAAGTATTTGATGTTTTCTGAGAAAATACCAACTAGGTCTGCTTATAGTCATTTAGCAGCAATACAACCTGGAAAGTAATTGACATTGCCAGATATCTTGACAAAAATGTCTTTTTGAAGGAATGGTTTCAGTAGTAGTTAGTACAAGAATAAAAAAAAACCCTGCAACATTGATTGTCAGCCTTGACAGTAGGATTTAAATCTCTTTAATACTCTTTCCCTTGGCGCATTCAAGTGTGGCTATCATGGGGAATTATTAATGTTAAGTGTCAAGCGCTATTTGCTTACTGAAAGTTGAAACCATAAACTGATCTCATTAAAGACGTCGGTTTAGCTTTCTCCAAGACACCGGAATTTGTTGACGAGGGACTAAGTAAGCTGAAATGCCTCTTTGACTGCCTCCGTTCGTTCAATTCCAATTATCACAAACCATACCGTTAATATTGATATTCTCCCTTTATTTTCCTTGAACGGACTATATTTGTCATTTCCCTCAAATTTCATTTCAACATCCTTTTAAGAAAAATCTTTATTTAAAAAATGACTCGCATAAATTGCTTAAGGGACTTTTAATGCTTAGACAAGACTATCACCAATCCACTATCTCCTAAATTTAGGGTTGTTCGAAATCACTTGTAACGGCTGTAGTACGACTGATCGATTGATTTTCAATGGCATGTTAACATGTCTAGGTTTATTTTGTGCCTAGAATATAGGGAATTGCGTTCATAGTACATTAAAATTTACATTTTTTGTGAAGTCGTTTCTTAAGTGATTTTTGGCACAGTTACAATTTGGTTCTGTGTTTCATGGCATATCAACTTTTGTGGTTTATTTAGTGCCACTGCCATCCTTGTGGAAGAAACGCCGTGATACTATTTAAAAATAGTTGAAGATTAGGGTCTTCATGCCTTTCTCAAGGGTATTAATTCGAAAGTGAACCTAATAGTATGACTGGAGTTCGAACTCCCTCACGAAGATAACATTCTTCTTAGTCGAAAACGTTTTTGCTACACAATAGATTGCACAGTATTAAGTTCAATGCCTTTTTCTCAAATATTGGTTTGGTTTCTTTGTTTAAGGGCATATAAACATCTGTGGGTTATTTAATGCCAAATCCTTTTAGAAGGACAGTTGTGTGATTTGGTTTTAAGGCATATCAACTCTTGCCGATTATTAATGCTTACACAAGACTATCATCAATCCATTTTATATATATAATTTGTCAATGAACAGTTTGTAGATAACATTTTAAAACGAGTCAGAGCTCATTTGATTAAGTGGTTTCAAGTATTGCTATGTAACAGCGACAATTTAACATCAGTTTTTTGGTTTGCACACAGTTAAATAATAATACGTATGATTTGTTAGAGAGTAGTTTACTGGTAATCTTTATTTGAAATGAAAGTTAATTACTTGAGTATTACTGTTGTTTGCACACAAATAGTTTCAATTATTGCTGACCGACTCTAATAATTTTATTCAGTATTTTGCACAGTACAGTGTTTTGGAAGTATTGCTCCCACTAATGATTTTATTAGCACACAGTTAAATGGTTCTAAGAATTATGCAATACTAATATTTACATTTTTGTTAAACGGTTTCAAGTCTTGTTTTGTAACACTAACCATACAATATCAGTCACTTGATCGCAGACACTTAAAACGGTTAAATAGTCCTTGGTTAAAAAAGTTTTATTTGACCCATTACTCAGAATGACATGTACTACCTCTCCGGGTCAGAGTGAACCTAGGAGTAATAGCAATAAAGAGGTAGTCCGCGTTCCCCAAAGCTCCAGTACTGGAGCCTCACAATTAGATTGCTTTGTATCATATACAGGACATTCAGGAGAAGGGTCTTACTCCTCTGCAGAGATGCAATCGGTGTATTCTACTGCCTCAGCCGAGTGGACAGCAACAGTAGTTGTACTATTTAACTTTGGGGATAGGGCGTTTTGAGACCTTTTCAAAAATTCAAATCCGAAAGTGATCGTAATATAACGACTAGAGTTTGAACTCGCTTACTTGGATGTCACATTCTTGCACATTAGCCACTACGCCACAGAAACGTCACCGTTGTCTCTGTGTTCTAATAAATCGGCCAAATTCTAAATCGGAAAAGGAGACAGTTATTACCATCAGAATAAAATTTTTAATTCGTGCCAATATAATGATTGTTTTACGTAACATTTCTGTGGCTACAGTCATCCCCCCCCCCATTATATATCTTAAGATAGCATTGAAATCGATTGTTAGTTCCTCGCCTATGCCATCATCAGACCAGATCCTAGGCCATCCTAACTTACATTTCCATATGCTTTATTACCGATCTTGTTTAGATTTATTTATAAACGTGTCTAACTGCATTATCAACTATAAATGAAAAGCATCTCGGTTTAATCTAACAATTTTAAAAAAGTCTTTGATGCTCTAAAACCGACAGTGTCAATAAAAAAAACTTAAATCTTAAGTTTAAAAAGCCTGCAGATGGATTCAAACGCGGTGACTAAAATTTTAACGTAGTATGAACACTAAAATCTTCAGACAGCAATAAAAGCATTATATATATATATAAGAAAGAGAGATGTAGTTATTCATGAGTGCAAAATAGTCCAGGTCAAGAAAACAATTGCATGGCACCAAGTAAATAATTTTCAGACAGTAATAACAAATATATATATATATGAGAGAGAGATGTACTTATTCATGAACGTGAAATAGCCCAGGACAAGAAAACAATAATATGGCACCAAGTAAGAACCATATTCACGGATAATGACTCTTTGAAGCTTGGGTAGCGCAGAGTTAACTGAGTCACAATCTATGTTGTCTAAATTGCAAGTTCCCATTATTTAAATAAAGAGCAAGACAAATATTGATGCCAGTGAAATAAATAATCTAAACCTGAATTGAGCTAATAATTTCATTATTTCCCGTGTCTTAAAAGTTTGATTATTATACAGGGTGTCTCATAGTAGATGCAACCCATAATTATGACTTATTATTGTGAAAAGCGAAATGGCAGTCATTTGAAACACGTCCTGTAAAACATGCATCGTTTTAGCCGGAGACATCAATGTTTTTTTTAATTGATATTATATCGGCTTCCAGGACATACATTCTTTTCTTTTGTCTCAGTAATAAATCATTATATCAGTAGGTGGCATCTATTTTGAGACAGTTTTGAATGATTTTGTGCCTAAATAAGTATTAACGGAAAATATTTTTTCCTTTCTTGTGCAAGACATTGTGATAAAGAATTAATAGTTGTTATAGTATATTTTCAAATCTGAAACAAAAAAAAAAGAATACAACATTATTATTTGTAAAGTTATTAGCATGTATATCGAGACACCCTCTATAATACCAGGAATGATCGACTTGGTTTGGTTGAAAAACGAAAACGGTGGATGAATAAAAAAAAAATACTATCTATCCGCTGCGCCACGGGCCCCGAAGGGCGCTATCAAGGATGGATTTTTTGGTCTTATAATCCTTATATGGTCTTCCGTAGTCGGGTCCGTACCGATTTTTTGTAATTGTCTTTAATTGGAATCATTTTGAGATGAGGCTTCTTAATCTGAGAATTAATTTATTTTTTTTATTTATCCATCCTTCATCGCCCTTCGTGGCGCAGCGGATAGAGGCGTTGAGTCTCTTCGGTTCCAGGTGAGCATTGTCAGAAGATAGCGGTTTCAAATCTTACCCAAGCCGGCCAGAGGTTTACTTGGTCAAAAACGTGGTGCGATAGACAACAACTATGGAAGGCAGTAATTACTGGGGATACGGTTACAAGACTCATCATTTCTAGCCGAGGTCACGGTAAATCACCTGAAGAAGGCCAGAGGTGAAATTTGGCCGAAACGTAGTGAAAGAAGAAACACAGAAAAAAAAAAAAAAAAACTACCGAGATGAGGACAAAGTCCGCAATAAATTAAAAAAAATTAATTCTCAGATTAATAAGCCTCATCTCAAAATGATTCCAATTAAAGACAATTAGGTTGGATTTTATGGAATATCGAGACTTGTGGATTATTTAATATCAAATCCTTTTTTTATAAATATATTTGTTTGTCACTAGTTTGTCCATACTTTATTTTTAAAGGAGTTGTTAGAGCTCATTTGTTCTCAGTTAAACGGTTGCAAGTATTCCTATCTAACACTAAAATATCAACTGTTTGGTCGCATATGATTAAGTAGTTTTAAGTATTGCTATTAAACTTTAGCAATTCTTTTTACTAAGTATTCCTTTGTAATATGAATATTTTACACACGGCTGTATGGTTTCAAACAACTAATTAATGACTGAACAGTTCTTTGATTCATAGATGGGACCCTAACAGGCTTTAACAATTTGGTTCAAAGTGAACCTTGGAGAAATGCTCCTGGACTGGATTCTTACCATCAGATGCAGTTTAGTGTTATAACCAGGACACAAGAAAGAAAATAAGTGAAGGCATTGCTGTATGTTTCAAATACCTCCCACCCTCACTGAAATTAAGAGACATACGTCTTATGTTACTGGCATATCAGCAATCAGTTCTCCTTCAATCTATGGGTAAATATTAGGGCACACTGGGTTGTTTAACCTTGTTACCCAACTGCTTTTGGTTCACATTCAATACACTTATCTCTTTAGTGATGTTCCTATTGGGTCTTGTGTTTTTATGGCCTAGCAACCGTACTGAGATATTTAATATCGAAGTCCTCTTTTTACAGCAATGGTTCGATTTAATCCACAGCTCGGGGAACAATGTGGTTCAGAGCTTTCCCAAAGCGTCTCGCTCCGAAAGTGAATGTAATAGATTAACTAAAGTTTGAATTCTCAATCCAGCCCGTAAGTTACTATGGTACTAAAATTCATCCACTCCATGGGTATGGAGGACCAGTGTTTCTAACGCGATGATCCGTTCTTAGACCAATCAAAGCCTTTAATACGTCAGTAGGTCGTTATTGAAAAGTTTGATTTTTCTAACTTTTTCAATAACCCTGTGCTAGAGGTGCATGCAAACGACACAGTTAAATAGGTATCAAAATAAGTTTTAGCTTTCAAAAGATCAAAATGCCGATAAAAAAAGCTGTTTTCATTAGACTTTCATTAATTGGCATATGAAAGCCGGAATAGATTTATATGTACGTTGCTTTCCGCTTGAAATATGATCAGTTACTTCCGAAACTGATTTGTGGTTGTCTTTTAACACATGGAGAAGACAAGTACATTGAAAAATCTGTAGAGAATAAAACTTAAGATATGAATATAACCATGCTTAATGTTAAAATGTAAATACACTGTTATGATCAGCAACGTTAATTTACAAATAAAATTACAACCATAATTTAATTACATCGATAAATAAAACATGAAATATGAATGCATATAAATTTCAAGTTATATCAAGTGCGCAAAAGTTTTTTCAAGCATGCAGATTATTTTAAAAAACACACCCGGTTTATATAAATCAAGTTCACTTTAGAATGACGAGCAAAATACCCGTAAAATACAATATTATACTTATTGACAAGTGACTCCCGATTGGTCAGAATGAGTGGCCTGCCAGAAGCCCTGCCTAAACACGCTGCGACTTATTTACCTTCGGGTTGGCTAAATGAGCAAGTCTACTCTACCATACCAAGGACTTTGGAAGAACTTGAAGGGCAAACCCGCGAAGTCTTCCATCCTCCAAGGGTTCCTAATGAAATCAGTAGATGTGGTTATCGGGCGGATTGAGAAGCTGGTTACAAATATTGGTGCTCATATTGATTGTTTTGTTTTTGTTTTGTTTTACGGCATATCAACCACAAGAGGTCATTTAATGCCGGTTCAGTTTTTTAGGTAAATTGATGTTATTTCTTTTTTATTATATTTTTGATATATTTTGTGGAGAAAAAATTTTTGTGGGGAGTATTTCTTTAAACACACTTCTTTCCATATTTTCTTTGAACATTTATTATAAGTATTTTTTTAACATTTTGGAGGGAGTAAGTTTGGGGGTTTTTTTTTAAATTTTGCTGTACAGGTGAAATTCTTTTAAGTATCCAAGTAAGTTTTTTGGGTTTGTTTCATAGAAAATTTGTTTTAAGTTTGTTGTAAGGTCACATTTTTTTCGTATTAGCTTTAAGTCGATGCATTCTGTTAATATGTGTTTAATAGTATACGACTTTTGGCATGGTATGCAATATGGGGCCTCTTCTTTTTTGAGGAGGTATGAATTGGTAATGTGTGAGTGTCCTGTTCTTAATCTTGATAATATTATTTCTTCTTTTCTAGATATTTTGGTTTGATTTTTTTGTGATTTTCCTATTTGAGGCATTATTTCATGTAGTTTGTTGTTCTGGAAGTTATCCCAGTAATTCTGCCATTTTTGTTTTGTATAAATGTTTATGGTTCTTTTTAAATCAGTAAAAGGGGTTTTGAAGAGTGTGTCTTGTAGATTGTTCTGTGCTGTTTTTGCTGCTGAGTTCGCCATTTCATTTCCCTGGATTCCAATGTGACTTGGTATCCGTGCTCATATTGAGTTATGGATAAAAGTCCACATGACTACGCTTTCTTGTCATATTTATTTCTTGTAAGAATTATAACGAAGAAATAAATTCTTAACATTTTAAAAGAGGAAGTTACTTATCAATCATCTTGTATATGTATGGATCAGATTTTCTTTCTAGAGTCACTATATGCACTTTGCTGAGGATCAAAATATTGCTGTTTGACCTACTGATTAAGATCAGTGTTATATTAATGTGATCTTTCAAGTATTATACCAAGGACTTTAAAAATTGTACTTAATACCTCCTTGCTTAATACTCAGCAATATAAAGGTACGTATCAAGGGTAAAGTGCAGCAATCCAGGAAAAGAAGTAGCGCCCTCCCTTACACCTCGTGTTGTAGCTATTGAAAAAGAGAGCCTTCTGGTCGCCCTCGACTACGGTTACTCTACTTACTTCAATGATCAAACTATCCCTCCTTGTCTCACAAGTAACAGTGTACTATATAATGATTCGGCCTATTATTAGAGGGCTGTATGTTCGTCCATTGATTTGATGATGACGATTAACTAAATCAAAGCTTGGTTAGGTTAGGTTCCTTTGTTTAATGGCATATTAACCTGTGTAGTTTATTTAATGCCAAAGCCATTCTCCTAGAAGAACAGTTGTGGTACTATTTAACCGATAGCTAGGAGGATAAGGGGGTTCATACCTTTCCCAAGGGTGTTTGTCCGAAAGTGAACGTAATAGTGTGACGAGAGTTCGAACTCCCTTACAACGATTCTGCTGTCCATCGCTTTAACCATTACATCCCCAAATCAAAGCTTTGTAAATAAATAAATTACACGAATAATTTGTTTATAGTGAAGATTTTGTTCAATCATTTAGACTTCTCGAATAAGCTCCAGCTGGGAGCAGAGTTAAACACCACCTCTTATGAATTTGGTCTTTCCAAAGCCTAAACACCAACAGGATCCTAATTGAAAAATTGCTGAAAATGTAAAATGATGTAGCTCGCTATTTAAGAATCTGATTCGCTGCTAGGCATTAGTAATATAGAAACGGGTTTTTATTGACCGGTTTGGTTCGGTTGGATTGGGTTTTATGGCCTTTAAGCCATATGATCTGTAAACACATAGCTTGTAGACAATATTTTAAAATCAACCAGAGTAAACTTGTTTGCATACATTTAAATGGCTATACATATTATTTGTAAGTCAATAGTTTGTAGGTAATCTTATCTTTAAATGAATCAGAGCTAATTTGTTTGCATCCAGTTAAATGGTTCCAAATATTCTAACACGAATATTTTTATCTGGTATCAATCCTTTGTTTGCATTCACTTAAATGGTTTAAAGTATCGCTATGTAGCATTAACAATTCAACTAAACATCACTCATTTGTTTGTACTCACTTTAAATGTTCAACAGTTCTTTTTCTCTCATAAATAGGACCCTATCAGGTGCTACCACTCTAAGTCGGATTGGACGTGGGAACAGTGGCAAGGAAATGGTACTCATTATTCCCCAAGCTCCAGGTTGTTTAATGTTATATGAAAGACGTTCGTTAGGAGGGACTTATCCCTCAGTATAGATTCAGTCAGTGTATTCTACAGTGCCAGACGACTGAGCTCTTTTTGGTGGGCTTTCAATATATGAACTTCTGGGTAGCTTTTTCTAAAAGGGACCCACGACTTCAGTGGCTTTCATGACTTATTAACTTTAGGCACCACGTGTAATGTAATGTAATATTTAGCAATTTTTAGCAAGCTAGATTACTAGACCTTTGTCAGCGAGTTCGATTCTCCATGGGTGCCCTATATTTCTGGTCTTGGGTCACAAGAAAGCTAAAGTTAGTAAATGAATATTAACTATAATTTACTTAGCGTAGAACACGGATACAATTGCTTACCGTACATACCGTCACCAATCTAATTATTGAATTGGATTATCATTGCTTAACTCTAGTGCTCTGACGGTTATTGGCGCTTTCAGTATGATCTGACCGTATACACTTCGACATACATTAAAATAATAGAATCATCTGTCTTTGTCACAAATAATAAAGGCGTTTATTTTGTCTTGAAACAATTCTATTTGTGAGATACTCTGGTTTAGACAAGTTAAATCTAGAAACATCAAGATCTCATTCTTCCTTAATTGCTTTCAAATATTTACAGTGCGTTCAACTGATAAGAAAAAAAATTATCAGAGGATATTCGGTCTAGGAATTCGTCTCTCTTAACAGTCTAATATCTTTATCTGAAATTGTTCAACTAGTTAATGACTTTTACAGAAGACGGAAACAGACATATAATTAACCAGCATTTTGGAAATTTGCAGATACACGTCGTGTGCATACAAAACATGTCGCTAAGTAATTGGTAAAGAAAAAGTCTTCGCTTCCTAACAAAATTATTGGTTGTTTAGATAATACAGCTTGTAAGCGAGTGGATTTTTTTTTAATATTCACTTTTTCCTTTCAGGTAATTTCTGTGAAATTTAGCAATTATTTGCGAATATATATCTTTACTAATGTCAGTTTTTAATTATATACACTCATATATACGCAGATCATTTTGGGGCTATGTACTCAATCGTGTATAGTCAGTGTAATAGCAGTTATTCATGAATATAGGGCATATTCATCATAAATAAAAGACTTCTACATCATACACATAGAAACATGTATATTATATATTTTTCTCAAAACAAAAAAAAACAAAAAGCAAAAAACCATCGGTAACATTAAGATGATAAATCTATTTCCATCCAATTAAAAGTATTGATATAAATCAATGCTCTAACTAAAAATTAACAGGACTTCTTCATATCCAAATTTTTTTTAGAGCACTGATTTATATCAATGCTTTTAATCGAATGGAAATACAGTTATTATCTTAATGTGATCGATTGTATTTTTTTCTTTTTTTTTATTTTATTTGAGCAAAGGTATTTGCTGAGTGGATTTTATTTACGTTGAGCGCTTTATCAGGATTAATTTAATATTCTATTTTTGAATATTTTATTTGTTCTCATTGTAATTATTCTCTATTTCGGATTTACTGGATTGAATAATATATATATATCCTCAAAAGTTAAAGATGACTAAGCTTTTGAGTATATTATAACCAACATAATAAATGTATGTGGTGCATTCAAGAAGTTTCCAGACTTTAATTCAGTATGTTATTGCTATACATCTTATGAGATGACTGACCAATTTTTAGGATTTCAGGTTCAAATCAACAGGTACAGTAGCAATTGGAATACACCCTACTAAAGCCTGATAGTCAGAGCTGGTGAATTTCAAAAATGCAATCTGGACGTGAGGACACTTTAGAAGAACGATATGCAATAAAATTGTGTTTTAAACTTGGAAAAAATGCCACAGAAACGTATGGAATGCTTCAGACTGTTTTTCGATCATGTTGCATGAATTGAGCATCAGTTTTTGAGTGGCATAAGAGATTAAAGGAAGGCAGGGAGTCTGTGAGGGATGATGAGAGCTGTAGGTGGAGTCAGGAAGTCAATACACCCGAGTTGATTGCCCAGAGGGTTAGAGTTACTATGTTGAGGTTTTAAGGATGTTCAGGAAGAGATTCCTAGGGAAGAGGCCAGCTCTCTTCAAATCGGGTCAGTGGCATTCCTACCAGAACAATGCACCAGTCCACAACTCCATCCTTTTCACAGACTATTTGAACAATATGGGCATCAAGACAGTTCCTCACCCTTCCTATAGTTCAGACCTTGCTCCCTTGACTTTTGGTTATTTGCTAAGCTCAGAGGCTGTCGTTATGAGACAATTGAGGAGATGAAAGAGGCTAAGACGAAAGTCATTGACACGCTCACACAAGACTTCCATGGGGCCTTCCAGAAGTTGTTGGAACGCTAAAACAAGTGCATTGGAGCTGGAGGAGATTACTTCGAAGGAGACTAGCTTCATGTGCGAACTATCAATAAAAGTGCCCATACGAAAAAAAAAGTCTGGAAACTTATTTAGTGATCCTCGTATCTTTTCAAAAAAAAAATCTAAGTATCGTTCTATAGGTAACTTGTCTCTTCTAAAATACAAATCCGATTCTGTTTTATATTTTTTGCTTTTGTTTTACCGCGTTCATGTAACACTTATAATTCTTCCGTATGTAGTATTGCCTGATTGTGAAAGCTTGTGAATATTTGTTGCAAAACATGTTTTTTATTTCTGTATTTTTCTTCAACTCTCTTTCCCTGTTCCATCTTTAACTTAAATACATATAGTCTATTACTTATACTGAGCACTTTTCATTTAGAAATAAAACAGTATATATGAATATATTTACAAATAAAAAGGGATCAATACTTGTAATAGAGAAAATATATATTCAAGTTAAGATAACAGACACAAAGTGAACGATACGTAATGACTATCAGTTTCTCACCAAAGCTAAGAACTTTATATATCATCCAACTTCTCTTTTTGCGCGCGCGTACGCGTGTTGTCGTATGTAATAGACACTGAACTGAATTCAATTCCTGGCCTAGGTCGTTTCAATTTAACATAACACTGACACTCTTTGAAAAGGTATGAAGCTAATTATTCTCTCTCCAGCTCTGAGTAAACCGTAAAGCAGATAGGGCTCTTTATTAAATATATATAATTTGTAAGCGAACAGTTTTTGCTCAACAGTTTTTGAATGAATCAGAGATCATTCATTTGCACACAGTTAAATGGTTCCTAGCATTGCTATCTAATATTAATAATTCATTTCCTAAGTCCTTTGTTTGCACACAGATAAATGGTGTCAAGCATAGAAAATGATCAAAGAGTTCGAATTGACTTATAGATTGGTCCCAAACTGATCCTACCACTCTGCATCAAAGAGGGTCTGTGAGTAATGGCACTCAAGGAATACGCTATATAACCTAAAGCTCCAGGAAATGGAGCCTCAACATCAGAAAGTTTAGTGTCATATCTAGGGCAGTCGTTAGTGGGTAGTGACCTTATTTTTATGCACAGAGGCGGTCGATGTATTCTACAGCGTCCACCGACTGGGCGGGGATCTAGGAGAAGGGGAAAAGTCTGATATTACTCCAGTTAAACTCAGCTCACCAATTGACCTTGAGTCAAATCCTGTTCTTGCGGAGATTGTGTGTGAATGTCCTTTATACACAGATGAATTTAAAAAAAATATAATTGGTATGTACGGATGAATTTTTTTTTTTTTTTTTTTACAAATACAGATGAAATTCGTATTTCTACTTAGTGAATTGTTGAATTAAAAAAAGCTCCCCCCACAAAAAACCCCTAACAAAACAGAACAGTTATCACAATGTAGACAGTGAAATAAACGTTTATTGCGCCATCTTATCCCTGGTCAATTTACATAAATCTTATTTTAAAGCATTCTAGTAGTGAATAATAATTTAGAGTGGTATACTTGTTTTAATTCCGACGTGAATATAAAAAGTTACGCGACTGTTAGACTTATTCGTCTCAGGTTTGGTTTGGTTTTACGGCATATCAACTATTGTGGGTTATTTAATGCCAAATCTTATTCGTACATATCTATTAAATTTGATTTGTAAACATTCTTAATTGAGCCTGAGCTCATTTTATTGCACACAGTTAAATGGTTTCAATTATTACTAATATGAATCACTTTATTTACTATTAATCATTTGTTTGTGTGCAATTAAATGATCATATTTATCCAACCCCTCCGCTCGGACAGGATATGACAAGGTCAATTTTTAAGCGGAGTTTAACAGGTTTGAATTCAGAGTTTTCCTTCTCCTAGACCAGTTGCCTCACCAAGGCTGGAGAACCTAATCTGTCCTACTATTTGTCCATAGCTGGATAATTAAATAAATGCAATTAAATGATACCAAGTATTGCTATGCATCCAACAATTCAATTAAAAAAATCAGTCATTTCTTTACACACCGTTAAATGATCAAACCGTTTCATTTCTAACAATTTAATTTAGAAAATGTCATTTGTTTGCACTCAGTTTAAATGTTAAACAGTTCTATTCGACCCATCGATCGGACCCTATCAGGTGCTACCACTCCAAACTAGATTGTACTTGGGAGCGACGACAACGAAGTAGTACCGTATATCAGATGGTTTAATGTCATGCCAGGACACTAATTGGCGAGAGTTGCCTCACTGCAGAGACACAGTCGGTGTATTTTACAGCCCAGTCGACTGGGCTATATCTGTCTAAAGATTGTGCTAATGAACACGTCCAACTAATAACTAACAGATTGAAATTTTCACGAAAATTAAGCTTTTAGATTTTAAACCAGGCCTTATTTGCTTGTAAAGCATTAAGTACTTGTAAAATTGTCTAAACAAAATTAGGTAAATCATTTATCTTCAATTTCTGTTGCGTTTATTGTCTAGTTTCTTTTAGAACTGTACATACCAACTTACATCCTGCTCGTGCGTTGTGGTGACACAAGGTCAATTATTTCAGCGGAGTTTATCAGGTTTGAATTCCAAGTTTTCCTTCTCTCATACCAAAGCTAAAGAGTCCTGTCTGCTCTCCTATTTGCCCATATCTGTAGGGAGAATAGTTATATGCATACCTTACGCATGAGTATTAGCGTCAGAAAAAAATCCGAACAGACTCGTCCAGGTTTTGGATTCTGGTCCCAGTGTCCATTTTCACAAACGGTAATCATTAAACGACGGGTACCTACACATATACATCATTAGTTATTTATTTAACCTCTTCCCCACGGTCAGGATGTGACGCAGACATTTTAAAGCAGAACATGTATTTGAATGAAAAGTTTTTTCTTTCTTGATGGGTTGTCTAACCAAGGTTAAAGAACCCAAACTGCCCTAATATTTACCCATAAGTGGAAATAGAGACATTCGATTCTTGCTCTTCCAAAGGCATGTACTCGAAGGGGAAGTGCTTCGATCAGTGTTTCTAGATGGACGTGGGGGTAAAAAAATTTTCGTCTTCGTCATTCGGAATATGTTTTCTCAAGTAAATCAAACTTGTTTCTTACAATAAACGTATATTTATTTCTAATATCTCTATTGCTAGGTGAGTACCAGTCACATCGCGAAGGTTTAACTGTTTAAGCCTGCATAGACCCATGCCTGTCTTTGCTGAGACGATTCTGTGTTCGGAAAGAACTTCAAACGAAGTGCGCGATTCATAGTTTTCTGTGCTATTCATTCATTTCTTGTATATGCATATAGAGTAAAGTCGGCGACCTTAGTCGAGGGTGAACCGAAGGCTCCCTCTTCGGTAGCTGCTACACTGAGGTGTAGGGGACTACGCTACTACCTTCCCTGGATTGCTCTACTTTACCCTTGATCCGTACCTTATAATGGTGAGTGTTAAGCAAGGTGGCATCAAGTACCAATTTTTTGAGTCTTTGGTATGACTCGACCTGGGATTGAACCCTTGTCTACCGGACCACTGGCAAACACTCTATTCAGACCAATGGCTCGGTTACTTTATGCATATGTAATGCAGCTGTATTTTAATTTTATTGGGGTTGATGTGGTTTTTAGCTCTCTTCTTGGGATTTAGCATTAGGCATGCAAGTATTTTCTCGAGTGAATATCGCCTATTTCTCTTGGGGAGTTGTGTAAGCACAATTTGTTATTCCCGTCTTTGCCTATTTTAGCATCCATGTCTCCACCGATGATTACAAGTTGGATTAGTATTTGGGAATGTATTGGACAAAGACATGTGAGTACAAGAACATTGATTCTACTCAAACAAACCAGAAATAAAATTACTGGATATTGGTCATACATATACATTTATCTCGGCATCGCAAGGAAAAACTTTGTCAATGCCATCATAGGAGGTGTACACGTGACTCACAGTCCTCAAACCTTGAAATGACTAAATTGAATAGATAGAATCAAACATAGAATTATGTGTGCTTCGTTTAATGCCAACCCCGTTACAATAATGGTCTTTAGCAACATTATTCCCACTAATGCAAGTGATTAAATAGACACCATCACGTTCAACAACGAGTTATCTTTCCTTGTCCGTCTTAATATATATATATATATATATATATATATATATATATATATATGTGTGTGTGTGTGTGTAACAAATGTTATATCAGGTAGACTAACATTTTTCGAAATACATTTTTGCACATTTTTCTCTTTATTATTAAAAATATTATCTGGTATCGGTGAGCAAGCTCATCTCACAAATAATTGAGTTCAGATTTTACGGATCACCACCCTACTTATCTAACACTGGCTCCGTAAATAATTACCTGCTCTTTTATATCTTAGACTTAGTTTTACATGTCCTTCACGTGCATGTGTTTTAGTTATAATTTTTTTTTAAGGTGGACACGACTATTTTTTTTTTGTCGGGCAAACGTGTTATGAATGAAAATGTAACCACTTATTTTCTCTGGTGGGAGGATCCTGCCACTGAGTGTATGTACTTTTTAGAACGGGTTTAAAAAAAAATTCTTTTGAATTTGATCATCCTAGTAATTCATGATGTAAATATATTCCTACAAAAACCATTTCCTCAAGGTTTACAAAGATAACCAAATCAAATTACTGTGAACATATTTGGTTAAGAAAACTTAAAATTTCCTATTGGTATGATTCATTTATTTTTAATTCATCGGGAAGTTTTGTCAGGTTTTTGAAACTAATTTGCAGGGATTTGCAGTAGGTTGAAAAATGCATGGCATTTGATAGATAATTAGTTTGGTTTCTTTGTTTAATGGTATATCAACCTTCGTGGGCAATCTAATGCAGAAGCATCCTTATAGAAGAATGTTAGCGGTACAATTTAACCAATAACGAGAAGGGATAAACGGTTCATTACCTTTCCCAAATGTTTCAGCTCGAAATTGAACGCTTTAGTACAACTGGGGTTTTGAACCCGCTTACTACGATCTCATAGTCTAGCGTGTTAGCCATTACGATTTGGAGATCATCCAAGATAGATGAGAGGAAGTTTCTAGCAATTATCGATTCTTTTCATTATAAGTTCATTTCCTGATTTTGGCAATGCAGAAATATCCTCCGTTTAGTAGAGAGGTTGATTGATCTCAAAAGAAAGAACTGATAGTAGTACTAATCATTCTAGTCAATATCAATCATTTGTTTGCACACAGTTTAATGGTTTTTAAGCCTTACTACACAGCATTAACAATTCTATTCATCGACTACTCCGATCTAATACGAATAACTTACACGTAGCTTTGTTTTTAAATAACTTCTAATAATCCCGATAAAAATATTTCATAGTTATATTTGACTCATTGATGAGTCCCTGAAAGGTACTACCACTCCGGGTCAGTGGGGACTCCAGAGTAATGGTAATGAAAGGGTACTCTACATTCCCCAACCCCCAAGACTGAAGCCTCAGTCAGATGCAGCTTATTATCCGTATTTACCCCCCCCCAAGGGCAGAATGTGAGACGAGGTCAACTTCTAAGTAGAGCTTCACAGGTTTGAATTCATAGTTTTCCTTCTCTTAGACTGGTTGCCTAACCAAGGCTAAAAAGCTCAGTCTGTCCTATTCTTTACTAATAACTGGAGCGAGATTAACTAGATTCCTACCTTCATAAGGATATTAGTGCTACGGTAAATCCAATCAGCCTCGTCCAGGATTTGAACTTGCGTCGCCGTGTCCATTTCCTACGACAATACCCATTACACCAAGGCCATCTGTACGATGTTGGTTATTGCCATATCCAGGACACTAAATGATTTCAAGTATTGCTATCTAATAATACTTTTTAAAACTCAACAGTGATAACTGTCACGATTTTATGCACAGGATTTTCTTGGTATGGTACCAGTCTCAGTCACGTTGTTACAAACTGAAATGTGTAAGTATGCACGACAATGCTCCTTCTCATGTATATAAGATTAATCGGGAATTCTTTGAGCTTGAAAGATTTACAGGACAGGATAGTGATCTAGCAACCATCAAGTCTTGATCGGAATCCGATCGAAAAATCTATCGTCAATTGCGGTAATACAATCATATGGAGGTAACAAACAATATGACGGCAAAGCAGAGCTTTGGGAAGAAGTTAAAACTACCATGTCGAAAATTAAACCTGCTTCAGTAAAAAAAAAAAAAAAAAAAAAAAATCAAATCAATGTATTATAGATTGCCGAGATGTAGCGTCACTTAAAAAAAGATTAAAAGAATTATTCTACGTTCGTTATTCATTAAATTATTGGTGTTAATCAATTTTTGATTACTTTATTACATTTTTATTGAAGTAAAATGTGATTATTTGGTTTTGCCTTATGACTTCAGACGGCAGTTTTTAGGATATTTCAATTAATTTCAATAAACATTGATAATACCTAAAATTTTATCTCAGACGTTGTTTTGGCATCAAAACTAATTGCTCAAAATTCTACACTTTTTTTTTTTTACTAAGTAAATTTGAATTTTGAAAGTTTGTGTGATGTGCTTAAGTTCAGACATTATGTAGTTCTATTTGATTAAGAGATGAAATCCTAACAGGTATTACCTCTCGGAATCAGAATTAACCTGGAAATAATGGCCGATTCCTCAAACTACTGGAGCCTCACCTTCAGAATGTTTAATGTCATTCTCTCGGCACTCGTTGGGAATCTTACCCCACAGCAAAAAATATACTTGGCGTATTGTACAGCCCCAGCCGACAGTTTGGTCAGGAAGATTACCAAATATCATAAGTACCGGAATAAGGTCTTAAGGTCCAGTTGCCCAACAGTCATGAAGACAGAACGAATCAATGTATTATACCAAAGAGCTTTTGTTTTAAAAATTCGAATCAGACCCGAAGTCGTTTTCTGCTGACCATATTTTTTCACCTGTTATGCCAAAAAATTTAACTTTCTTTTTGGGTAAAAAATGAAAAGATTCAGAACGGATGTAACCGTGATAGATTAAGTGGTAGATTCTCACTATCATGTACAGTACGATTATTCATTTCCTTTCAAATTTGTTGCATAATAACAACAGTATTGTGTCTATTTCTGTTCAATCCAATCATTGTTATCTCTGAAGGAAAAGAGCTGGTTACTTCTATAGTACTTCCTCTTATCTATTTCCAATTACTTGTGTCTTAAATATGGTAGAAGTGGACTCAACAACCAGAAATCAAATCCTAGATGAGGCAGTCTGTATTTCCCATAACGCTTATCCCTTTAGAAAAGGTATGAATTTATTCTCCCTCCAGCTATGGGTGAATTGTA
This sequence comes from Sepioteuthis lessoniana, assembly GCA_963585895.1. NCBI lineage: Eukaryota > Metazoa > Mollusca > Cephalopoda > Myopsida > Loliginidae > Sepioteuthis > Sepioteuthis lessoniana. The sequence continues at coordinate 112,045,834 of OY757907.1, forward strand.
TGACAAGCAGGGCTCTTTAACTTTCGTATAGCAACCTATATAAGAAAAGGAAAACCCAATTCTGAGCAGACCTGGTTAATGGATACAAAAGATAACCTTTACATAAGTACTCTTAAGTCGTTCTTCACATAGTAGATTCTGAGATCAAAGAAATTTCAGAGTATTGCAGTAAAGATTTTTTAAAGTGAAAGTGGAACACATTTTTCCATATGTTAATATTTGACTTACATCTGGTAGCGTGGTCAGATATGTTTGGCTGCATGTGACTAGAACAGGTTACACTAATGCATTTGCACTTACTGGCAGCGTTTTATTAAAGAACCCTTTGTTTAAAACGGCGGTCTTTCTCCTCGAGTAAATCTTAAGCTCTTAATCTAATTTAAATGTACTTCATACACCGATTAAACTTTTTTCAACCGTGGAAAGCTTTTACTCATACTAGAAAAAAATCCATGTGTTTTCGTTAAGAATAGCGACGTTTATTGAAAACTGGCAAAGACAAATTATATATATATATATATATGTATATGTGTGTGTGTGTGTGTGTTGAATGAACACACATACGAGGTTCATTCAATAAATAAGGTAAATTTTTTGCCTCAAGGGTTGACTGTAGAGTGCAATGTTTCGATTTACACTTTTTTGCAAGGAAATGAACAATGGTGGCTCCTTTCATATTCCAGATATTCAGAATTACCCTCTTTATTGACCGTTGCCCCGAGAACAGTTTCCTTACCGGAGAGTCTGAATATACCACACTATGGACTGTCTCTTCTGGCTCTTATTGACAATCCCAAGTTTAGCTATCACGGATTTCACTGACTTTCTCTTGCCACTTGTCTCCATCGTCCATCGCTTTCGACAGATCTTCCATTCTACTTCCTGTATCAGTACAGAGCTGTTGTAGATAGGTTCTAGCTAGTCGTCCAACCCTTGCTCGTCCATGTTAAAGATTCAATAGGAGTACGTCACTTATGAGTTCACTCTTACTTCACCAGCATTGTTCTCCATGTCTGGTTCGTCTTACTTGGATGTTTTTTCAGATGGGCGGTAGGAGTCGGTACAGCTGCTGTTTTGTGGGATGTTGCCTCCAGGATTTGTTCAAGAAAGCTGGTAGCATTCTTGAGAAATTGCCGTCATACGCTAAGTCAGCGTCGACGTGGTGCATCCATATAGTGGTATTGACACGATTGCTGCTTAGTTGAGAGTGATAACAGGCGAAAATGACACTTGAACCAAATCGTGGTTTACCATATTTACCAACCCCTCTGCTCGAGCAGGATATGACACAAGGTCAATTGTTAAGCGGAGTTTAACAGGTTTGAATTCAGAGTTTTCCTTCTCCTAGACTAGTTGCCTCACAAAGGCTGAAGAAATCAGTCTGCCCTACTATTTACCCACAGCTGGAGGGAGAATAATTGGATTCATACCTTTCCCAGGGGAATTAGTGCTCTGTGAAATGCAATCAGTCTCGTCCAGGATTTGAACTCGTGTCGCCGTGTTCATATCCTACGACGATAACCATTACACCACGGGCACCTCCAAATCGTGGTTTACGGAATTAGAACAATCCACTACTGTGGATCAAGTAAAGGACTTGGTTCGAAGTTCTGTAAAGCTTATTTATAAACACTACTAAAACATGCTTCTCTGCATTCCTCACACATTCTATAAATTTCACATGGTTTGCTTTTCTCAGCCACCATAAATTTATTAACCCCCGGGAGCACTTCTTTGCCGCCATTTTGAATAGCTTCAAAACCTTTTTACCCGATTAAGGTCACTTTTCGCTCTAAAACAATTCAAAATAATGCAGAGTTATATTTATAGAAAAAAAAATACTTTTAGCAAAAAAAAAATCCATTAATGAAATAACACTCGTATACGTGTTTGTACGTGGAGGTGGGGTAAAGCGGTTTTTATGTATAAATACTGTATATATCAACTTAAATAAAAACGCTGAATTTCGTAATGCTTGGTTTTAAACATGAATATATTGGTATACAACTCTCAGAACAGACAGACTCTTTCGAACTATACAAACCTGCTATCTTCGATCACTCAGTACATTTGTATATTAAACCGAAAATCTTCAAAGTCTCTGTAATTAAATTATTGGTATAACCCATACTTCTCAGACCATCTATGCCCTTTTCAAGTTTAATCGAAGTTATTAATATACATTAATCCATTTCAGTCTATCATCTGACGTGAGGCACTGAAGAAGAAAGGTTTTATGCGGCAGCAATTCTGCCGACATTATTCAGTCGGCCATTTTGTTCAACTTTTCTCGGGTCATTAGAATCGTTCTCCTTTCAGCGTTCTCTTCATTTTAACTGATGCAAATAATTGTAATTTCATTTTATTGGCAGTGTAATTATCAGTAGATTTATATTCAACTCAAGATCAACGATATTCTAGCCAATTAAACTTACATTTGCCTTTTGTCAAAAGGCCGTTCATTTAGTTAGACGTCTGGAACACATTTTATTTTTTTCGTTAATAACTGAAACAACTTGTTTTGTTGTACTATGAACAAAGATGACATTAATGATCCAACAGTGGCACTGATAAGGAGGTGCCCATGGTGTAATGGTTATCGTTGTAGGACACGTCGGCGACACGAGTTCAAATCCTGGACGAGACTGATTGCATTTCACATAGCACTAATACCCTTGGGAAAGGTATGAATCCAATTATTCTCCCTCCAGCTATGGGTAAATAGTAGGTCAGACTGGGTTCTTCAGCCTTGGTGAGGCAACTAGTCTAGGAGAAGGAAGACTGAATTCAAACCTGTTCAAGTCCGCTTAAAAATTGACCTTGTGTCATATCCTGTTCGAGCGGAGGGGTTGGGTAAATATGGATAAGGAGGATATTGTTTAGAACGATAGGATTACATATAAACAATTCCGGTCAGAAAACAAGACTAGTTTTAGTAAATAAGAAATCAAATTGACGTCTTGTCGATTTTGTCGTTTCACTGGACAAAAGCGTAAAAACAAAAATATTGAAAAGATAGACAATTTCCCAGATCTTGTCAGAAAGACAAAAAAGTTGTGAAACAAAGAGGACGATAATATCAATTGTAGTTTGAGATTTTGAGAGGGCCCAAGGGTCTGAAAAAAGTTACGGGAAAATTTGGTGATTATATCAAGCATTAAGATCATTCAGCCCGCCAAAGTTAAAATCAGAGAATTTAAAACCGTCTTCGACATCTAGGCAGAATTGCAGTCACTCGGCTTCCAATGAAAACTGGTGTGAAAAGTCGCAAAGAGTAACAATAGAGGGTAAATTTTTCATAGTTGGCTGCGGTGTGAAACTAAAGAAGATGAAGTGAATGAATATCAACACTTTGAGCGAGAATTGTTAATATTGGAAAAAAAGACAGATAAGTACTATAGACATAATTTCCGGAGAAAAGAATGAAATAAGATTTGAGAAAAAACAGACTTTTCAATCTAGAGCATTGTTTAAATGAACTAAATAGATTTCCGAAGGTTTGAAAATGGTTACTTTCAATTTTACCCGGGCATTGATTTCAAAAAATCTCATCCTCAGATGCAAACAATGAGCGTAAACCACAAAACTTTTTCTGCACTAAATTCTTACTTATGTAAACTAACAACGCAAAAATTGTTTAAGAATCAGTTATACGATAATATTGGCGCGTTTAATATTTAGAAAACGGTTGAAAATAACGAGCGTTAGTGAAGTACGTTTGGATACAATTTTCAAAAAACTAACAAGAAACCGAAAATGTTTAAAGTAGTTTCCGACAAGTGTTTTAGACATCAGAGATTGACTTCCTCTTAAATTCATGCAATATCTACTCCAGACAAAAAATACATTCACATTTTGAGTCTAAGCAGAAACTTTAGAATTAAGACTTCCGCAACCGTCGTAACTCAAGCTCAGATATTCACCAAAAAGTTATATTCTCAAAGAGAAAGATTTTCCATTAGAATTATTTCCGACATTTAATATTACGTAATCTACTTCTGAAAGGTGTATTTAATGTTTGCAATAAACTTTCATAAATATTAATTTGAATTAAAAACGATGTTTCTCTTGTTAAGAAAACAGATAAAATATCTATAGGCAGTCTGCATTAAGTGTAAAATTTTCCAGTATTTATACTTCTATTCAAGAAACTAAGTTATGCCAAAAAGAATAAAGAAGGTTCAAAGCCAATGAAATATCTATGTTAGAGTAGATTAAGAAAGATGAAAAGGATTGGATAGTCAACAGCTACATTAAGCTGTCTGAAGAATCTACAAGATAGAACAGAAATAATAGAGTGGTCAATATTATCACCAAGATGCTCGAAATTGAATATTTATCATAGTATGAAATGGACTTGCACACTCAAGTTCGAATGCTGGACGAGGCTTTAAACTTTTCATATTGCACTACTACCCTAGAAAAAAGTGTAAATTTAACTTTTCTCTCTCAACGTATAATAGGGCAGATCCTTTGACTTTGGCGTGGCAGCCGGTTAGAAAAAAAAATCGGAAATTATCTCAGTTATAGTTAAACTTTTCTTACGTCCTTATTGTGCTGGAGTGGTTGGGTAAATACAGACTTATACTTCATCCTGTATATTATGCTAACAAAAAAAAACTCTTTTGCATAATACACTGATGAGCTATCATTAAACCCTAAATGTAGAGGGTCTATCAACTTTGAAAATTATTAAAAATCACCCCTTAGATAAAGCTCTTATACATCAAACTGTTGTAAATGGAAAATAGATTATCTTAGAGTTTACCCAGCTTTGTTTTGGTTGACACCAGCTGTTCAAAAGCAGCCACGTAAATATGCGGCTATCTTTGCCATCAAGAAGATTAAGATTAAGTAGACTTAAGTTAGTCTGAACCAGAGTCACTAGAGTGAGGATTCCAGTGAAGCAACTTTCAGGTACAATCGATGGGCTGAAACCAAGCAATTAACAACCGTATTCTTGGGAGAAGCATAAATCCATTCCTTATTCCCTGTAGGGGTTATAAATTCGATAGCATTGGTTGGCAACTTCTGTCGAGAAAGAAAATTCTGAAAAAGAAAAATAATGGGTGTTGGGCATAGCAATTTATTCCCTACAAACGTACTAACTACTGCACTGAAAACAGACTGTGAGTGTATGTAAGTTAAGATAGCGTTTACACCGAATTCACAACACTTTGTGACCGCCAGTTTCACGCCGATGCGATAATCAAAAGAAGGTTCGCTGACAGTAGTTCCAAGAAAATTCTAACTTACAGATATATGCTCTATCCAACGATATTGAGCGATCATTCTCTCTCTCTATAACACGTCTTAAACGTAATTGGAAAAAATATTTTAGTTGCTAATCACCGTGTGCCGTATAAATCTGAACATGGGTATAATTAATCTAAATTATACGACTTCAGTTAAATCAAAGATAATAAAAAAATAATAACTAAAAAGGTGTGTGGAAGAGTTGCCAATGACCTGATTTTATTTAGAATTTTCTGAAATTTTTTATTGCACCTGTAACCTTTCAACATTGCCAAAAAAATAAAAAGATCTCAAAATCTTTATGACCAAACCTTATCAAAAAGGGGGACGATTGCTTCTTGCTCAATGTACATTATGTGAAAAATAGTTGTAAAGAGTGTATTATATATATATATATATATACACCCGTGCGCGCGAACAAATATAAACAAGAATATACACATACGAAAAAACTATATTAATTTACACACGAGCAGAGACCGATACACAAACATTCACGTATAAGTAACATCTAAGAACCTATATAGAAATATAAAAATTTATTCATTTATATTTGTAACAAAAAAAACATACACACACGTACAAGTAATAAATAAATAAATGCATACCATGAAAAAAAGCTTATGTAAAAATGTATGTATAAAAATAAACATCTAATATATAAAAATAAATATATACATAAATGCACACACACACACTATATATCCTCATCATGTCGTGCCGCTAGCACGGATATCCCTGACCCTCTTTCACCACTTCTCCCTATCATTCATCGCCTCTGGCTGGTCTTCAGGGCTACATCCCGTATTCTTACATTTTATGGATATATATATATATATATATATAAATAAAAGGAACCCAACTTTTGCCAACAACCAGACACTTAAGACACAAAGTGAAGTAACTAAAGCATACCTAAAAGAAAAAATACAATGCATTGAGGACCAGGTCAATAAGATTAGAACCTCGGTAGAAGATAGAAAATCGCGAATTGGGTGGTATAGAGTAAATGGAGTAAAAGAAAGAGAACCCCCAGAGCTAAAATAAAAGCTACCAGCCAAGAGAAATAAGTGCATATGTGGAAAGATCATTTCAAGTATCTGCTTGGAAAATCCTCGAAAGTTACACAGGAACTTATCATGAAAATCATTAATAATCAACCAGACATCAAACTAGGACAGTTCACTCAAGAAGAACTCGACAATGTACTATAAAAGAATTAGAAGCAGGAAAGCTACCGGCGAGTATGAAATACCTCCAAAAGTATCGAAAACAAGAAAAATTCGACGACATACAACTCCGATACTGCAACGCCGTATATAAGCATAGCACCAACAAATGGACAAAAGGCTGGAACCTCCATTTCCCCAAGGAAAGTGGCCTCGAAATAGCCAAGAACCACCAAGGTATAACCCTTACCTCCATAGGGGATGAGATACACAATGCTCTGCTTCTCAAATGCACCGAACCTGCAATTGAGAAAATTCTTAGGAAGAAAAATGGTTTTTCGGAGAAATCGAACCATCATCTCAAAAATTATGAAAATTCGTCGGATTCTAGGAGTTCGGGCAAAAAACCTTGGAGGTGACATTCTTATTTGTAGATTTCTCAAAGGCATTTGACCTTATAGAGAAGATGGAGCAAATACTTCTAGCCAATGGTCTCCCCATACAAACCGTCGTAGCCATAATGATGCTGTATAAAAGCACTAAAGTTCGCTCACTATAGGGTGATACAGACTTCTTTGACATTGTCACCGGTGTTCTGGAAGGGGGTATATTAGCCACATACCTGTTCATAATCTGCCAAGACTTCGTGCTTCGAACGTCGATAGATTTACTGAAAGAAAATACCTTTATACTGAAAAAGGCACGAAGCAGAGGATACCCTGCACAAACTATCACAGACGTGGACTACACTTATGATAATGCACTTTTGGCAAATACACCCACCCAGGCTGAATCCCTTATGCATAGCCTCAAGAAGACAGTCGGTGGAATAGGCTCCCATGACAATGCGAATAAAACAGATTACATGTGCTTTAATCAAAATCAAACAAGAGACATCTCCATCCTAACAGGTGGTTCCTTGAAACTAGAGGAAAAATTCATCTATCTTAGAAGCAGCATTTCATCTGCGGGAAATGACATCAGTCCGCAACTAGCAAAGGCGTGGTCTGCTATCGATGTTTTATCGGTCATATCGAAGTCAGAACTCTCCGATAAATTAAAACGCAATTTTTTCGAAGCAGCATACTACACTATGGAAGCACCACATGGACGCTGGCTAAGCGTAGGGAGAAAAAGCAATTGTGCAACAATTACTAGCATCTCCAAAACCATTAAAATTAGATGAACGACGCATGCAGGACACTGGTGCGGAAGTAGAGAAGAACTCATCAGTGACATCCCCCTGTGGTTCCTTCGCACTGACGAGCAGGTGTTGGATGACCGACAAGGTCTTATCTACAATAGCTCTGTAAAGACACTGGATGTAGAATCGAGGACCAGTGAATGCGATGGACGATAGAGACGAATGGCGAGAGAGAGAGAGAGAGAGAAAGGAAAGAAAATCTGTGCTAGCAGCACGACATGATGATGAGGATCATATTTACCCAACCCCTCCGCTCGGGTAGGATATGACACAAGGTCACTTTTTAAGCGGAGTTTAACAGGTTTGAATTCAGAGTTTTCCTTCTCCTAGACTAGTTGCCTCACCAAGGCTGAAGAACCCAGTCTGCCCTACTATTTACCCATAGCTGGAGGGAGAATAATTGGATTCATACCTTTCCCAAGGGTATTAGTGCTATGTGAAATGAATTCAGTCTCATCCAGGATTTGAACTCGTGTCGCCGTGTTCATTTCCTATGACGATAACCATTACACCACGGGCACCTCCTTCAATAGCTACTACACCGAAGTGTAGGAGAGGGCGCTACTCTTTCCCCTTGTTTGCTCTACTTTACCCTTGATCCTTACCTTATAATGCTGAGTGTTAAGCAAGGCGGCATCAAGTATCATTTTTTGAGTCTTTGGTATGACTCGACCTGGGATTGAACACCTGTCTCCCGAAACATTAAAGACTACTCATTAGGCACATATTCATAATTACCTATAGACACATTTACACAGACTCACGCACGCTCTTACCAAATCTCACCATACCTGGTGAACATCATAATAAACGAAAAGAAAATCAAAATAGAAAACGAATCGTAGAAAATTTTTTTTTCACTCTGTGCCACCATACTTTTGAGAATCCTTTCCTTATCACTTTAGCTCTTCCACACTCCAATTACAACCTAGACACCACAATATAAATAATTTTTCAACATCACATATATCTTTCCATGAAACAAGATATGCCAAAATCCCTTTCATCCAAACCCTTCCTAACTCTTTTCTTATCAGCTCCCTAAAATGTATCTCCATTTTCAAACAAAAACTTTTTAATGAAACCTGATACATTTAAATTTAAATCTCTCACGGCTTTCCTACTACAACTATACCCCTCCACATCTTATTCTCCTTAAATGGTTTTAATTAGAACAAAGAAAACTGTCTGTAGAAGTTCGAGATGAAACGAAATATCACACATCTAAATTTGAGTTTTGCGTTTGAGTTATCCAAATTTCGACATATTTCTATCGCACACACATACATATTCTATGTTGCAAATGTATTAGCCAGAACAGTGTTAATAATTTTGTTTACTATTATAACTAAACGAACCAAGTAAAGAAAGTAATTAATCAAATAAAAGATTATTTTCGTTTTAATTGGCATGTGAAATTCCTCAAGTACAAATAATTACACATTTTTTATTCTTTGCTTACTTATTTCGCCATCACCCCATTTCAATCACTCCCACTTATTTTAGTCCGGTCATGGACTGAGTATTCCTGCTAGTGCGTGTGTGTGTGTATATATATATATATATATATATATATATATATATATATATATATATATATATATACACACACACACACACACATAAATACAATAGCATTTAACACAGGCACAAACATTAAATGTTTTTGATAACTAAAAATCACTTAGTATTAGTAAGTCTTTTTCCAACTGAACATTTTTAAAACAAAACGCTACAAATTATTTAAACAGTAAAAATTCAGTCAACTCAAACTACACTACCCATGAATGACGACCAAAAGTATGGTCAAAAGCGCTTGGCCAGAAGATATGGGACAATTCCTTTATCATCTAGGTCCTGACAGCAGAAAAATAACAAGGCATCTTGAAAAAATGTAATTGAAAATAATGAACAAACAGTATTCCATCGTCTTTAATAAAACTTGTTTGAATAATAACTTGTTGCATATATATATATAGGCAGCATTTCTTTATTAATACAAATTTCGTTGAACAGAAACATTTTTTGTCAATATATTTTCTTGTTGATCCTTTCATATTGCTGTATTAATTTTATAATATTCGGCGGGAATTGGTTGATGTATACTCCATAAATGTTTATTTCCCCAAGTACATTCTGCCCGACTTTGGGCCATCATCAGGGGAGGATCTATTACAAAACTGATGTAACTTTTGTATGTACATTACTACATGTCAGAAGAGCGTCTTTGCCATTGCAGTGTGTAGCGTTTACTTTTAAATTTGTTTCAATAAATAGTGTCAGTAGCTAAAGATATTTAAGTACATTAGCACTGGTTTGATAATTAATTCTGTTAAGTTTAGGTTGCAGGTTTCTAATATGTAGTGTTTCGAGAATCTGTATTTTTTGTTATTTTGATGTTCTAATATTGTTGTTTTCGAAGAGAATTTTTCGTAATTCTGTTGTTGGGCATGACTGTTTTTTTTAAATGCTGTGCTATGGAACTTGTATCAAAAAGATGCATTGCAAGTCTCCTCCATAGGATAGTTGAGGTTAAACCAACATCTATATTATTTTCAGAGATACAATCTCTTAAAGGGTCAGGATTCTATGAATTAATATTTTTTCATCTGATTTATAATTGTAGTGCATTTGGTTACGGTAAAAAAAAGTTTGATATATCTTTGTTGACTGGGTGGAGTAGTACAGTGTTTATTTTGTTGGTTAACATATTTAATAATACGTTTCCGCCGAATATTATAAAATGAATACGGCAATATGAAAGGATCAACAAGAAAAAAAGTAGACGAAAAATGTCTATTATGTTCAACGAAATTTATATATATATATTTTATATGAATTCATTAAAAAATGACATGGCCGGTAAAACAAAATATCACTAATAGCGGAAAGAAAACTTAAGAAAACTAAACTGAAGTTCTTACATCAAGGATTGTTGGAATGGAAGTGTATATATATCATCATCATCATCATGAGCCGCCAGCACGGGTATCCTTGACCATCTCTCGCCACTTTTCCCTATCGTTCATCGCCTCCGGCAGGTCTTCTGGGTTACATCCTGTGTCCTCACATAGCTGCTGTATGTAAGTTCGGGCTGGTCGTCCTGCTTTTGCTTGGCCATATGTGGGGGTCCATAGTAGTACGTCACTTACAAGCTCGTCTTTGCTTCTCCAGCAGTGTCCGGCGTGTCTGGCTCGTCTGACCTGTATAGTTTTCGTGATGGGAGGCAGGTGGCCGTACAGTTGGCGTCTCATGGGGTGTTGCCGCCAGGACTTGTTCAATATTGCTCTCAACATTCTTGTGTAGTTGCCGTCAAGTTTCTTCTCCAGCCGTTTGGTTAGCGTCCGTGTAGTGCATCCATATATTTATTCCTAATTCTTTTATTTCAGGTTTCTTATGCACACTCTGATCACCATCATTTTGTACACCACATAAAACTTAAATGATAGAATTCAAGTGTACGAAATTCAGATATTTTTAAGGTTTTAATAGCTCTGCTTTATAGCATCAACACATTGAAAATCTATATATGTATCCCACCTGTGGTATCAAGGAGAAAGCTAACTTTCTTCTAGTGATGATTGAAAACACTACCCAAGAAATCATTTTCCGGACGAATTCATATTTTATTGCTCTACACCAGGTGCCTCTTATCCTTGAGCATTTAGAACAATTACTGAACTAAGCAAATGTGTACAGTAACTTACATAGAAAATAATATTCAGCTACCGAACATTAGTACTGTTAATGATATATCTTTTAAGAAGCGAGATTAGTATTTTTCATCTAATTTTGTTTCATGATAATCTTTACCATTTGATGTTAATTCCAATAATCTCCTTCACTTATTCTGTTTATCATATCCCTTCTGGACGTGGACGGGCCATGATTATCCCCAGATCCCGTTATCTTAATACTCCACATTATCTTGTCTTGGGAAGGATAGTGGAGTGGTTTCAGCTGCTTTTTTCAAGTTGCTTTATCTAGACGCAATCTATAGTTAGCTTGCCAATGTCTATCGGAGTTCATCCATCCTCTAACAGATCTTATTTTCTTAAAAAATGTCTATTGCCATCAATTTCTGCTCAACCATTGCTCCCAAGAACATCAAAACCAAAGTGGTTAACTGGCTTTAACAGCATGTCAACTCGTATAGTTTTACTGTACAGGGTGCCGAAGCAAAATTATGAATATTCTAGTATCATAATAAACGACAATAATAAAACATTAATTTAAGAAAGTAAATCCCAGATAGATACCAAACAATAACTTTATTCCATAGGGCTACTTTTTTTTCAGTTATTGTATGAACACACCTGTGAAACGATTTGCATGCCTTAAAAATTAATTCTTCAGATAGTTTATTTCATTCCTCTCAATAACAGTTTCAAATAACTACTATTTGGTAGGGAAGTCGCATTTGTTTCGTTTTCTAATACAACTCATATCGCAGAATCAAGGGGGTTAACGTCTGGGCTTAAATCTAGTTTAATTGCTGTCATTGTTTTCTCGTGGACTTTCTATTCATTAGCGTGCTTTCTTATTGACGTTGTGGAGTCTTTAATAGCCGTTGCAGGTGCAGTTAAAAAAACATTTTGTTTGTTGTTCAATCCCCAACTCACCGTTTCCATTAAAAAGCTTTTCTGTAAAAATGCTTTCTTTGCTTTGTATACGGTAGAAAAAATAGCTTGGTTTCGTCGTTAAGCAACTCAGATTCTTTGTCGTTTCTTTTCATGCTCACTCATATTGGGCTGAGATTATACAAAATTGCTTGATTAATCGAGCAAATCAAAAAATATCGCATTTAAAAAAAAAAAAAAAAAATTAGTCTCAAATAAAACTAAAAAAAAAAAACTAAAAAAAAAAAAAAAATTCCATAGTTAGCATCTGCGCGACGAGATTTGGGACGCGCGTTCATTTTGTGTAGTTCTAAGAATATTTCTTTGCCTTTGGTTTTTTTTAGCACACACAGAGTCCCATCGAATATAAATATTTTTCAACAGATCTAATTGATTCTTTGATGGGATCCTAACAGATACTATTCATTCGAGTCAGACTGAACCTGGAAGAAAATAATAATGAAGGGCTTACTCTACACTTCTCAGATCTTCCGACACTGAGCTTCGCTAGTAGACGCAGTTTAGTGTCATGCCAATACCTACCCTTTTTCTTCCAAAGTCAATGTATTTCAAGCCACACTGTGAGGGTGAAACCAGTTGTACAATCACTGAGCATACAAACTGTTTTTACGATTATGATTATTTTCTGTCAGAACCATCTCTAAAGAGGTGTGTCTAAAAAAAAAGAAAAAAAAAAGAAATAACGGGACTGATGTCACAATTTTAAATTCCAAACAATAACCTACATGGTCTCCCTTTCAAAGTAATCCTCCTTAAATCTAATGTACTTTTCCATCCTTCTCTACCACGCTTTTATAGCCGGCTGAAGAATTGTTATGGGATGCCGTTCAGCTCCGTTGTTGCGACCCTCTTGATGGCCTTCACGCCTTCAAAATGGGTCCAGTTGAGCTTGAGGGAAAAAGACACATGGAGCAAATCAAGAGAATAAGAAGGTTGTAAAAATACGGTCATGTTCCAAGCACTCCAGGTTGCTACGCTCATCCATTCCTGTTACTTCGCAGATATGCCAAAATCTTTGGTGATTATCTTGCAACTGTCATTTTTTCATTATTTGCGATCAATCAAACAGTCAACAGAAAACCACACATTTTATACATTACCCACTCGGCTTTGACGTCAATCCTCCCCGTTGAAGGCCTCCCGCTCCTGGTGTCATCTTTCACCTCTCGCTCCTCTTTGAGCCTTATGTGCCACTCAATAACTCGTGTGTGCGATATGGTGTCGTCTCCATGCAATTGCTGAAGCATTTCAAGAATGTGTGACAAAATTTTCCCCTACAGAACTAGAACGATCTTGCTTATTCGTGGCTTGCTGCTCATTGTCCGCTCCTAAATGTTCATAGTTGAGTGGCTTGAAAAAGTATTCTAAAACAAAAGCTCGTGAAAACATTCCATGGTTGCAGAAAGTTGAGATTATATTTATATACTCCTATATTAGATAACACAGTCCATTCATCACTCTATAACTCACACAGCAAACCCAGTCCCGTTACTTTTCAGACAGTTGATCTGCTATTTATCACCTGCTGAAGGGAGGAACTGATTCATGACTTTCTGAAAGGCAATAGTACAAAATCAATGGGTTCAAACCAATTTCGAAGTAGGTTCGTTTATTTCGATTTCAGCGCCGATAGCCCATGCAGCGTTTCTTTTAATAATAAACATTAAAATTTTATGAACATCGTTTTTATTATTTTTTAATTAACACGCACGATAAAATTTTTTAAAAATCGACGTATTTCAGAAAAGTGTGTGAACGTTCATTGTCCGTCCATGTTTTTGATTACACAGAACGTCATAAGATCACTTGATCCGTATTGGCACGTCCTACTAATGACAGACCCGACATCATAGAAATTAAAAAGAAATAAAAAACGCTATGTGAATTGATAAGAACAAAAAAAAAAAAACAATTCGATTTCCTATCTTTTTTTTTATCATATTTAATTGCTTTGGCATTTTTCGTTTATCTTTCCATGAAAAAAAGGAAAAAATACTGACTGCGAAGTCCAAACAACTAAAAAACATGGCGACAGTCAGCAATTCGTCTGACCTGACAACGATCAAGTATCAAGATGGCTGCTCTCTACTCAAATGGGGAAAAAAGAAGAAAGGATAAATGGGTGTGTGACAAACTGATCCATTTGATTGGTCAGTCACTTGGTGCACCTGGTTTATCGATTGTACATCCAGAGGATAAGAAAGCAAATGCAAAGAATAAATTATTTAAAAAGCCGGGAATAAAAGATTCTCCGTGTGTATTTGTGTGGGTTTGTGTGTGTGTGTGTGCGTGCGTGTGTATCACACACACACAGATGTGACAGTGCATTTGTTTGAATGCTGTTGTAAAAATATTCAACAAGAAGCCGTTGTTTTCTGAGGCATCCACCATGACCAATATCTTAAGAAAGCATACCTTTACGCTGTGAAAATTGAGGGTCGGAGGGAAGCTTTTTTTTTTAGTAAGTGAGCAAACATCTGATAAAAATGCTAACAAGTATATATCAATATATTTATTTTTCTCTGTGTGGGTGTATATATATCTGCCTTTTGTGAAGAATGATATACAAATTCTGGTGGGTTTTTTTATGACCAAAGGGACATATACCCAAATTCGAAACGAAAAGCTTAAAATAAAAACAAATTTAAAAAACCGACAGATTTTAAAGATTCGGGTGTGACCTAAGGATGAAGTGCACATCGACCCAAACACATAAATAAACCAACCAAGATGAAGATAACTTTTCTATAATCCATTAAATAGATGCCATGTTTTGAAACATCCAAAAGCCTTTGAAATCACACAGAAGACTGCATCAGAATATTCATTCAACTTCGTTACATATGGCCTAAGTCTAAATGAATGAAGGAATATTTGTCTTAGGCAAATCTTTCAAGTGAGAAAAACCGTCTGCCAAGAAAATAGGCTTTCAAATCATTTTTGTGCCCGAAAGAAATAGGCCCTCGTATAAGCCACAAAGATCCCACAGATCCTCTTTTAGGCAATAATTCCACATTCCCCCCCGTTTATTCACATTTCCTAATGCTGCCTTGGTCTGGATTAAGAACAATTTAAGATATCATTGATTAAAAAAAATGAAGCGGCACAAGGTAAAGATAATCTTAGAAAAAAAAAGGGCTTATCCTGTAATCTGATGTTTATGAGCGCTCAACTAATATTGTTTTGGGCAGGAATAGTCCAGCGGATCCTATCCCTCTTCAAGTTTGGTTTAAATTAACATTTGTATGACAACCGGTCTAAAACAAAAACTTAAAGACTCCACTATCTCCAACTATATACCCGTAACTTGGGAGAGAATAGTTTGATTCGTTTCTTTCTTAAGGGTATTAAGCACTACTTGAAATGAAACAGCCTCGTTCAAGACTTGAACTTGTGTAGCAGAGTCCACTTCCTATCACGATAACCGTTACGTCATGAACGTCTCTAGCTGAAGAGAGTCTACCTGTGTTGACAATCAAAAACCAAGGTTTTTTTTTTTTACCAAAGATCGATCACCAAATATCAGTATTTGTGGATTCTTAGTAACTGTCTGTGCCAAGTCTTAGCATTTTTTGGCTCAAGATCACAAATTAGGGGCACTAAACTAGGTTTGAACAGCGCGGCAAGACTTCCATGCTTCTTACCACTTTTGTTTCAGATGAACTCTCTGCGTAAAAGTGATTGTTTTCTTCTTTCTTCAGTCATTTTTTTTTACAGTAACGAGAGGTGTGCCTATGAGGAGACATTAATACAATTTTAGCTCCATCAGAGATTAAATATGTTATTGGAAAAACGAGTCTATTTCTCGGTCGACTTTCATCAACCAAGTCCAACTAATACTTCAAAATGAAAACACAGATAATACTAATATTACTTGCAAACTACACACAATGACTTTATTGCTCTCCAGCAGGAAAAAAATCTCTCACATAATGTGAGCCAGGGTGAGAGAGTCGAGGACGACACTGTTATTCAGTCCTTGTTTTTCCTGCTTATTGATATTTGTTGCTGGGTGTCATTTAAATTTGATAAAAATTACTGCATATTCTATGTGTCTGTCCTTGTCTTGTGACTTAAGTTACGGCTAATATCCCCCCAACACGGCTTACATAACAGTGCACCAAGCACCTAATTACACAAAACAGAAAAATAGTCTTATTTCAAGAACTGATAAAACTAACAATCTTGTGTCATTTAGGAAGATTTTTATCAGTTTGCTTGCTGATTGGTTTCTTATGTAAATACGCTATTTCAAATCTATATCTTTAAAAATATTGAACTAGAAAGCTTCTAAATATACGAGGTCAGTCCATTAAGTTATCATGTATTTTTATATCTCATATTGTTTTATTTAACGGCACGTCAAACCACATTGGGTTATTCTATGCCAAGAATGTGTTAACATACTTATATTGTTTCTAAAAAGACTTTTTCATACAAGTATATACCAATTTTTCCAATATAATGAAATGGTTATTTGGTTTAATGGCATATCAACCTATGATGGTTTTTTAATGCCATATATATATATATATATATATATATGTGTGTGTGTGTGTGTGTTAAGTTTCTAGGTAATTTTATTTTTAAACAACTAGAGCTCATTTGTTTGCCCAAAGTCAAATGGTTTCAGCATGGCAATTAAATATTAGTACTTCTATTTATATAGTATTCCTATCTGATAGGAACGATTTATACATAGTTATAAAGTGTTAAATAACAAACAATCCCCTGTAAATGATTTAACAGTTCTATTTTACCCATAATTTGGGCTAACAGGTACAACCACTTCAGGTCAGGTAATAAAGGGGTACTTGACTTTCCTTCAAATCTAAGATTGGAACTTCACCATTAGATTCAGTTTAATGTCGTACCCATAACACTAAATGTTTTCAAGTATTGCTATTCAACATTACTCGCTCGTTTGAACACAATTAAGCGCCTTCACGTATTGCTATTTTATACAAATAATTGTTGTTGATATTGTACATAATTTACATGGTTTCCGGTATTAGCTATCTCAGCGCAGTTTACCCTTTGCACCGCCTTCTAGCACCTTTCAGCTGGAAGAGGATTTAGCGGTTGTTTGCTACAAGTACAATCCAAAGAATATTGTCAGGACAATCATATAGGTGCAAGGGCTTGACATGACCAGCCGACTGATTAGATCGGGCTTCTGACTGCCTGTTTCGTCAAGCAATGACCAAAGGTAAGTGTCGCAAGTAACTTTAATACTCTGGTTGCTAGGCCAAGGACTGGTCAGTCACAAGGATTCCGTCCTCAGTCACTACGAGTTGCAGTGGTGCTGTTAGCGTTTTCTACTGCTTAAGGCTAAAGGGCAGCATCCAGCACAAATGACTTGCAAAGATGGCGGCAACACTCCACAAGACACCAACTGTACGGCCACCTAACTTCTATCACGAAAACTATTCAAGTTTGACGAACCAGACATGCAGGACACTGCTGGAGAAGCAGGGACGAACTCATAAGAGATGTACTCTTATGGACCCCCACACATGGCCGTGCAAAAGCAGGACGACCAGCACGAACATACATTCAGCAGCTATGTGAGGGTACGGGATGTTGCCCTGAAAACCTGCCTCGGGCGATGAACGATAGGGAGGAAAGGCGAGAGAGGGTCAGGGATATCCGTGCTATCAGCACGACATGATGATGATTTCTATTTTATCCTCCTCTTCATAATGTCACGCTGCCAGCTCGGATTTCCCTGACTCTCTCTCGTAAACCGTCTCGAACGTGTGAAGGGGTTCACAGGATTATATCGTTTATGAGTTCGTCCTTACTTCTCTAGCAGTGTGCCGCGTGTTTGTTTCGTCTAATTTTGATAGTTTTCGTGATGGGTAGTTGGTGGCCGTATAGCTGCTGTTTTGTGGTGTGTTGCCGCCAGGACTTGTTCAATACTGCTCACAGCATTGTGTAATTTTACGTTTAGTTAGCGTACATGTAGTGCATTCATATAGCAGTATCGACACGACTGCTGTTTGGTAAAAACTGCCTTTTATTTTATTAGTCAGGTCTGACTTCCGTATAACACCAATAGTCTATCGTTAACTGTCCATGCCTTTGCTAGTCGCGTGTTTATCATATTTACCCGACCCTTCCGCTCGGGCAGGATATGACACAAGGTTAATTTTTTAAGTGGAGTTTAACAGGTTTGAATTCAGAGTTTTCCTTCTCCTAGACTAGACTGAAGAATCTAGTCTACCCTACTATTTACCCATAGCTGGAGGGAGAATAATTGGATTCATACCTTTCCCAAGGGTATTAGTGGTATGTGAAATGCTATCAGTCTCGTCTAGGATTTGAACTCGAGTCGCGTGTTTATGTCATTCTCGGTTGATGAGTCGTTGCTTCTAAGTTAGGTGAACTTGTCCACTAATTTCAAAGGGCCACCCCTTAGTGTGGAGATGTTCCCTCTTTGATTAAAGCGCATGAATTCTGTCTCACGTCTATTGATTTAATGAAAGAAAACGGTTTCAAGCTGGAAAAGGAAAGCAGCAGCAAATACCCTGCACGAACTATCACGGACGCAGACTACGCCGATGACATAGCGCTTCGAGTAAATACACCTGCCCAAGCCGAATTCCGACTACATTGTCTGGAACGAACAGCACGTGGTATAGGCCTCCACGTCAACGCAGAAAAGACCGAATATTTGTTCTTCTATATAATGATAAATTCTTTATTTGCAAGCAGTTATATGGCTTCAACAAATAATCCTTAGTAAACAATTATAGCTTCAAGTGACTATTTTAAACCCAAATAATTTGCATGCTGTTTTATGGAATCGTTTATTCCAATCAGATGCAAATAAAATTAAAACAGCTTGTTTGGATTTTCTGGAATATCAATACTTGCATATTATTTAATGCCATTTCCTGATAAAAATCATTTATGTATTAAATATATGATTTACAAACGCATTTATAAGATAACATTTTTAAACGAATCTGAACTCTTCTTTTGACACAGTTAAATGGTTTCAAGTATTTCCATCTAATACGAATCTATCCACCATGGATCATTTGTTTGCCCATAGTTAAGAAGTTTCAAGTATTTCTATGAAACAGTAACAATTTAACATCAGTCATTTGTCTACACACATTTAAATCGTTATACATATGATTTGTAAGTGAATAATTTTTACTTTTAAATAGGTTAAAACTAATTTTTCTTCTCTGTTCAATATTGCTATCGTTTCTTCATAGATAGCAATATATGAAAATAGTTAACTCGGATAATTGTTTTCGTACTATTGGTTTGCACACAGTCAAATTCTTACAAGTACTGCTATTTAACACGAATAATTCTATTCAAAATCTATTCATAAATTTTTACTGTCAAATGGTTTTAACTATCTCTATGTAGTACCAATAATTCAATTCAAGTACACAGTTAAAGAGTTTCAAATTTTGCAATTCATCACTAATAATTCAGCTAAACATTACTTATTCGTTTGCTCACAAGCTCTAAGTATTGTTAGGAAGCGCTAACAATTCAATTTAACAGATATTTGTTTGCACACATTTAAATACTTGAAAAGTACAATTTAAGTAATAAATAAGACCCTAACAGGTATGACCTCTCCGGGTTTGAGTGGACCTGGAAGTAATGGCAATGAAGAAGTGCCTCACCTTCCCGAAAGCTCAAGGACAGGACCCTTACCATCGGATAGTTTAGTGTGACATGCAGGGCACGCGCTGGAAGGAGTGTCTTACATCTCTGCAGAGATACGCTCGGCGGATTATACGGCCCCAACCGACTGGGCTAATCTTCCAAAGATCATTTTGACCAATAGATGGGACCATAACAGGTACAAACATTTCCTTTCAGTTGAGTAATGGTATTAAAAGCAATGCTAATGAAGATATACTCTACTCTCTCGTGAACTGAAACTTCAGCATCTGACATTTAAGTAATATAACCATATGTGAGTGAATGTGAATAGTTTTATTCCTTTGTGGGGAATACCGTCAATGTATTCTGCGCCCCATAAAGAAAAAGGTTTAATTTTTAAGGGGTGTAATCCAGATTCCATATGAAGTAATCAATGTTGATATTGTAGAGGTGTCATTATATCCAGCTAGTGTCCTGTCTTAGAGCATTTACGGTCATCTTAGCAATCAGAAATTATAACAGGTGTGTTAAGTCACGTACGTTCCGAAAAAAAAGTTCATAAACATCAGAACAGTGCGATACCAACATTTAACAATCCTTAAGTTATCATAGGCTTTTGGGAGATCAAACTCTATCCTGGTTTTGTTTCTTTAATGGCATATCTACCTTCCTGGGTTATTTAATGCCAAAGTCATCCTTGTAGAAGGACAGTAGTGGTAGAATTTTACCCATAGCCGGGGGAGAAGGGAGTTCATAACTTTCCCGAGGGTATTGGTTCGGAAGTGAACGTAGTAGCCCGACTAGAGTTCTTACTCGTATATCATTTAAAGCTCGTTAGCAACTAGGTGACAGGTACTCCTCCACTCTGTTCTGGACGCAGGTCTCTTAGTTGGAACACAGCAGTTTTGGATACTCTAGAGATTGTGGAAGTTTAATCTCATTTGTTGACCGGTCACATCACGAAAATGAAACGAGATCTACCCGACACGAGTCAGGGAGTCGGATTGATAATAAATATTAATCGGTTAATTTACTGTTGTTCACCTCAAAAATAATCACTTATTACTTTCTCGGCTTATTTGAATACTTTCACTTATTTAAGTCATAAGGTGGAAGTAATTGTGATGAAGGGAAGCCTCACCAATGGATCCAGTTTAGTGTCATATCCAGATTCCAAATATAGACAATGAAGTAAACGGACCACTCCTTTTCAAACAAGTATATTTCTACGATAAAATTTGATACACTTGCCCTTAACACTTTTTAAACTTTCAAGAATTTCACAATATAAAATTCTGCGATTTTGTCTCGTAGGGAATTAGACAAAACCGATTAAATAAAATTCCAGTTAAACCTGTTTTAGAATACATAATCGTCATTATCATCATGTCACGCTATCAGAACGGATATTTCTGACTCTCTCTCGCCACCCCTCCCTATCTTCCATTGCTTTTGGCAGGTCTTTCAGGCTACATCCAATATCTGCACAGAGCTGCTGTATGTATGTTCGAGCTGGACCTCCTGCCTTTGCTCGTCCCTGTGAAGGGGTCCACAGGAGTACATCACTTACGATAGTTTTCGTGACGGGTGGTAAGTGGCCGTACAGTTACTTTTTTGTGAGGTGCTGTCTCCAGGACTTGTTCAATATTGCTCGCAACATTCTTGTGTAATTGCCGTCAAGTTTTTTCTCCATACGTTTTGTTAGCGTCCACGTGGTGCATCCATATAGCAGTATCGATATTATCGCTGCTTGGAAGAAACTGCGCTTCATTTTATCGGCCAGGTCTGACTTCCATACGACAGATAGCCTATCGATAACTGTCCATGCCTTTGCTAGTCGTGTGTCGATGTCTGTCTCGGTTGAATACAACTAGTAAATATACTAGAATTCATATGTAGGACGCTTACTTGTTCCTAAGTGCTATTTAGTATCTTCTTAGGCCTTGCTATTTCCGTATTATTTCTATCATACAGAACTATCGTCTATGAAGGTGGTGTTGTGTTTGTTCAAATAAACATCAGCGATTTCCCACCCACTGAATGGATACGTATTTTTGTAAAATATTTCCCACGCACTTAAAAAGTTTTGAATAACCTAAGTTCTCGATAAAAATTTGCCATGTTTGATAAAGGGCTGTCATCGACGTAAACAAAGGGTATTGGTTTAGTTTCTTGGTTAAGTGACATATCAACCTTCGTGGTTTATTTAATACCATCCTTGCAGACGAACAGTTGTGATGCTACTTAACCCATAAGTGAGATGGGAATAAGTGGGTTCATAATTTTCTGAAGGGTACTAGTTCGTAAGTGAACATAATAGCTCGAAAGGAGTTGGAACTTACCATGATATTACAGTCCAGCACGTGCACCAACCTGTCACCGAAGGAATCCACCAACCGGTATTGGTTAAATAATCTTTAGAGGTACGTTCGTGCATCGTTTACAAAAAAATTAACTGTATTGGACCCATTGATGGGAACCTCATAGATACAACCAATTTGAGTTACAGGGGACGTGAGAGGAATGGTGACGAAGTGCTTCAATACTCCTGGGAACTCTCACTGTTGCCTCATTAACAGATAAAATTTAGCGTAATGCTCAGTTCAGTAGAGTTTTGTAAACGTGCTTAAATGAAGCCGTGAAAAGGAGTACGGTACTTATCTCTTAGACGATAATGGGAGAACTCAACCCTCCTTTAATTTCTTTAACTGGAGACACCATCAGATACAGTTTAGTGTTATTAACAAGAACCCTATTTTGCGCTGAGATCTTAACCCTGTGCAAGGAGAATTGTCGTCGTATTCGAAGCGTAACAGACTGGGCAATTAGCTAGTTTCTATCATGTTTTTATATTAATTCAAATAACAGTTGTCACTCATGAAGCAGTTACTGTAATATACTGGCCGAGGGATTTCGTTTTATATATCTTGCCTTTGGGTTTAGTTAGGGTGAGAACCTTTCGGCTCAGTGCATGGGTTAGTTAGGTGCAAACTTGAGCACAGGGAGGATGTGTCGTTCACAAATGTCAAAATAAAAATCCCAGATGGAAAGGTTAACCAGTGGATGTGAATGACGTCAAGCACCGGAAGCGCGCACGCGGAGGATTTTGGGAGATTTTGCAAAAGTCAGAGTTGAGTCTTGCGGTCCGAAGAAGAAGGGTGACTTTCGCTAGCTCGCAGTGGCCTTGTGGCGGGTTCCGCACGTGTTGAGGGTGGGGGGGCAGATGGAAAAGCCAGAATAGAAAGAATATGTATCTCTCTCCTTATGTAGAAACCTTTAACTCAAAGGTAGTAAAAAGGTTTCGTATCTGAACTAAGAAGTCGTTACGTGTTTTTCGTGTTTCGGGATTCCTATGTTCTATGTATATATGTTATGAACATTCTATTTACGTTTCACATATTCATGTATAGCTATATTACATTACTATTCTCAACAAAACGTGCATACAAAATATTTTATATCTATAAAAGTATATCATGTTAAGGCGTTTTTTTTTTTGAAAATTTATTTACTTCATGTATACCATAGTTTTTCAAATACTTTGGCATGGCTTTAGCAATAAGCGCTTTTCGTCTGTTGAAAGTGATGACTATCTTCTAAATAGACTCATATTAAATGGTACAAAAATATAATAAATGACATTTTGTCTCAAATACTCTACTGTACTGTTTCATGTCAGTCAAAACCGATGGGAAACAGAAACGAGAAGATGGTAGACTCGCGAATTATCTTTGAAGATCTTCGTGTCAGCAGATATCTGTCTCCTTTATCGCTCGGATTAGTCGATTTGATGGCAGACTTGGCAGGAAGGACTGGTAAAATATCGGGAAAATTGACTAATGAGAGTGAAATGGAGAAATGTTGACCTTAAATAACACGGTTCTGTCTGCAAAATCATAATGTTTAAGATTCAGTCAAATACAAGGAAGAAAATCGAAAATTCTACATAGGATGACCAGAACCGGAACGCATCTTTCCGATCAATAACTGCAATAATCAATAAAAACAACGGAAGAAACATAGAAAAGTAAGATTGAAAACCATAAAGAAAATAGACGCATTTCAATCATTTTAAAAGCTAAAATAGAACATTAATAACAACTAATGTGTCCACTGGCCGGGCGTCTTTGTTAATATGGCAAAGGTTTTCAAGAAATCTGAATTATGTTTACTATTTGGCATTTCGGGTCAGGAAAATTGGATTAGTTTTTAATACACCTCAACATAAATAGAAACCTATTCCACTTTCAGTGAAGTAAATTTTGATTTGTACTATACTGCATCTCTTTGATGAGATACTTAAATTTGAATATTTTTCTTTCTCATTGATCTTCTCCAAGTCTTCAAGAGGTATTGACAGGCATTTTATCCTTATTCATTCTACTTACATATGCTCTGTTATGTCGTGACGTATTTCAATCTATGCGAGTCTTTCACGTTAGTTTTAACGGGTGGCTTTTCACTGCACTTCAGGAAATAGTCCACTTTTTTCAACCGAGTCATGAATCTCTTATTTGTTAGGATCTGCCGGATCATAGGTTTAAAAAAAAGATCTGATAACCTTCGTCACAGCCTCTTTCATCTCCTCAATTGTCTCATAACGACAGCCTCTGAGCTTATGGAATAAGCTATAGTCACAGAGAGCAAGGTCTGGACTCTAGGGAGGCTGTGGAACTGTCTTGATGCCCATCTTGGTCAAATAGTCTGTGAGAAGAATGGAGTTGTGGACGGGTGTATTGTCCTGCTGGAAATGCCACTGAGCCGATTTGAAGAGTGCTGGCCTCTTCCGACGGAATATCTTCCTGAACTCCCTTGTAACCCTAACACTTTGGCCAATCAACTCTGATGTATTGACTTCCTTACTCCTGCCACACCTCTCATCATCCCTCACAAACTCCCCGCCTTCCTTGAATCTCTTATGTCACTCAAAAACTGATGCTCGATTCAGGCAAGATGGTCGAAAAGCAGTGTGAAGCATTCCATACGTTTCTGTGGCATTTTTCCCAAGTTTAAAAAAGAATTTTATTGCATATCGTTCTTTTTCTTAGGGGCAGGGGCTTTTTGAATAGGGGTAGTTTTCCCTTTCCTTATCCATTCTGGTTTTCTTCCTTCTCTTTGACATTAACTCAGGTTTTTATTTGCCTGTCAGGGATGAACTTGAATGTTTTGAAACAGAATGTATCGTGGCCTGGTATCTTCTAAATTTGTACTTTCTTGAGTATTGTTCTTAGTGACAACAAGTGTATTTCAGCCTCCAGTTCTTCCGCAATTTCTTGCTATCAATTTTTCATGTTATTTAACAATTTTTTTACTCCAGTTTCAAGATTTTTTTACACTTAAGTCGGAGTGACAACATGTCCCCTCATATATCTAGAATTCTTCCAAGAAATATTACTAATTTTAACAGTGCTGTGGTCTTAAATTCATCCTCTGTCCTCCAGTTCCCTCACTTTCCTTACCCGGCCTTTGAGGACCGTACAAAGGGGACTGAAAACTATTGATATGACTGTCACTTTCATGTTCCACGCGTTTTTTCAGCTCTCAGGCAAGATCCCTGTAATTATATATCTTTTCGCTTTCTTTAATGTGTTCCGTTAGAGTGGCAAAAACTAATTGATGTCAAGGTCTTTTTTTTTTCTAGATGATTTTAGGTTGGTTTTTCAGGTCGGCGTTTTGTGATCCGTTTGTAAGTCAAATTTCCAGAGGTTTTTATTTGCCTCATTTTCTCGGACAGATTCTGGTTTGTTCATGTACCATTTATCAAGATATCCAAATTCAAATCTGTTGCACAATTGCCAGAGGATCACCCTTCCCATCCAGCCGTGCCTGGTTTTACATTTCTCTTGTGCTAGTTTGGTTCGTTTTGGTTTATTTGTTTAATAGCATATCAACCTTTGTAGTTTATTTAATACCAAAGCCATCCTTCTAGAAGAACAGCAGTGGTACTATTTAACTCATAGCTCGGAGGATAAGGGGCTTCATATCTTTCCCAAGGGTATTTGACCGAAAGTGAACGTAATAGCGCGACTAGAGTTCTAACTCACTTACTACGATTCTGCAGACCATTGCTTTAACCATTACACCACAAGGACACCCCTTGTGCTACTTACTACATTCACGTATTAAATTAACCTAATAATGAATCAACAAACTGCCTACACTTTCTATTCTATAGGCTATGCAATTTGTTCTAAAGCCATTATTTTGTGCTTCTATTACAAGAGAATCAATTTAAATTTCGAGGTTCCTCTTAACTCAATGTCTGGGTTGATGAAATTTCCTTCAATTGTCGCTTGAAGTATCTTTACAGTTTTTCTTTCATTTTTCTTTTATAGATTTTGGCATTGCTGTTTTTTCTTTTTAACATTTAGTTATTTCAGTGGTTATTGCAGCTGGCAGCTTTTTTAATAAACCTTTCCTTGTCCCCTAGTAGTTTCACAGCTAGGATCAAAAACATTTATGTGTTTGTTCAGAAAAACTACACTAAAGTCACAACTTATTAAAACTATTGAGATTTCTTCGTTAGAGTTTTATTTTACAACATAATTCTGCTCACTTCGTGAATTAAGTATAAGTACTTAGGAAGTCATTAGAACGACGCTCATTTTGATATCTCTGAGAAGGTATGCCTAATTATTTCTATAAATATTCATATTACTGGGTATAGGCCGAAATTTAAACTCAATCATTAGACCAAAACTTCTTCAACATACATCTATCATAAATAAAAATTCTTTGTTGAAATTCACATAGCAAAGATTAGGGGCAGCACTTAGCTGCAATTAATTTCATAAATGAATCATTTCGTCACAAAAAGACAAGGGTCAATCTACACTAGAGCTCGACTTATTCACTGGTATGTTCAATATATACAATGTGTAAGCCAATAAATTATTGATAAAACATCTAAAGATTCGCTCGCAGTTATCAGGACCTTATGTACATATGAATCAATCATGTCAAGAATAATTATTAAAACACAGCATAATCGAATAAGAAATAAATCTGACTGTGTAAATCCATTTCCAAGTTGTTTGAAGAAAGGAGGAAAATAAATCATTAGCGGAAGTGTACGTTTCCCGATAAAACCCAAGATCCATTCACTAATATAACCAATAAGTCTCAATCGTCATTTGAATCGATAATAGCCATAACGATGAAATAAAAATCATACTCATGATAAAATACTATTTCTGATTTTATTTCGAAGATATAAAGTAAACAGAGTTCCAAAATGAATACTTTTAAAAAGAAAATACGAGGATCATTAAATAAGTTTCCAGACTTTTTGTATGGGCACTTTTATTGATAGTGCACACATAAAACTAGTCTCCTTCGAAGTAATCTCCTCCGGCTGCAATGCACTAGTAAAATTCCAACAACTTCTGGAAGGCCCCATCGAAGTCCTCTTGTGTGAGCTTGTCAATAACCTTCGTCACAGCCTCTTTCATCTCCTTAATTGTCTCATAACGACAGCCTCTGAGCTTATGGAATAAGCTATAGTCACAGAGAGCAAGGTCTGGTCTCTAAGGAGGCTGTGGAACTGTCTTGATGCCCATCTTGGTCAAATAGTCTGTGAGAAGAATGGAGTTGTGGACGGGTGTATTGTCCTGCTGGAAATGCCACTGACCCGATTTGAAGAGTGCTGGTCTCTTCCGACGGAATATCTTCCTGAACTCCCTTAAAACCCCAACATAGTAACCCTAACACTTTGGCCGATCAAGTATGGTGTATTGACTTCCTTACTCCTGCCACACCTCTCATCATCCCTCACAAACTCCCCGCCTTCCTTGAATCTCTTATGTCACTCAAAAACTGATGCTCGATTCATGCAAGATGGTCGAAAAGCAGTGTGAAGCATTCCATACGTTTCTGTGGCATTTTTTCCATGTTTAAAATAGAATTCTATTGCATATCGTTCTTCTAAAATGTCAGATTGCATTTTTGAAATTCACCAGCTGTGACAATCAGGCTTTAGTAGGGTGTATTCCAATTGCTGCTGTAGCTGGTGATTTGAACCTGGAATCCTAAAAATTGGTCAGTGATCTCCTAAGATGTATAGCAATAACATACTGAATTTGCCAGAGTCTACGACAATTTTAAATGCCCATACGAAAAAAGTCTGGAAACTTATCGCATGCTCCTCGTATATAGGCACACACACACATATATATATATATATATATATATATATATACACATACACATGTGCCTATGTAAGTGTGTAGCCATGTTAGTACTCTGCATCTCCACAGAGAAACAAGACCCCCTCCCCAACGAGTGTCCTGGATATGACATTAACAACCTGATGTTGAGACTCCAGTAATGCTAGAGTTTGGGGAATGTCGAGTACCCCTGCCTTCCTTGAGTCTCTTACGTTTAAAACAATTTTATTGCATATCGTTCTTCTAAAATGTCAGATTGCATTTTTGAAATTCACCAGCTGTGACTATCAGGCTTTAGTATGGTGTATTACAATTGCTGCTGTAGCTGTTCATTTAAATTTGAAATCCTAAAAATTGGACAGTCATCTCATAAGATGTATAGCAATAACATACTGAATTTCCAAGTGTCTACGTCAATTTTAAATCCCTGTGCAAAAAGAAAAAATCTGGAAACTTATCAAATACCTCACGTATTTTGTTCGTCTGAAACCTAACATCACCGCTAACTTTATCCTCCTGCTGAGAGGTACTGGCAATAGCTACTACACCAAGGTGTTGGGGAGGGCGCTACTCTATTTCCTGGATTACTCCACTTTACCCTTGATACTTACCTTATAATGCTGAGTGCTAAGCAAGGCCGCACTAAGTACCATTTTTTGAGTCTTTGATATGACTCGACCAGGAATTGAACCCTGGTCTCCCGGACCATTGGCGAACACAACTCATTAGGCCAATGACCCGGCTTAGAGAGGTATTGACTGATTTTAATGCCTAACCATACCTTCTATAGATATTTTATTCTAGAAATTAGGAAAACGCGTTTACTTTTATGCTTATAATGACATTTTTGTGTAATTTATTGAGAATTTTGTTTCACAAGTTCCTATCGAATAGTCTTTAAAGCAGATCTATTTGACCCAAAGTTAGGACTAACAGATTACCACTCCGGGTTAGAGTTAACCTTGGAGTTACGGTAATGAATGGGGATTTCATACAACTCAGAAACGGAGTCACACCAATAGATTCACTGCAGAGAGGTAAGAATCCCTCCACCCCTCCAAAAAAAAAAAAAAAGGTGACACTAAACTGCATCTACCGGTGATGCTCGAGTTCCGGAGGTCTGAGAGAGTATACAGTGCATCATTATTGCCATGACTTCAAAGTCCCCTCAGATCCTCTAACTGTGTATATTATTATCTTAAGTTACTTGAAGACATAACCGTGTAAAAATAAATGACTTATTAAAAAGTAATAATTACTGGAAACCATAACAGTTTTCGATACGAATGTTTGAAACCATACAACTTCTTTGCTGGTGTTTTTATGGTGGTTATCGTGTTCACCAATGGCCAGGGAGACCTGGGTTCAATCCTAGGTCGAGTCATACCAAAGACTCAAAAAATGGTACTTGATGCCTCCTTGCTTAACACTCAGCATTATAAAGTATTGATCAAGGTTAAAGTGGAGCAATCCAGGGAAAGGAATAGCGTCCTCCCCTACACCTTGGTGTAGTAGCTATCGAAAAGGGAGCCTCCGGGTCACCCTCGACTCCGGTGGCTAACTTTACTTTACTTACAAACCATTGAAAGTTTGTTCTATACTCATGCTGCTATGAATAATAACAATGATACAGGCGGTCTCCGTTATTTTTTTATACGAATGTGTTTATTTCTTTCTGTCTTCAGTCGTTAGCGACACGAGGAGGGAGACACAATTCAGTAAAGCCTATACTAACCATACTATGCTGCCCCGCCCATGCATGGTGAATCTTGTGGTGTCTAAGACACCAACTCATTTCTGCCGGTCAAGACCCAAACTGATTTGCTTTGATCACATCCGAAAATCTCAACTGCTCGCTTCGACGGTCGAACCCGAACTCCTCTCTTTTTCAAAATCCTAAAATTCTCAGGACCATCCCTTCAGGATATGACGTCAACTATCCACGCATTTTACTCCAGCTCCGTTTCCTGTCTGGGAGTTTATTATGACAGATAATGATTGTAACAGCCTTTCTCCGCAGGCGTGCGAGTAGTCCTGACTACGACACGTAAACCAAGAGACACTGTATTTCAAAGCCTTACTAAACTAAATAAAATATAGTTAATGAAAAATGATAAATATAATCAATCATTACGTTCATTGGTCTAGTGGGTAGAGTGTTCGCCAATAGTCTGGTAGACCCGTGTTAAATTCCAGGTCGCGTTATACCAAAGACCTTAAAAATGGTATTTGATACCTCCTAGTTTAACATTCAGCCATATAAGGTACGTATCAAGGGTAAAGTAGAGTAATCCTGGGAAATGAGTGGCGCCCTCCCCTACACCTCGGTGTAGTAGCTATCAAAAAGGGAGCCTCTTGGTCGCCAACTTTCAGGTGCTTCCATACAGAGTCAGTATGGACCTGGAAACAATAGCAAAGAAAAGGTACTCCACATTCCCTAACGTTCTTGCACTGGAACCTCATCATCTGACAGTTTAGTGTCATAGCCAAAACACTCGTTTTTGTGGGGAGTCTTACCCCCTCTGTAGAGATACAATCGGTGTGTTCTACAGCCGCAGCTGTTATATTTTGACCTTCGACCCGGCCCAAAAATACTATTCCAAGGTAATACACCGGAAGGAAGTGACACATTCCAACGGCCAGCAATCGAAAGAGATCACGTGGGCGGATTAAGGCTTATGATATGGGACAAGGTGAAGGTCCCATTGTGCCAATACAGTCATGCATCGGAAGAGAGTAACCTCTGAACTGCATGACAGTTATTTCCGCTTGATGACGATTAAACATTGGATTTCAAAGATCCAGTAGGCGATCGTGTGGGCGTTGAGTTATTATTTAACTCAGCTGAGTTTGGGTCCCAGAGGAGTTGCCAGCAAACTCCCAGAGAGTTAGAGACCAGATGTGGTAGGGAAGGCCACACCCGACCGAGGGGGCCCTCGGAAAGCCCCGATGGAGTAGACCCCAACATCAGGAGAACAAGAGAGACACAACACAGTGGGGGTCAAAATATGAAGTTTATGTTCGGTCTCCAGCACCCTCTCACATGCTAGCCGTTCGAACCCTTACAAATAAAGTGAGAGGTAACTATGTTGTTAAAGAAGTCTTCCTGTGTCTTCCTTTCTTCATGCGTCTTCCTTGATGCGTCGTTTATCATTGTGTCAGTAATTATCCAGAATACATATGTATGCAACACAGCCAACAGGGCTGCCATACAGATTTGTGCAAATTATTTCTATTATTTAAGAATACTTCATATATAAAGTGTGAAAAAAAAACAACCCCCCTTAAACTTCACAGGAAACGTGAATATAAAATGTACAATGTACGCAAGTTAACTTTCATCCATAAAATAAATCTAGGTTGTTTGGTATATTAAAATCAATCAATCCAATAGAAAAATATTTCTTGTTTCTTTGAAGCATCATTGTAGTAAAGGCAAAGCTTTAACACAAGAATATCCTTTTGCAAGATATGTCGCAAGTCTGACAAAAAGCGATTTTTGTTGTTTTTTTTTTTTTTTGATAAAAGAAAGTTCTGGTCCTTTATTAGAACCTTATCTCGTAAATTACAATATAAATACTAATTCTCTTAATCGAGGAGTCATCTTTCTATACTTCCTCTAAAATTATATTCGATATTTATCGCAAAGACGAATTGCTATTTCCATGTCTCGGCTGAACAGCCATGATGCAGACGGTATGTAATCATTAGTTGAAATCAGTATGAAGGAGCGGCAAAGGTTTCTATGCATTTATCCGATTTGCATATAAACGTAGATAAGGCTAGATAAGAGCAGTCTAAATCAACTTGAGCAGACTTCATAATGTTTGGGAATTACACACACACAACTTTGTAAAACGAAAGACTAATGTCTTATTGTCAGGCTAGCTCGTTCAGAATCAATCATTTAGAACCAAATGCGATGACATGTCTACGTGTATGTATATTCACAAACAAATATATGCAAACACACGCATATATATAAGAGAGAGAGAGAGACACTTATACACGCACACACATATATACCTACGCATATACACAGACACACACACACAAACATATATGCAAACACACACATATTCACGCACAAACGCGGACACAAATATATATATATACCTACGCACATACAGACATATATATATACCTACGCACATACTGACATTATATATATATATATATATATATATATATATATATATATATATGCATGCACACACGTACATATTTAAGGGAACACATATACATATGCGCACACACAGACATATATACAGACATACATGCATACATACATAGGCGCCCACACAGACATATATACATATAAATGTACGCAGAGATTATGGATCTATTGTTAAATAATTGGTAATGCTTTTTGTTTAACAATTCATCTAAGGGAAACGAAGCTCCTGTTTACACCTGCCTCGAGTGAACTAGATGCTGCACCAAATATTCTAGTTAAAAGAAACTAAACCTGATACAGAGGACTCTTGTGAGCCTTGGAAGCGTTTTGTTGATTTGAAGGGTAATTGAAAATACATAAAGCCTGAACAGGTTTTTAGACACTTGCAAAATAGTTGGAGTTCACAAACAGCTTTGTAAACAGACAAAGCTAAGTATTTTAGGAGACACTTGTTCTCACAGTTGAAATATGGATGCTATATCGAAATTACATTAAATCATCCGTCCGTTTGCTTTAAAAATCTCTCAGATGCATACAAAACGAAGGTTGGAAGTCCAATATCCCAGATTAAATTTCTGGAAAAAGCTGAAACTCTCTGTATTTGGGCTAAACTTATTTTACATATTTTTTTGTTTGGGCAGATTATGAACCTGGAAGATCGATGACTTCTAAATGCAGATATTTTACGTTGCATTGGTCATTGGTCTTAGACTCAAGTTTATACCTAAAAACGCTTTTAGGACAACATAAGAAATTTAAGTCTGACCTTTAAAGTTGACAATTGAGAAAACACTAAAACTGTTAGAAGTTAATGGAAAAGTTTTACCTGGAAAGCGGCAAAGCGATATCAGGATGAGAGAATCAGGAGTGAAATTGAAAAGGGAAAGTTTTAGAGCAGAATGGATACTGAATTTTAATGGGGCTGGGGGTCGTGAAAATTGATTTAATGACTAATGTATGAAGCTAAATCTTGTTTTCGAAGGTCAGCTGTACGAATGATATTAAACCTGTCACAATGAAACTAAGTGTCAACTTCACTCCAGCGGCATCAGTTTACCTGAATTCTTTGTTGTATAACCTATATCAACGTTTTCTTTTTTTTCTTTTCTTTTTTTTTTGTTGTTTAATTCAAATTTAGCCTTTTGATGCATTTAAGAACTCATAATAAAGAAACAAGTCATATGAAAATGGTCCATGCACGAAAAAAATTCGACAGCAACCATACGCATGTGTGTGTGTGTGGAGGCATATATATCCCAGCTATTAATAAAATAAAAAGGTAGACAAGGCTCTAAGAAAGGCAGCCAGTTTAGGAGAACGAAGAACTGAGGAATGCAGTTCGGAGAATCTGTGGCATTCATTATTCTGTAACCAGTTCATTTAAAAAGTGTAGTTCGTCCTACACAAGCCTTCAACGCAATAAAAAATCTGTGCAAGTCATTTAATTAGCTTTCGCCTTATGAATGATCGATGGATATTATTATTATTATAGGTATAAATATCCACTCAATTATGAATTTAAAAAAAGAAAACAAAAAAATCGCTTTACAACTTAGTAAAGTTATATCAATTACGTTCATCAAAGAGGAAAGATATAATCTATTTACAATTCTCTGATCAGATTAGACAGTTAAGTTTCATCTCGATAAATTTCTATCTAATTGATCTTAACTTGCAGTTAATCATCTTGTACCTTTCCTTATATGCACATCTGTATAAATATACTTACATTCAACTCTTCTATTTTATATACATAATTTAGAATGACATACTAACACAAAGAAATTGTGTGTGTATGTATATATATATATATATATATATATATATATATATACACACATACACACAAAAACTTTTGTGTGTGCGCGTGTAGAAGTCAACTCTTTAGATAGAAGTACGAATGCGAGAGAAAATATTAGAATCTACTTTAGTGGATTCAAGATTATCGTTTATTTTTATAAAGAAAGCATAAAATAGTTCAAGTCAAACTGAAATCTGTGATTATA
Organism: Sepioteuthis lessoniana; assembly: GCA_963585895.1. Classification (NCBI taxonomy): domain Eukaryota; kingdom Metazoa; phylum Mollusca; class Cephalopoda; order Myopsida; family Loliginidae; genus Sepioteuthis; species Sepioteuthis lessoniana. The sequence continues at coordinate 112,080,089 of OY757907.1, forward strand.
AACATGATAGTAGCAACATTCGGTCTCCGAAGATTAGTTCACAAACTAATCAGACATGTGCGCTTGTAGTAATACCTTAAATGACTTTTTACCTTAGTGACTAAATCTTGATATAAAATATTTTCACGACCATAGGTGCACAAGAAAAAACACTTTACTGACATATCTGAGAAAGTTATGAAAATTTTGCGTAGATATAGATCAAGCGTATATACAAGGGTCAGGGGAAAAGTTCTTGGGCTTACCAAGATAATTTCATGGAATGTAATGAAATTATGGTTAGTTCTCAACAGTCCCCCTTGTGCTTACACACTTCGAGTATGAATGCTGCAGTGATTGGATCCTATTGTTCAAGAAAGACATCAACATCAGAGGCACACATACACACACACATATATATATATATATATATATATATATACATACACACACACACACACACATTAGTGTATGCACATGTCTTTGGTAGTGTGCTTTCTAAAAAATCTCAAGGCATTGGTAACTTTGACCTTAGAAGAAAATTCGATTACATATGTATTACTTGATTATGTATAGGTAACCCACCATAAATACGGAAAAAAGTATATATATATATATATTTGAATATGACTGTGTGTGTAATATTATCGACAGTTGTGTCGATTTGTGGCAATCCGAGGAAAAAATTGAAACCATCCAGAATTTATCCAAATCCCCTTGAATACTGAGGAGAGTGCTGGAATATTCGTAGCAAATTATAAAAGTATATCTGTAGCCAGCCACTAGTTAGTGGTGGTATGAGAATTTACAAAGAATCATGATATCCCTCTGCATGGATGTAATATCATTTTTCTTCCACTCAACATGGATTCAATAAATGTTATTGTAAAATCTGGAGAGTTTATATCACAACTTAAATGAATCAATGAATATACAAAAGAAGAAGTGATGGAAATAATACAAATAAATACACAAAGATTTTGTGGAAAGAGAACGTGCAAAGGAATAAAGATATTAGAAAAAGTGCAATGCAATTAATAAGGAATAGAATGAGATATCAATAAGCCTGTCGTCCGTGATGCAGTGAGCTGGATCTTGTATAATCCTCGATCTACACGAGTAATATTCCCTGTTGAATTTGCAAAGAGAGAGATTATGTTATAAAATACATGCGTAATGTTTTCATCATCAGGAATCGGTCTTATTGATATCCATATGTGATCAGGTAATTCTTTTATTAATGATATTAATAAAACTTTTTTTTTTATTATAGATTAATTTCCCTTCGATTGGTTTCTGTCTTTGTAAATTATTCCAAGTATATTTATATAGACAGTGCGAAAATTGTATACGTTTTTCGTGTATAAGCAAATCGAATATAACATTAAAAAAAAAGCTTAAATTAATATGCAAAATAATTTGACTATGAAAGAACATTTGAATTTATAACAGTCTTACCTTATCGTTGTCCCTGTTTTGAAGAAGCCGTTTATCCCGTAGATCTACGAAGATTCGTCCGGGTCAGTTTTTTTAAGATATTGTCCTCAGTCTCTTCCCAGCAGGTGAGACGTAATCAATTCTCTAGCTTCGAACAGAGAATACAATGATATTGTCCAGTTTTGCCCTCTTTTACCCTCAGTGACTGCCTAAAAAGGGTCTGACTTGTATTCATTATCTTACAGAGCTCCATACGATGTAATGCCGTCAGGAATAGGATATTTTTTCTGGTATCTGGGATAATTAGTTCCTAGAGGTCCTCCATAAATCCGATTTCCTGTCATATTTGGCAACCTTAGTGGTGGTTTTCTTTTTGTAGGGGGTAAATCCTATCATTCCTCCAACATCTTCCCAAACTATATCAACGTGGGTTCAACTTTGATAACTGTTTTAAGATTTCAAGAAACTTTTTTGCAGAGTTCATCTTTGCGTTCAAATCAGGAATAAAGTAAACACCATTTCTAAAATACAAAACAGAAAGGGTATATACTAAATATTAAATTGTACGATGCGTTCACCCACCCATCCCCACAAAAAAAAAAGAAAAACTGCGGATAACCCTTCCCAGACAGATTTTGTCAAGTATGAAAACAGCCAAATCTAAACTAACAAAAAAAAAAAAAAAAAAAAAAGACATGGCGTTGACCAGTCGTGGGTTTTCTGCTGAGAAATCAGCCATTTTGTGATATTTTTTTCGCGAGAAATATTGTTCCCTCAATTTTCATTGCTGGGAATTTCATTTTATGAATGACAAAAACTAAAAAGTACAAACATCAATCTTTTTATAAGTTTCCAGACAATTGTTGCAATTAACATCTTTTATACAGTTGTTCATGGTGAATACAAAATACTCCTTTATCTTAAACTTATACAGAATATGACTTTATGGAAATATTCTTACAAAAGTTGTGTACAGCTGGATGATCTCTACATTTAATAACCTATCGGTTGGTATTTGTGATATTCAATGTGGTAAACATTGATGTTAGAGAAGTTGGCAACCTTAGTCGAGGGTAACCCGAAGGCTCCCTTTTCAATAGCTACTATACCGACATGTAGGGAAGGTCACTTCTCCTTTCCTAGGATTGCTCAACTTTACCTTGATACGTACCTTATAATGCTGTGTGTTAAGCAAGTAGATATCAAGTATCATTTTCTGAGTCTTTGGTACGACTCGAACTAGGATTGAACCCCGGTCTCCTGGGCTGTTGGCGAAGACTAACCATACTAAACATCGGTGTAGTAATCTCTGATGTTTATGATGTCACCATATTAATAAAATCATGCTAAAATATTCTGATATTATGACTGCTTGAAATGGAGGATTTGTGTGCTCATATATATATATATATATATATATATATATATATATATGGGAATTTTATAGCACGAAATTTCTACAAAAAAAATTTAAAAAACTATATTCTGGTACATGAATACCCCTAACATATAGAGCGAGCAAAATCTTTCTCAAAACCATAGATAAGAGGGATTAACTTGTGCATATATGTATTTACCAACCCCTCCACTCAGGCAGGATATGACACAAGGTCAATTTTTAAGCGGGGTTTAACAGGTTTGAATTCAGAGTTTTCCTTCTAGACTAGTTGCCTCACCAAGGCTCAAGAACCTAGTCTGTTCTATTTACCCATAGCTGGAGGGAGAATAATTGGATTCATACCTTTCCCAAGGGTATTAGTGCTATGTCAAATGCAACAAGTTTCGTCAAGGATTTGAACTCGTGTCGCCGTGTCCATTTACTACGACGATAAACATTACACCATGGGCACCTCCAAATTAACTTGTGCATATAGCTCACAAAATACTTCTAATTTTAGTTACGTTAGAACTTGAAAATTTTAGACTGATTCAGATAGCATGTCAACACGTCAAGTGTTCTTTCTTGACTAGAGGTGAGGGAATCGTGTTCATATTTATAATTATGGAGTAGTTGTTAGTTCGTGGTTGTTTCTTTCTTTTTTTTGCACACGGACCTCTCTAATACTATTATTTTCAATACAGTTATTTTACTTACAGTTCCTAGAACGCAGTGTTTCACTGGACCAGTGACAGATGGCAAGGAAGGAGTACTTTTCCGTTGCCAGATCATCAGAATCGAAGCCTCGCCGTCAGATGCAGTTTAATGTTGTATCCAAAACACTCCCCTGTAAAATATTGAAAGGCTTTTAAAAGATACAAATACTTTTTGAAATTAATCAATTTCAGATTTTTTTTATTAATAAAATGAAATTCCTAATTTCTTAAAGTATTAACTTATTTTTTTTCTCAAAAATGTCATGCTGTCGGATGTCTTTTTTTATATTCTTCTCACTTGTTTCTGAGAGAATTGCTAGGTACGAGGTGCATATCATAAGTTTCTAGACTTTTTTCGTATGGGCACTTTCATTGAAAGTACACACATGAAACTCTAGTCCCCTTCCAAGTAATCTCCTCCGGCTGCAATGCACTTGTTGTACCGTTCCAACAACTTCTGGATGGCCCCATGGAAGTTCTCTTGTGTGAGCGTGTCAGTGACCTTCGTCACAGCCTCTTTCATCTCAATTGTCTTATAACGATAGCCTCTGAGCTTAGGGAATAACCAAATATCACAGGGAATGAGGTCTGGACGATAGGGAGGCTGTGGAACTGTCTTGATGCCCATCTTGGTCAAATAGTCTGTGACAAGGATGGAGTTGTGGACTGGTGTATTGTCCTGCTGGAAATGCCACTGAGCCGATTTGAAGAGTGCTGGCCTCTTTCCAAGGAATCTCTTCCTGAACTCCCTTAAAACCTCAACATAGTAACCCTAACCCTTTGGCCAATCAACTGTGGTGTATTGACTTCCTTACTCCTGCCATAGCTCTCATCATCCCTCACAGACTCCCTTCCTTCCTTGAATCTCTTATGCCACTCAAAAACTGATGCTCGATTCATGCAAGATGGTCGAAAAGCAGTCTGAAGCATTCCATACGTTTCTGTGGCATTTTTTCAAAGTTTAAAACAGAATTTTATTGCATATCGTTCTTCTAAAATGTCAGATTGCATCTTTGAATTTCACCAGCTGTGACAATCAGGCTGTAGTAGGGCGTATTTCAATTGCTGCTGTAGCTGTTCATTTGAACTCTAAATCATAAAGATTAGTCAGTCATCTCATAAGATGTCTAGCAATAACAGTGATTTTTTAAGTGTCTACGACAATGTTAAATGTTCATACGAAAAAAAGTCTGGGAACTTATCGTATGCCCCTCGTAAATATAATTTCATCAGAATACTAACTCATTCTAACCAGAAAACAAACATATTTAATGGCTTAAAACTTTAATGGCATTTTTCTTCCTATAAATACGAATATTGTGAGTTTGCTCTAGACAGCGTATTTAATTTGCAAATAATTAATCAGAAAAACTTATAAAAACTGATCACTGCAGCTGTCGATTACGTTCTTTTGAGCTGAAGTAATATTTCGGGTTGCTGGCAGTAGATTTTATTGAATCGACAAGAACAAAGAGATGGACGATTATCTTTGGGGCCTGAAAGTCTATGGAAACAGTCACACGTCGATCATAATGTCTTTGATCCAATGGTGCGTATCCGTATATTATGTATCTAGTTAGAAAAATGCGTATCATAGGCTTATTTATTCAGTATATATATATATATATATATATATATATGGGTAAATAAATAAAATATTTTGCGAACCGTTACTAAGCTTTTATTAGACAAGTTGCATATATAATTAAAACTGGATATAAACAAATATCTCATTGACATAACAGTTAATTATGAAAGAAAGAATGGGTCTATGGCGGTTATTAACAACACTATGTTTGATAACACTCGAGATGAATTTTTTTCTTTAACCAATAATGAGTCAACATTATGAGTATCATAAGCTTCAAGTGTTTCTCTGGAAAACTTCATAATGAGTGTCACTAGGAAGTGCCAGTGGTGTAATGGTTATTGTCGTAGGAAATGGACACGGCGACACGAGTTCAAATCCTGGACGAGACTGATTGCATTTCACATAGCACTAATACCCTTGGGAAAGGTATGAATCCAATTATTCTCCCTCCAGCTATGGGTAAATAGTAGAACAGACTAGGTTCTTGAGCCTTGGTGAGGCAACTAGTTTAGGAGAAGGAAAACTCTGAATTCAAACCTGTTAAATTCCGCTTAAAAATTGACCTTGTGTTATATCCTGCCCAAGTGGATGGTTGGTAAATATGATGAGTGTCACTATAAAAATTATTTCAATACATCCTTGAAAAATATTCTTTTGTAAATACCCAATATAATCAATGATCTATAAACACTCAGTACTTCGTAATAGTAATTATAACTGGATATTGATGAAATCTGTAAGAGTAACCTAGGCACTATTTGCAGTGTTCTCAAACTTTTAGTAAAAGGTAGTTATCTTACGTGTTCTAACGTAGAAATTTAATATATGAACACATCGTCACATTAGATAGAAAAATCGTCTCATCATCACAGGGACTTACGTTCATGCTGAATAAAGAAAAAAAAATATTAAGTTTAAAAACATCGCTTTTATCATAATCCTCTCTTTTATCACAATTGCCATGTCATCAATTAATGAGAGCTTGGTAATAAGAGCAACTAAAGTGTACGCCTCCCGCTAGATTTCAACTAAATATAAGTGATACGAGTTCCAATCTCAGCTCAGGTGGCTTCTATCATTCTTTTCTTATGAGAGAGAGTGCGAGAGAACAAAAGATGGACGTCCATAGAATTATTGGAAGGCTAACTAAAGAAGAAACCAAGAGGGACGTGAAAGGTTAAAGAAGAAACCAAGAGGGACGTGAAAGCATCTCTTGCCTCTCTCCGTTTCTTTCTAAACGTCTCTCTTGGTTTCTTTGACTTTTCACGTCTCTTGGTTTCCTTTTTAGGGACCCAAGAGAGACGTGGAAAGTTAAAAAAGAAACCAAAAGAGACTTTAGGAAGAAACGGGGAGAAGCAAGTGATGCTACGATAAAAACAAAATCCCAGACATGCGACGTCAAGAAAGAAAAGGAAGCAGCAGATCAAGGAAAGAGCTACTTGATACTGGACGTCAATATGAAATGAAGATAGGAAGGATGTGAAAAAGACACGAAACTAGAAATGACATAAGGAAAAATGGTAAGAAAAGAGAAAAGAAAAGCAACAAAGAATACTAGAAGGAAAGTAGAAGTGAAAAAACACCAACAAAATGAAAAAAAAAAAACCTTCAACATTAAACAAGAAATAGAAGATAAACAAGAAATGTAAATGGACAGTAAATTGTAATTAAGACACAAGTGTCATGTATTATAGCTATTTATACCGTTTAAATATGTAGTTTCACATCTTCGCCAGATCTTAAGGGTTTGCTTCAACGCGTTTGTTGGTACATCAAAATTTATCACTCCATTACGACAAATGTTTACATTAGGGCTAGGTTAAAAATATACATAAAATGAAACAAATACTTATGTTTTTCCTTAAGATTAGACCTAAGAAATAAGTATTATAACTGGGAATTCAATACAGAAACACTGAAAAAACAAAAAAAAAATCGTATACATTTTGCCTATTTTAAGGTCTCTAACAATTGAGACGTCAGCTTGAATATGCAGAAAGCGTCTTTCAACAATCGTGATGATTACATCAATTATAAAAAATAATATTCATCATTAAATACATTCTCATACGAGATACGTATATCAGGTGGTCATTGCATGTTCATACAAAACTTTCCCAACTTACGATATTCTCGTAAATTCCAAGCTCTGTAATGTATATTTGAATAATTTCTCGAAGAGCAGTTTCTACATTCTTTTCAGCCATTTCTTTATGATCAGTTCAAGTGTTTAATTGTTCTAAAGCATAGCAATCGGTCACAGGATATGACATCAGATTAATTTTTAAGAGGAATACTGCTGATGTGTACTTTGTATAGCATCCAGTTTCGATAGAAAACACTAAGGTTAAAATGCCAATACGGTCCTATTTACTCTTAGCTGAATGGATGAAGAGATGAATCCGTGCTTTTTCGAAGTGAAAAAATAAACAGCCTTGTCTAGTGTTTGAAGTGTAACCGTGTCCATTTTCGACAATAATTATTGCGTGCGCATATATTCAAATTTTATTATACAATATGATTACACGCACGATACCATGGCCTTATTAGCCACCAACCAGAGGTGATGCTACAGTTTCTGTGGCTAAGGTGGTACTGCCACCCCTGGTGCCAATAGCAGCTTTTGCCACCAAAGAGGATATGAAGACAAAAAGAGCCTAAGTTCCTCTTTGTAGCTTAGGTTCATATATGCGTATGAAAGTATATCTAAGCGAATGCAACTAACTATATATATATTTTTTTTCACTTTTTAGTTTATGATCATACAAATATCAAAGACCAAATTGGAAATTTAAAATCTTTTTTTTTCTACGCACACGTGTGTGAAAAATACATATTCTGTTCTGAATAAGAGTTGAGAGCAACGGAAATAAGAAAAGTCCGTTTAAAACGAATTAACTCCCAGGTAACGATTCAAAATGAAATTTTCAAAAATTAACTCTTGGGAAAAAAATACCCCTCCACATGTCCATCATCCCATGGCTCTGTTTATTTTCGAACATTTTGAACAAAGAAAAAAAAAAAATAACTAAACGAAAAAAAAAAAAAAATTTGAAGTGAGCTTAAATTTAATGGTTTCATCAACTATCGTCCATTGCCCACTTCTCTCCCCTCCACAGTTCCACCAGCAGTTAACACCTTTTCCTGAGTTGTAAATATTCTATAATTCGTTTCCAAATGTCTGATAAAAAATACAGGAGAACGATAAAAAAATATTTAAGCACTTTCACTAAATAATTGCCAATTTTTCTTTTCCACGGCGCTGAAAAATCGTTGATTTTCCAAAAGTGTGAATTTTGGCAGCGTCTTTTCGTGACAAACTGAGTACATCTTCAGCAATGTAATCGCAAAGGATGATGGGATTTTCCAGTATTCTATATCTTAACTGGATGCTAAATATTCCATCGCATCCTATGCATGACAGTTCTTCATGTTCTTAAAGTAAGTTCGACACGTAATGCATATTATTCAATAAGAATCTTTTTTTAAGTAAAAACGAAATATAAAAATATGCAAGAGAAATAATTGCAAGATTTGAAAACGAAATTCTTGCTTGCCGAGTGATTTTTTTCAATTAAGCATTTAAATTGAAACGTGAAAGCTGTAAAATTGAATTATGAAGCCATGAACCAAATAGACTGTATCTCTGTAGCTTCATTCCAATATTTTTCTCTAAATATTATTGCATATGTACACATATATTGTACTGTTCATAAGTATTCGAACGAAGAGATTGTGTGTTTTTAATTAATTGTTTTTAAGAGTCGAAAATAGAAAAAAAAATTGCAATCAACATAAAGCAATAATTATGGTTTTGAAAGAATCTTTCTTAAATAGAATTAAATTTTTATATGAAAATATTTTTTTCTGCCCTTTTCATACCATATTTAGGATTGACCAGGGATATTGCAGTCTTTTTCGTTCTACTCTTTTGATGGTTTGGTTTCTTTTGTTTAATGGCATATCAACCTTTGTGGGTTATTTAATGCCAAAGCTATTCTCCTAGAAGAACAGTAGTGGTACTATTTAACCCATAGCTGGGAGGATAAGGGGGTTCATACCTTTCCCCAAGGGTATTTGCCCGAAAGTGAACGTAATAGCGCGACTGGAGTTCGAACTCGCTTCCTACGATTCCGCAGTCCATCGTACTCTTGTGAATAATCATCAAACTTTATAATGAGTTAATGTGAATCCTCCCAACTCAAAATCATTAACAGCTTTTCTAATCATAAGCAATAAAAACCTTTATATTCGTTCGAATATACAATCATATATGCTAGAAAAGGAACATTACGCAGAAAAGACCAAATGTTATTGCAAATAAACCAGGGTTCAATCCCAGGTCGAGTCTCACTAAAGACTCAAAAGTTGGTACATGATGACGCCTTGCTTGGCACTTATTATAAGGTAAAGATCAAGGGTAACGTGAAGCAATCCAGGGAATTGAATAGCATCCTCCCCTACGGTGTAGTAGCTATTGAAAAGAAAACCTTCGGGTCAACCTCGATTATGATCGCCAACTTTACATTTATGATTCTGAATACTAAGTATATTTTCCTAGTCCGTTGGGGCTGTAGAATACACTGACACCTTCTCTGCAGAGGAGTAATACCCCACCAACAAGTGTCCTGTGAATGACTCTAGAGAGTTTGATGGTGGGACTCCAGTAATGTTGGAGCCTTGGAAAATGCAGAGTACCCCTTCATTGCAATCACTATCCGGTCCACTCCTACTTGGAGTTATAGCACTTGATATGGGTCAAATAGTATTAAACTGTACTTATGCTAATCTGAATTGCTTGAAGTAAAACGGTTTTTTACATTGAAACTGTGTACTTAAGCTACAATAGTAGATGTACCATAAAACCAAAGCAAAACAGACTTGGAACCATTTAACTTTGTTGAGTATACTGAATCGCTTGAAATAGAATTGTTTTTGACATTTAAACTGTGTACTTGTGTTAAACTGAATTGTTTGAACTAGAACTGTTTATAAGTACAAAAATAGATTCGGCATTAAATAACCTACAATAGTTTATATGCCATAAAACCAAAACAAAATGAATTACTTAATATCTGGAATAAATCTATTTAATAGAAGAAGGGTATATATTTACCGAACCCCTCCTTCACAACCCGAACATGACACAAGGTCAATTTGTTGAGAGGAGTTTAACAGGTTTGAATTCAGAGTTTTCATTCTCCAAGACCGACTGCTATATCAAGTTTTATTGAACACATTCTGCTCTATTATTTTCCTATATCTCGAAGGAGAATAGTTGGTTTCGCACATTTCACAAAGGTATTAACGTTATGTGAAATGCAAACAACCTCGTCTTGTATTTCAACTTGGGTAGCCGTGTCCATTTCCTACAACGATAACCATAACACAAGAAGGGAAACATGGACATAAAAACGGCAATGAATAGTTTTGGTGGAAGCAAATTATTAATATTTTATACTCGGTATTACTAATATAGATTATAGAAAACATTAGCTATTTATTTGAGTAAACAGAATATGGTCTCAGAACGAATACTTCCTCTCCAATAAAAAAAAAAAAAAAGAATGTCTTGCATTTGACTAAATTGTATCTTATTGTGAAGATCCCGTTTTGCAGTGTGGGGACTATCACTCCATCGACATTTCTCCCAGGTCCACTGATCCAAAGTGGTAGTACCAGTCAGTATCTTATCCAGTGGTCAATAGATCTGCATAGATATTTCAAGAATTAGATAGAAATATTCGATACAATTTAACTAAATTACTTCTATTAAGAATAGTTACTTGAAGCTATAATTGTTTAATAACGATTATTATTATTAATTATACGAAACCCCTCAGTGTTTGTGAGCAAATTATTAAATGCAAGTAATTACTTGAAACCACATTGTGTATAGATTATTTTTATTATATAAGAATACTTGAAACAATACAACTGCAAAGCATTTGATTTAGATTGGAATTCTTGATATAATTGTATGCAAAAAAAAAAATAAATAAAATAAAATATATATATATATATATATATATATATATATATATATAAAATAAAAAAGCACACAAAAAATACCGATATAAATATTCAATGAACGAGATACCTTAACATCTAGACATAAGCCAAAACGTGTTGACGTGCACTTAAAACGAACAATTATGTTATAGTCCCTTCGAATAACGGAGAAATAGAATTTTTAAAAAATTTGATACATAGAATCTGCGATGAACTCTTGACGAAAATTCAGTGGTGGTGACTATGGAAAAAGAGTTTTGTTGCAGAAAACTTGCTCTATTAAACAGTTATTTTGCTCCCCTCACCTTATCTTTGTATGAAAGGGTACTCTGTTTTGGATTTCACGTAGTACTATTCACTTGGGAGAGGAATGAATCCCTATAATCTCCCTCTAGCTATGGGTAAACAGTAGGACAGACTTTAATCTCAGAAAAACTTAGTTCAAAGACACACGGCACAGTGGATAACGTCGGAAAGTGCTTTTGAGTTAAATCATCTGCAGTTTGCAGGTTCAATCCAAACAATAGGTAAGAATAACAAGGAATAATTACAATAACCATGACCAAGTACAAGTGTTAAGTTTACAGAATTGGAATAGTCTACACTTGCGGTTCAAATATAGAGTTCAGTTCGAGATTCTGTGTGGACTTCCGAGTTCCACATGAAACACTCGAAGGACATATCGGCCGAAACATTGTGAGTATAACAAAGATAAGTTCAATAGTCAGAATATTCGAAGTAATAACAATTAATTCAATCTAGTTGTCATTCTGGAGAAGGATTGACTTCGTCACTCAATTCCTATTAAAAAAGGCGACATGATTATGGTCCCCACGATCATACCCAAGTATTGCATTCATTTATAAAAACGAATTTTTATTTATAGAAAAATGTACAAGACATAAGTTTCTCTAATCTTTATATAATTTAAAAATTATTTTAATATTCAGAAAATACAAAATGGGCAAAAAAGGTCGTTTAACAACAATATTGCTGTAATGTTTTAAGGTTGTCACATAATAATAAAAATAATAATAATACCCGACACTCCCACGTTTGTCCTATAAAATACTTAAAGTTCTTATTTTCTTTCCTATTAGGAACGACATCGATACCCTTATCCATATATTGTGACAAATTCTTATTGTTATATACATTTTCAGACCGTAGGAAAAGCGTATTGTTTTGCAACTCTTCCAGTCTGCACTCAATGACCGCAAAGCACCTTACACATTTTTCTTTTTTTTTTTCCTGGACCATCTCTTTCTCTCAAAATATAACTTGGGACGTGACAGTCTCATCTGGACATATTTATTTCCTTCTAACTGCTGCTGATTCACTGTAACGAAGTAAGAGGACCTCGAGCCTATTTTCCTAACGCCTGATAAACAATCAACGAAATCGGTCTACTTGCTGCCGCCCCTGTTAATTGGAAACAAATTATGTCTTCCCATTCAACCGGTCGACCTTATCCAAGAATCGCATTAAATTTCTCAGGTACCTTCATGAGTAAACATGAATCATCAACACATGAATATACAAGCGACTATATTTCTTACCGTATACAGCGCAATTTCCCCCCCCCCACCATCACCTAAAAAATTGCTTTATTCGTTGACTTTGATTGGTTTGGTTTAATGGCATACCAACCCATGTTAGCAATCCAATGCCAAATACTGTGTTTACAAAATATTTAATATATGATTCGTAAACTCATTTCGTAGATACAAGCAGTTAAATGATCAAACAGTCCAATTTCTCACAATTCAATTTAACATAAGTCGAAGTTAAGAATTGTGATATATCACAAACAATTCAATTAAAAATCAGTAATTTGTTTACAGTATAATGATCAAACAATTTTATTTAAAACAATTCACTTTAAATAAATAGGACCTTACTTGGTCAAAGTGGACGTGGGAGCAATGGCATTGAAGGGGTACTCCCTATTTCCCAAAGCTCCAAAATTTCTTGAACCTCACCTTCAGATTGTTAACTATCATATCCAGTACACTCGTTATGGGGCGGGGTCTTACCCCACTGTAGAGAAACAGTCGGTGGATTCTACAGCCTAAACTGACTGGGCTATTCATGATTTTGTTCATTTAAAAGAAGTAGTCTTATCGCAAATATATAAATGAATGTAATTGATTGATTTTAATTGCATGTAACCAGTCTGGAGTTATTGTATTCCATGAAGTTAGAGAATTGCGTACATTGAAATCTAAATTGTACATTTATCTTTTTTGTGTTAATTTTTTTCTTGTTGATAGTTCTAAGATATTGAGTATTCTATTGAATACAATTAATTTACCAACTGCTCAATTTGACTCCATAGATAGAATCCTGATAGTTAAAAGTATTCAGAGTCAAAATGGACCTAGAGTACTGAAGTTGAACAGGTACTTCACGCATATCAGATCTTCAGAAATGGAGTCTCACCATCAGCTCCGTCCGTTCCTCCCTTCATATCTTTTTTTAGTGTGGGTTACTGTTTCTTTCATTTTTTCTTTTTTTTTTATTGTCTTCACTGCCACCATTAGTTTTTAACCACACCCTGCCATACTTCTTGGTTATTCATTATCGTTAATACAACATTTTAACATCCCCAATTTCTAATTCCCAGATCGGTTTGATTATTTCATTCCATGCATATTTAATTGGTTTTCGTTTTCTCCATTCAGTTAATATCAGAAAAAACCCTGAAATAAATTTTAAATCTATGTGTAGCTTTTTATCTTTACCTGTTTATTTTCCACTAATCAATACAACCCGACTGCTAAAAAAATAAATAAAATAGCCTCATGTCAGCTAAATGGAACTCTTTAGAAGCCGAAGATAACTTTCTTAGCTGTTACAAATGGTGGGAACAATACTAGATGTAATCACCTATATATTGAAAAGAAAGAATGGCTTATCATATTTGGAAACATCGCTTCTTCAAACTTGCACATAAATAACTCGATTTTTCTACTTTTGTTTGCTAAGAAATCAGCCAATATTCAAACTTAAAGGTTAAAGGTAAATTTCTCATTGCAAAACAGTCCGTGAGCGAGTCACCGCTTTCGTAGATAGTTGGGTGTGTTATTAAATGTGTTGTGCGATGATATGGTATATATGGCACTGTGCACTCATGCAAGAAAACCTTAGAGCCAGTTAGAGGAAGTTATTGTCTGAAAAGTTCCCTGACTCAGTCAATTTAATCGTGTATTTTGTTCTATTGTTGCTGCTGAAAGGGCCTTTACCAAGCGATATATATAAATAAATCTACCAAAATTTAACCATAGAATTTAAGGAATGTTTTAAATTCCTTGTAAATTCATTTTTTCCGAACATATATTAAGATTAATTTTCTCTGGCCATTTTGGAGTTTTTGTCGTAATGCGAATCCATTTGCTTTATTTTTAACGGCATGTCAATCCACCTGAAGTTATTTTATATTTAAGGGTTTGGGAAGGGCCTTAGCTGTACTTTACTATTTACAGTTTTTGTGTCGTCGTTTCTTAGGATTAGTTTTCACCACACAGTCTTATCAAATAGTTATGATTTTTCAATAGATCAATTGGACCCATAGATTGAACTCTGATAGACACTAACACTCCGGGTAGAGAACTGTATCTGCGAGTAGTGGCAATAAAGAGGTACATCACATTCCCCAGAACTTGAGCCTCATCCTCAGATACAGTTTAGTGACTACATAAGGTATTTTTTTGGGGAGGAGGACGAGCCACACCTGTTGGGAATACAGTCCACGTATTCGAAGCTTTGTGGAATCAGTCAGGTTTCGATCTCAGATTCGAGAATATCGCGTATCTAGCCACACTGAAGAGTTGTGATACAACGAAACAGTGTCTGTGGATGACAATTTATGCTCCCCACCCTCAGGTAGGGTTGAACTCTCTAGCGAGAGAATTAACAGTTGCCACTTGTGTAATGTAAAGTTCTTCGAATGAATTGAGCTCTCGGTAGCCATTAAGCGTATATATGTGAACAAAAAAGTGATATATATGCGTTAAAATCTTTTCACTTAGGCTGAGTTTCCTCGTATCTGTGCAGTACAATATCCGGCTGGCGTAAAGTCAGTCAAATTTCGATCCCGGTATCGAGAATTTTGCCTTTCTAGCTACACTGAAGAATTGTGATACAACGAAACAGGGTCTGTGGATGACTATATATATGTAAAATCACACTGAAGCACGTAACTGTATAGTTATATATCGTAAGGGTATTAGGTTGCCGTTGAAATAGCGGTCTACGCAATATTGATGCTTCTACTTAGGAAGAATTAACAGATTCGTAGTTGCATTTCATAATTATGCTAGGAATTTGACAAGGTCATAAATATGGAAAACTTGGTAGTAAATCCTCTCTGAGAAAATCTAACCATTACACTTTACATACGCAAATTATTTGTAGTAAAAAAAAAAAAAAAAAATTAAAAAAAGACGGGATAAAGAAGCTTTCGTTACAATTACTGTAGAGCTGGTCTAAAACCTGAAACATACAAATTCTATACTCTTAAAACTCGTAATTTAGATATATATCAAATAAAAGAATTTAAGTCTCAGTTCATGTTAATATAGTTACACTTTTTGAAATGTCTTCAAAATGAGTTGTCATCAGTGTATATTTCGTAAAAGAATATCTATATTTTACAAGTGCAATTGTAATAATCAACGTTGTTTTGCCGTTTTAAAAAAGTGGTTGCGTATTTATCTTTCTATCTATCCCACCCCTACGCCACGAGCAGGATGTGATGCAAAGTCATTTTTTTTTTATCGGAGTGTGACTTTGGTGAATTGAGTTCTTCACTGGTTGCCTTAGCTAGGCCAAATAACCCAGTCTACCCTATTAATTATTCATAGCTGAGGGGAGAGCAGGTGGATTCATACCTTTTTTCAAAGGCATTAGCATGAAGTAAAATGTTAACAACCTGGACCAGGGTTTGAACTCGCGTTACTGATTCCATTTCCCACGACGGAGACTATCACGCTAAGCACATTTCTCTGAAAAGTGGTTAAGTAGATGGCAAAGATTATAGCTAAAACGTTTCGAGGACTCAATGTTTTTCAGGATTTACGATTTTTTTTTAATTGTTTGTTTTCTTGAGAATGAACATTTGAGTGTGTTGATGTGAATTGTGCCTGTTTTCTTAGGGATGTAATCAGAGAAGACTAGGGGATTTTTTTCTTCAATAATTTGAATCTATACAAAGTTAATGTTATTTTATGATCCTTGGTTTGGTTTGGTTTGATAGCATATAAACCATTGTTAGTTATTTAATGCCAAATCCTATTTCTCCACGTTAAATAGGATTCCTCAACACATTTTGTTGATTCACACAGTTAAATGATCAAACAGTTCAATTTCAAGCAATTCAATTTTGCATAAGTCATTTGTTTGCTCTCAATTTAAATGTCAAACAGTTCTATTTGACCCATAGACAGGATCCTATCAGGTGTTACCATTCCGGACCTGAGTAGAATTGGGAGTAATGGGAATGAAGGGGTACTTAACATTACTGGAGTCTCACTATAAGATTGTTTAATATTACACCAGGACGGTGGTTGTGGTAGTCTTACCCCTCTGCACAGATATAGTCGGTGTATTCAACAGCCTCAACTGAATGGGCTAAATGATACCCGGCGATATATATATATATCACATACACACAATTATATTCATATTACATAAGACATTCTTTTACAGTTCTATTTCAATGCAATGAAATATATATCAAGTAAAATTTCAAAAGGATTACTGAAATGTTTACCTGATAGAGAGTACCATGTGTTTCCGATTAGGGAGAAGTTTTGATGAAAAAATTATTCAAATTATAATTATTATACCAATTTTCTCGACGTAGATTCTCAACTGGAAAAACAAAACAAATTAAAAATTTCGCAATGTTTTCTTTTTAATCAGTTTTAATACAAAAATTCTGAACCGGCCTTATTGCATTATATTAGCAAGGATACCTGGTAAAATCTAAAAAAAAAAAAAAAAAAAAAAAAGGGGTCTAATGTGATCAGAAAACTGAAATATATATATTTCAATATATTTCTGCTAACAGGAAACAAATAATGTCGTCTTTTTTACGGGTAGGTATTAATATAGCAAAATTTCTAAGTCAACTTCAAACGCAAAACAATTTTGTTTCAACAGTGTACAATATTTTCCAGAAAATTTTGTTTTATAAAGTCCAAGTGTGTTTGAGCGTATATATATATATAGTATTATTCGGTCCAGTTAAACCAGAGTTGGGAGTAATTCCTTCAGGACAAGAAAATCATTCAGGAGCTGAACATTTGAATTTTCCTGGTAAAGAGCTCAATGTAATTGACGTTACAGAGCAATATTTCTTTAAAGAAAAAAACAAAAAAATTTATAATCCTAAAATAACCGGTCTTTTGGTTTTTCTTATATATATATATATATATATATATATATATATATATATATATATATATATATATATATATATGTGTGTGTGTGTGTGTGTGTGTGTATGTATAGTGTGTGTGTATAAGTATAATCACAATATTTTTCAAGTATAAGATATGATAATAACAATAAACAATAATAGAGATAGTGATGATATACAGTCAGGACATCGGGACGAAATTCAGCATAGAATAATGTGCCATGCTAATAATGAGAAGCGGTAAACGACACAAGATGGAAGGAATAAAACAACCAAACCAAGCAAAGCCCAGAATGCTCGGAGAAAACGAAATTTTAAAATACGTGGGAATATTCGAAGCGGATGCCATCAAACAAATGGAGATGAAAGAAATCTTTTTTTTAACTTTCTACGGAGAAGGAGGAAACTATTCGAAACCAGACTATATAGCAACAATCTCATAAAATGGATAAATGCCTGGGCTATTTCTCTTTTCAGATACTCGGAACAATTTTTTAAAGTGGACAAGGAAGAAATATCAACTAATGGACCAGAGAAGAAAAATTATGACGATGCATTAGGCCTTACATCCTAGAGACGAAGTAAACAGACTGTATGCGTTGGAAGAGGAGGAATCGACTGCATTGAAGATAGCATCGATATAAAGACTCGAGATTACATTCAAAATGCAAAAGACCGATTATAGCGCTCAGAAACAATACAAGCAACCTAAGCATCAAAAGAAGAAAATTATCAGGAAAAGATGGGAAGAAAAACAACTGTACGGATATTTCGTGCGACAAACTAGCGAAATCCCACTCGAGAAAACTTGGACAGGGAAACCTTAAGAGAGAAATTGAACCTTTTCTGATAGCAGCACAGAACAATTATAAGGACTGTTTCAAAGCAAAACATTAGGACTATTTCACAGCAAAACATTAGGACTATTTCACAGCAAAACATTAGGACTATCTTAAAGCAAAAGTAGACAAGATGCAACAAAAGAGAAAATGGAACGATCAATCACATAAGCAAATACAGAAAGCAAACACAAAAAGAGTACAAGGCTAGACACAACTGGGTGAGGAAGATAATCCGCAGGGAACTGAGCAACATGTTTAGATTTGTCTATACAAGCAAATGGTAAGATACAACCCAGAATCCGTCCTGGAATATGAGAAGCACACAATTCTTTGGGATTTTCAGAAAAATGGCTCAACTTATATCGGCTAGACGACCAAACATAGTGATAGAAAAATAAATAAATAAAGAGAACCTGCTGAATAGTAGACTTTCCCGTTACTGCTGATCACTGGATAAAGCGTAAAGAAAGCTAAGTACTTAGACTTGGCAAGAAACCTACTCCCCCAAAAAAATATGGACCATAAAAGTGACGGCGATACCAACTGTAATTGGCATGCTCGGTACAATCACTTAAGGATTGCATAAAAGAACTGGAGGACTTGGAAATAAGAAGACGAGTAGAGACCATCTAAACGACCGCATCATTAAGACCGGCCAGAAAACTAGGAAGAGTCCGAGAGAGTTGAAGAAATTTGCAGTCTCTCAGACTCCAGGGAGAAACCATCAGACAACGCTAGTGTGAAAAAACTCAAATGAGTAAAATAATGTGATAAAAGCTCACGATAGAGTTTCAAGTTATTGATCCACATTTAAGTTAGTATTCGAAACCTAATGTTGGATCACCTGAATATCATCTAAGTGAAACCGATTCAGGGATCTTGCCTGTTTTTATTATCCTGTTTTATACTTAAAATAGTGATTTTTTTTTGCTTAGAATTGGTGAATTTCGTTGTTTAACTAAATAACCTCAAATGATTTTCCATGTCACTCATGCAAGAGTATTTAGTGGTTGAAATGAGTGCACTAACCTCATTCTAATATCCATTCTTTATGATCATGGCGTGAGCTGATCATATGGGGAAAAATCTTTTATACACGATAAAAAAAAAAGACAAAAAAAAAGACGGGAGATTTCCTACACTTCACTTTCCAAAAATTCAGAATTTGTATTTTGAAAAATATTTCGTTTATAAATAGTCTACACTGAATTACAAAACGCTTAAAATAGTCTCTTAATTCAGCAAAGACCAGATAATTTGTGTTTGGACTAAATGTTAACAGTGCTACCAAAAAAAAAAAATAAATAAATAAAAAACCCACTTGCAGTGTAGTAAAGTATGCAGCTTCTGAAGGAGAAATCGAACTGAGAAATTCTTGAATAGATCCTGTTTTGACTGGAGACAAAAGCTGAGGTAAAAGACAAGAGTTTTGGCAGGAATCTTCCAATACTGGAAATCTGCCAAATGGAATATTGGATCTGCAGCAGCTGCAACAACAAGAGAGACATGTGATGGCTGTTAGTGAGGGAGGAGAAAGACTCGAGGAAAATGTTTTGTAACTTTTCATTGAGGCAAGACATCAGAAGGAAAGGAGGGAGTAGACATGTTTATAAGGAAGATAATTTTGTGGGGTTGAGTGGGAGAGCAATGAAAATGTCTGAAGAAAAAGAGAAATCAAGATAAAGGATGAGAAATAAATAAAAATATATAAATAAAATGGGAAGAAAACATGATGAAAATGACGTTGATGTTGAGTAGACGACATTTAGGTGATGAAAGTACGAAGGAAGTGGGGAAAAAGTTAGGGTAATTATTGAGGAAAGAGAGAAAGATGGCGACAGGTAAAGCGGATATAAAATGTAGGTTTAGTTTTTTTGTTGTTTTTTTTTAAAAAAGCTCAAAGCAAAGAATCGAGAAAATGATAAAGTCGGTCTGAAAAGAAATAAGGAGAGGGAGAGAAAAGATAGCAAAATATATTTCAAGATAGGTGCGTTGGAATATGAAGTATTCATGAGATAGAGAAAATAAAAGGTCCTAAGAAGCAGAATTCAGATTTTCAGAGAAAAACAGAAAAAAAAAATAATTAAAAGACTAATCAAACAAACAAAAAATACTTGGAGGGAACGAGAAAAATCTATCGGAAATAACCAAACATTCAGATTTTCTAATGATAAAAAACAGGATTGAAAAATAAGTCATTTATTAGAACAAAACCTAAATGTTAGAAATCAATATTACCAAGTAGATATTCATAAAAATAAAATCTTTAAGATTTATATGCAAATTAACCATCCTGTTCATAGTATAAACCTCCATTTAGATTCCTATGTAAATGCAATTCCACGTTATTAGTATTTTGATAAGGCCAATAATGTACGATTTTATTAATCGTCGTTAGTGACGTTGTGTTGTAATTTAAAAAGTTTTTTGCTTAGATGTTGCACAAAACAGTATAAATATGGCACCAACTGAGACTCGAAATCACTCGAGAAGGTTTGCTCATCTAGCTTGCTAAGCATTGCACCACGTTGTTGGTAATGTAGTGTCGGTTACAGGCAGATACATAATCTCCATTATAATAAGATGTCAAATTTTCGGAAAATGCTTTTACAGTTTGGTTGGTTTTCTTTTACGGCCTATCAACTCTTTTCGGGTCATTTAACGCCGAATTAAGACATTTTGATAAAAGTTTCAAACGATTTAGTTTAGCGGTATTGCACAGTTTTGTTATATGTGACCAATAAATAGGGCCCTGTCAGATGCTACCTCTCCCTTCAGAGTAGACCTGGAAGCGATGCAAAGGGTACTCCGCATTCCCCAAAGCTGTAGTATTACCGCAGCCTTACTATCGGCTTGTTTATTTTCATATCAAGGACACTCGTTGCAGGAGTCTCACCCCTCTGCAGAGATTCAGTCAGTTTATTCTGCAGCCCAGCCAACTCGGCTATTTTTATTTTGGTGATAGGAAAATATTTTATGACGTATCAGTCCATTGAGGGTTGTTTTATGTCAGGAAGTGAAGGAAATTCACTCATTGGTACATTTTTGTGCAGATGATACTTAAGTTGTTTTTATTGTATACTGTCCTGTTGAATACGATTAATTATGAAGTAGATCTATTTGACCCATAGATTGGACTTTAACCAGTACTACCATTCCATGTCATAGTGAAACCGGGAGTTCCAGGAATAAAACTCACCTCACAAATGAGTGTCGTACACAGTACGTCCCCTTTTAGCCAAAGAACTTGCTTCTCTTCAGGGGATATAATCAGAATATTGTAAACTAAGTCGACAGAGTGTAAATTAAAATCTATTTACATAGTAAGACAACAGTTTTACTTTTTTTTGTATTTCGGATATACACGCTTTCAGAAATCCTTAATTGTACGGCTTATCACGAGTTAACTCCGGAAAAACCTTATTTCTATTTGACTGAATGTAATGAAACACAATGTAATAAGCTTTACTAAGAAAATAGTTCCACTTGTGAATCCTTGATGAAAATTCAGTTATAACCCGAGAAAAAATATAAGAGTGAAAAAAATGTAATTAAAAAAATCCAGTTAGGAAAATAACAACTTTCAGAAAATCTATATTTTTCCGTAGAAAGTCTTATAGACATTAGTGTCCAGTTTTGTAATCTTTACAACAGATTCTTAACGAAACTAAACGCAATGACGTCTGCTTTATCAACCTTATCTGAAACAACCTTTGTATTGTTAAAACTTTGACTTTAACGGCATGTCAACCCATCTAAGGGGATTTTATGCCAAGATGTTTCGGGGTCACCTTCATTGTACATTCATATTTACATTTTTGAAGTAGATATTTCTTATTTTTTCTTTACATCTTCCTTACAGAAATTACTACGAGTCAGAGTGGACATGAAGGGTTACTCCATATTCTCCAGAAGTAAATGCAATTTTGTATCCTACCCGTAACATTCTGAAATTACTTTTTGTTTCTTGTTGAAAGGTGTTCGTATTATGGACGAATATAATTTCTTAATAATATTTTATTTAAAATCAACTTAATTAGAGTTTATGAGAGACGTTGTTTAAAGAAAATTCTTGAAGTACATAACCGATTTAATCGAGAAATACAGCAAAATATCAGTAACAAACGATTTGATGTTGCGTTGCCCTGTTTTTCTTTTTGTTCAATGGAAAGTCAGTAGTTCGCATCTTCCCAATGTCAAAAATTGTACATTTTCTTGTTGTCAAGCACAATACATTTTTTTGATAAACCGATTCGTCATTGTTTTCATTCATGTCAAATTTTCACCTGTAATTGTATTGGTTTATTCTACGAGTCCATGAAATGCGAAACATAATCACATCCTATGGACGACTCACCAAAGCCTTTTGACGATCGAAATTTCATTTGGACGTTTAAGTTTTCCTTCCACTAAGATGAATATTCTAAAAACAAAACAGAGAGAGAGAGAGAGAGAGAGAGAGAGAGAGATCAACACACCAAACAAGGAAAAGAATATCAGAGAGAAAAATAATGTTGATCCTAGCAAATCTGTTGATATAAAACACGCGAATAAAATAAGAGAATAATTTCTATAATGTATCAAATGAAATTGAAACCAAGTAATCAAAAGAAATACAAAATGTAGAAAAATACTGACTAGATTATACAAGGTGTCTCAAAATTGATGCTAACCATTAATATGATAATGATTTATAACTAAGACAAGCGCAATGGTTGTGATTTGGAACACATCCTGTAAAAAAAAAAGTATCCTCTCAGCTTGTGAAATCAAACCAAGGTTTTTCGTTTAATTGTTGTTATATCAGCTTCCCCGACAAGTATTGTTTTAGTTTGTCTTAGTAATAAATAAAACATCCTATTAATGGGTTGCATCTATTTTGAGACAGTTTCAAATGATTTTGTCAAATAAGTAGTGACGCCAAATATTTTGCCTCGCTTGTCCAAGGTATTGTGATCGAGGATTAATAGTTACTATTTGTAAATCTGAAGGATAAAGAACATTATTTTTAGGAGAGTTATTAGCAGCCACATGGATTCAATGTATATTGAGAAACTATATACACGTATATTATACACGAAGGGTGAAAAGTACAGAGACTGAAGCTTTACATTTTCAAATTTAAAAATCAAGTTTGACAAACGGAAGAACTTAAAGAGAAAGGATATAGCGTCAACATTGAGAATCAATGCCCGTTTGACAAAGAAAAAAATCGAAGCCAATCTCAATGTTTTAACAAAATGTTTTAACGATATTATCTGATTTTTCAGGCTTCGGCTTGGAGTATTGCAACATATTCCCTCACGGATACGACAAGAATATACTGACTATATATATATATATATATATATATATATATATATGGCAGATAGATAGAGGAGATGAGATTGGCATGAAGATGGGAGCAGGGACAGACCGACATGACGAATAAGACAGAAACAAAATAATGTTAAAAAAATTCTCTAAAATAATGAAGAGACGAACTTCCGTCCACAGAAAAAGGAAAATAAAAGACAGAATTTAATAGTTATGGTTTTTAGCCGAAAGGAAAAAAAAAAAAAAAAAGATGTCGTCCGAGTGAGACCGGAGCACGTAGGTTTTGGAAGTGGGGTGAATGGCAGGAATGGGGTTTAGCATCGATGGAGATTCAGACAGATTCGGTCATAGGGCACACTCTCTTGGCACCAGATAATTGGACAATGTCATCCCTGCAGTAGTGTCCTACCACGTTGGAATAAGCGACCACAACCCCCTCCCTTTTTCTCTTTGTCGAAAAGGGAAGAGATGACTCAGGAGGCCATAGTTGGACGTGTGCCGTCTCGGCGCCCCTGTCGCTACCGCTGCTGCTAAGGCCGTTTTCGTGAAACCATAGTCTGCATTTCACTGTACTGACATCCTCCGCCATCTAATTCGGCTACAACATCCAACACCGATACTGAAACCAATATGGCGGTACACACGACTTTTTTTTCCCTCATTGGCTGAGTAGACAGCACAGAGGTTCTTGAACAACGTGGAATGTTGGGATCTGGCCATAAACTGATGAATTCCGATTTGCCAAAATATACCGTTCCGCTTACTTGCACACTATTACGAATTACTTTTTTTGACCCCTCTGTATTATAAAACTCTTTGTCTTACTACGTGCTGCCGTCATTTAGCATAGAATCTTATCTATTCGATAAATTTGAACCAGTTGATTGGTCTACTTATTTGCCGTGTTACTTATCATTTCTCCTGCCTCGTTGAATATTTCATACCCTTGTAGAATTCATTCCACCGGGAAATAATCTGGAACCAATTTTCTTTTAATAAAGCTATTTAAGACCTTAAGTTCGACACACTTTTTAGTACCACTTCATTACATACATATCCTTATCATTGCACTCGGTGCTTAAAGGCCGGTTCTTCATTTTATGACAACATACAATAATATTCAATATAAAGACTAATTCAATAATACAAATTATTACAGAAATTCCAGTTACCTTGCGTTTTAAGTTTAAAAGATATATTGGAAGTGTTTTTCTTTAGCCTGGATGTAAGATTTTGCCAGTGTTTATTTCAAGTGTTTGTTAAGTTATACATAATATCACTTAAACTTTAATTTAATATGTCCCTAATAGATGACAAAAGTGAACAATGAACAAACAATCACCATTCAAAAACTGCATTGATTGCACAGCACAAACGGTAGGTCAGCATAATTATTTTCACTATAGAATATTGAGCAAAATATTTTCAGAGTTAATATATGATCATTTTTTTAAAGGTAAATTATGTCATTAATAATAATAATATTTGAGTCTTTATCAAATTTTAAATAACGTATAACAGATTTTAATTCAACTATCCAATGAAAAAAAAAGCAGACAACACCAAAAGAGGTATTTGAACAAAAACACGTCGTACAACTTAAAAAGACTATTAGATTTACACTTACATTAAGGAAAAAAGATATAAATTTAATTGTGAAAATTTCTTGACTCAAAAGAGAGATAGGAAAAGGGTACCCCGATACAGCAGAGATAGGATGTAACGTTCATGAGAAAATAAGCTAAAATTAAATTTCCACGGTTTTTTCTATTAAAGCAAAAATTTACAGCGATTAAAAAATGGACAACAAGCTTAAAATTGGGGTTATCAATAATAATTTAGCACAAGTGGATATGGCACAAGAGTACACATATATATATATATATATCTACACACACACACATATATATATATATATATATATATATATATATATCTATACACACATATATATATATATATATATATATATATATATATCTATACACACATATATATATATATATATATATATATATATCTATACACACATATATATATATATATATATATATCTATACACACATATATATATATATATATATATATATATATATATATATATATCTATACACACATATATATATATATATATATATATATATATATATATATCTATACACACATATATATATATATATATATATATATATATATATATCTATACACACATATATATATATATATATATATATATATATATCTATACACACATATATATATATATATATATATATATATATATATATCTATACACACATATATATATATATATATATATATATATATCTATACACACATATATATATATATATATATATATATATATCTATACACACATATATATATATATATATATATATATATATCTATACACACATATATATATATATATATATATATATATATATCTATACACACATATATATATATATATATATATATATATCTATACACACATATATATATATATATATATATATATATATATCTATACACACATATATATATATATATATATATATATCTATACACACATATATATATATATATATATATATATCTATACACACATATATATATATATATATATATATATCTATACACACATATATATATATATATATATATATATCTATACACACATATATATATATATATATATATATATATCTATACACACATATATATATATATATATATATATATATATATCTATACACACATATATATATATATATATATATATATATATATCTATACACACATATATATATATATATATATATATATATATATATATATCTATACACACATATATATATATATATATATATATATATCTATACACACATA
>OY757907.1:112106878-112204378 GCA_963585895.1 Sepioteuthis lessoniana
GTTGAGATCTTAAGAGAAATTTGTACTTCATTTTAAAGGAAAGGTTGCCAAGTTTTATGGAGGGTCTAACAATTATTTGAACGGCATGTCAAACCGTCTAAGGTTAGTTTATTACAAGGGGTTATAGAATCACATTCTTTGTATGTGTGTATTTACATCTCTTTACGTAGTTGTTTAAAGGTGTTTTTCTTTTTCTCCACCACACAGTCTAGCTGAATATGAATCATTTTTTTCAGATCTATTTGACCCATAGATTGGATTTAGTTTGGTTTATAGCTCATCAACCATTGGAGGTTATCTAATGCCGAATCCTTTTCATACACAAAGTAAAAGTTGGCGATTATAGTCGAGGGTGACCCTACGGCTCAGTTTTCGATAGGTGTAAGGGAGGGCGCTACTCCTTTCCCTGGATTGCTTCATTTTACCCTTGATCCATACCTTATAATGCTGAGTGTTAAGCAAGGAAGCATTAAGCACCATTTTTTAGTCTTTGGTATGACTCGACCTGAGATTGAAACCAGGTCTCCCGGGCCATTGGCGAACACTAACCATTATACCGATGTCTGGTTAATACATACATACATATTAAATCATTACTTAACACATTTCCTAGATAAAATTTTAAAACGAGCCTGAACTCATGATTTTAATTATTGCTATTTTACATTGAAAAGAAATGACTGTTTAATTTGATTGTCAATCAGTCGAATAATCAAACCGTTCTATTTCAAGCAATTCAGTTTTGCATAAGTCCAATTTAAATGTCAAAAAGTTCTATTTGACCCATAGAACTATAAGGTGCTACCATTCCGGGCCAGAATGGACCTGGGAGCAATGGCAATGAAAGGGTACCCCGCATTCCCCAAAACTCTAGTATTATTGAAGTCACACCATCAGATTGTTTAGTGTCATATCCAGCAAACTCGTTGGGAAAGCCATACCTCTCTGCAGAATACTACTACTCCGTACAACGTGAACCTCTGAGTAATAGTGACAAGAGAGTACTTTATACTTCGCAAATTTTGAACCTTACTATCTGATGCAGTTTTGATTCATATCCAAGACATCACCGTTTTGGGGGAGTGGAGTTACCTGCCTGTAAGGGATAATATCAGCAAGTTTTAGCTGGGCTTTTATCAAGAGAAAAGTATTCAAATTTATTAATGCAGCCCGCTCAACATCGGCAATAGAGCATAGACATAAGTTTTAGGTTGTTTTTCCTCAAGCTCCCTGTTTTCCACCGCTAACCCACTGTTTTTGACTTTGACCATACGTACCTGTCCAAATGAAAATGGAATAAAATTGACTTTAGACAAGAGCCTTGTTTACCGGCATTAGATTTCTTATTTAATGATATAACAACCTTCCTGGTTTATTTAATCCCAAATTCCTTATAGAAGAAAAGAAGTAGTATTAACCTATATAAAGGAGATTGTCATGCCTTTCATAAAGATATTAATCCAAAAGCTTTTGTAATAACCTCACAAGAGTTCAAACCCGTTTTCTACAATGTTGCAATCTTGCTCGTTAGCCATTACATAACGGAGACTTCTCTTCTTGGCATTCGGACTAAGATCTGCTTCTTGTCCTCTGAACAAATCTTTCAAAGCAATCGTAAAAATAGAAAATACAATTATCTAAATAACGTCAAATTCAAAACGTGGTCAAGAAGTAATGATACAAATACCCGAACACATTTTTGGCTTTTGTATTCGTTGTATTAAGATTTCATTCAAGTTCTCAGTTTTGAAGCTGAAAACTGATTTAAAAAATCTGTTCTCAACCTGATCCCACGGAGTAATAAAAAATGATTTTGATTTCAATGATGGCCCTGCCCGCTCAGATTATTTTAATCGAAACTATCAAAAACTATGAATATGTTTTTTTTTGTTTTTTCTTTTTAGAAAAGATGATTCAATTTCAAAGCAAATTAATCAATTGGAAATGCTTACTTAATATACAGAATTAATGAATATATCGAACGTTTTTCCAAAGTGTTAAGTACATTGCCTCAGGTTTGCCGAGATAGAAAAAACGAAAAACAAACTAATATCCCGCATTGGTTCATTAGGATAAAAACATGTTCTGATGTTCTAGATATATTAATATATCCCTATTATATCTAAGTCACAAAGGTTAATGCAGTTTTTTGCCATATATATATATATATATATATATATATATATATATATATATATATATATATATATATATATACCAAAGATAAAGCAACTCTAGTGACCTTCACAATTTCATATCATTACCACGTACTTACCTACAAGTCGTAACGGGCTGTAGAATTTAATGATGTACATGGCAAGGTATCTTAGATATTTTTTCTTGTCTCAAATTTTTCCCAGAACACGTTCGAATTTAACCAACCGTAACGCAATACCGATGTGACCCGGAGTTCGCAGCAGTAATCACCGAAGGAACACGGTTCAATAAATCCAAGAAGAGAACTGTGACTTAAAACCAGAACTTACCACTCCTCCCCACCCGATCGTTATCGCGCGAATAACATTCTCGCATTAACCTTCTCTTTGGTGTGTGTATAAAAATCAAGTATACACACACACACACAGAGTGTCGTGACGATTTCTCTGCTTCACTGGCGTAAATACTTTTTGTTTCTATTTCAGTAATCAAAGAACATTTCCTTTGTGGAATTCATCGAAGCTTGATTCAAATCTGAATCTTAAAAAAAAAAAAAAAAAAAAAAAAAAAAAAAAATCTTTCCAGAATCAAAGCACCGAAATCAACAACCTGTTTCTTGACTTATAAGAAAATTCAAAATCACGAAGAAATATTACGCATTTCAACATTTTTAAATTCCTTACGATCCTAAAGCAGATAAAAGTACAATAAAAGAAATTTTCATTGAGTCTTCGATTTTTCAGGATTTTTTCATTATAAGTGAGCGTAGTTGAACGAGTAACAAGCAGTTAACATTAAATATCTGACACCTATACTGAACTCTAGTAAGAGAATACCAGCAGGGTTTCTTCTGGAGGAGAAGAATGGTTTGCATATGTTCCTTTCCTACTTCGACAGTTTAAATTTCAACATTTAACTGAAGATATTCAGTCGTTCTACCTCTTAAAGACTTTATTGTTGAACGCAAATGACCAAATCATGCTAGAAATAGAAATACTGGCTGATATTTTCAACGCTTAATCTGATTGGTCTAAAAAGGTTGTTTAATACACTTATTTGGTGTTTGAGGATATCCGAGAATGGACTGCGTAGTACTTCTATTTTCATAAAGTCTTAGCAGCGGGTAATAATAAATTTTAGGCTTAGATAAATTCGAAGAGCGATTGAGAGCGCTCGTTGAAATTGTCAAATTTCTTCAGATAGGGGGAAGGAGAAAGAGAGAGAGAGGAGCGGAGAGAGGATAAGAGAGGAGAGGAGCGGAGGGAGAGAGGGAGATAGAGAGAGGGAGGGAGAGAGAGAGAAAAGAAAAAGTAAATGTTGCAATTGTTATATTTGACTCATACATGGAACCCTAACAGGTACTACCAATCCGGACTTTAGTGTTCCTGGAGAAATGGCATTGAATGTGTACTCCACATTCCCCCTAACTTCAGGACTGGAGCCTCTCCATCAGTACCTTACCCAGAAAACTCTTTGGAGAGGTATTGTCTTCCAGAGATGCAGTCAACATATTCCACTACACTGCCGACAGGTTGGGTGGTCACTTTGTTTTCGGATTAGTGGAATCTAAAATTATCAGCGAATTCTTTCATAAAGATTATAAGTTTGACATGTGAAACCGTTTTTAAAACTGTCTTTGCAAAATACATGATCTTTTGAACATTTGTAAAGATTACTTATTCAATCTTTAAATGAATAGAAACTTCCTACAATTTGTTTAAGCATGATGCTATAAATTCATTTTAATTGAAGACTCCCCTCAATTTCTAGAAAAGTCACCAAATTTAGAAGCATTGAAAGCTGTGCATTGTTAGTTATTTCCTCTATTAGCAATTTTTTCTCATGTAATGTGGTCCCCATACCATCAACAACCTCAGCGGACAGCCGACAGACAGTTCAGAAAGGTCAGTTGTGACGAGAGTACTGTTTAAAACCAAAATGGCTATATGCAGTCACTTGGGATTTGCAGAGATTCAAAGGGTGTCAATTCAGTACCGAGACAGTGAAGACCCAAGTCAAATAATTTTGGGTTAAAGTGAAATGTCCTCCTCATCGAGTAATCATTTCCTCCGTCACAGAAAACCCAATTCACATATTCCACTTTATCAGTTTGAAGATATAATCAAAGATCAATTAATTAGAAAAAACAAACCTGGTTGGCATAATTCTTACCCACGTCAAAATAGAGAACGGTGAGTAGTGTTTATTTCACTAGTTCCATTCATGGACAGAATAGAGCTTCTTGAGCTCACTAGATTTTCGGACAACTGACAGAGAAAACAAGAATAAAATGTTTGTGTTGGAAACCCTAATGACAATCTCTCAAACTTGTGGATTAGCCGTAGAAAACAAAGCTATTGAGAAAAAAAAAACCCATCAACAAGAGCCGGTGGATATTGGTGAAAAATCCAAGTGACTGAAGTAGACGACGATGGTTCAGATTTTGAAAGTGCTGAGTTTCGAATACTTCATGCCTCTGAAACCTAGCTCTGAATGTTAAAATCTTATTGATTAATCTGGTTAATTTTTATCTTCTCTCTTATAGGCTTCACCGTAAGGTATCTAAGATTACATAAATTTTTGAAATAGTAGTAATAATTGATGTTGGTCTGTGCAATATCGATTAACAATTTTGCATATATCTGCGTTTTATTGTTGTATATTGACCTACGACCCCAACGGGCTGTCAACATAGGAAATGCACCTGTGTAAATAACAGGTGCATCCGGTCGAGGAATATCAGGGTATTATAACCTTGACCGTGGACAGGTTAAATGAGTGCCAAATTGTGACACCCACATGAAGGTGGGAGTTGAACTATTATATAACTCAGGGCACAGGAAATTCAATAGGTTGGGGATAAGACGAGTTAGAGATAAGATGTGGTAGAGAAAACCAGCACCTAGAAAGGCTGGGCCCCCGGTTGAGCAGCCCAGGAGAACGGGAAAGAAATGCGGTAATGGCCAATAGAGTGGGGGTCAATATGTTGCAGTTCTGTTCGGTCTCCAACTCCCTCTCACACACAACCCTTTCAAATCAAATGAGGTATATTTTTCTAAAAGAACTGTGTCGCTCGTCTTCATTGTGTTATGATTCTGCATGCAAATGTAAATGTATACAACATTACATAAGTAATAAATAAACTGACAAAACTTCTTTGATCTTCATTAATAAATGTGTTTGATCGATTTTAAGTTTTTCAACCCTTCAAGATATTTTCTACCAAACAATTAGGAAACCATGTTAATTGTACGTTTGATATTTACATTTTCGTTCAGTCGTTCTAAGAAGTTTTTGCCACAGTTACGATATTTATTATTCATAGCCAATACAAATAATTTGCACTCAGTTGTATGGTCCATGTTCTTTTATAACATAGCAATAAATTTATTGCTTCAAGTAATTATTTCATAAATTTACAGTTAATAATCCTTAGTAAGCAATTATAACTTTATGTAATAAACTGTTTTTTGGTATTAGTATTCACATTCAATACTAATAATTTTTAAACATATATTGACCATAAATCGAAATCTAACATGCACTCCGAGCAGAGAAGACCTGGGAGTAGTGGCAATGAAGAGGTAATCCATATTCTCCAGATGTTTAGAACTGAAGCCTCCCCACTAGACGTAATTTAGAGTTATACTCTGATCACCCTTTTTTTTAGAGGGGCGTATGCCTCTGCAGAGGATTGGGTTTCCTTTTTTAATGGCATATCAACCTTTGGTAATTTAACACCAAAACCATCCTTGTAAAACAGTAATGAAACTAATTAACACATTCTAAGGGAACGGAAGGTTCGATACATTTCCCAAAATATTAGCCTGTAAAGGGAACATAATAGCACGAGTGAAATTTAAACTCGCTCATTTAGAGTCACTGTCCACCACTTTAGCCATTACGACACGAGGACCACCCGACCACGTACAGAGGATACAGCGTAATATTAGTCCCTACAAAAAGTTCGATTATGAGGTAAGAAATTTACTCGCAGTATTTTTCGTGAAATAAATCCTACGCCACTTAATACAAACTGTATGTTGTGTCTTGCAAAAATACAAAGAATATTTGTATTATGCACGAAGTAATTCCAACCAGTATATCCAATAATACTTTCAGAAAACTACATAAAAAAAAAAAGGATTAATAAAAGTTATTTAATGACAATTAAATTCAGACGTATAAGAGACTTTACAGATGTCAGTAAAGGTGCTTTAAAATACAACCGACATACAAGGGCACTAAGGGGAGTGTAATGGTTAGCAAGCTTTATGATCAAACCGGTCAGAGTGAATTCAACACTCCTTGGGTGCCCAAGCCATTTTGTCTTGTGCCACATCCAAGCAAAAAACTTAGTATATTTCTGCATTCCTCAAACGGCGACTCTAGTTAAATCCAGAAAACATTATATAGTTATAGATATTTTGAGTGAACCTGGAAGCAATGGCCATGAAACAGTACACCACATTTCCCAAAGCTCCAGCATTAATAGAGTCTTATCATCAGATACTTTAGTGCCATATTCAGAACTCGCTCTTATGGAATTTGTAAACAAAACATTCTGCCATGGAGAAAATGCTATACCTCTAAATGAGGAGTGAGAGATGGATTTATGCCTTTCTGAAGACAATTGTCTAGGATGTTTTTAAAAATTACAAGAAGAAATTAAAGAATCAGTGGTATTAGCAAAAATTATAAAGAATGTTTAAAGAAAATATCGAATCATACATAAGTGCGTGTTTACATAAAGACTTATGAGTGAATGCCTTAATATTGTCAAATTTACGTTGAAAACCACGTTCATATTCACTCAGAAAATTTGTTTGGGTTGTAAGCAAAGACCAACCAATTGTAAGATATACACAATGATACATTTATTCAAGCCACTATGCAAATAACTGCACCCAATTGAATACACATTCTTGTACTTCGAAATATATATCTAAAATGAAAGTAAATAAGGAAATTAAACCCGACAGTATGAAGAAAAGACAAAATAATCTAAATCTTAAAGAATTCATTATGAAAGTTGACGTTAAACGTTATAATCTACAAGGCTTTAAATTCATGAAAAAAGTTAAAATTGTGATGCATGTTTGATGAAATAGAAAAAGTGAGTGTAATAAGAAAGATTTATTCCACGTATGAATCTTTATACCCACTTTCTTTTTTTCTGCTTTCATCAACACCCATCGCTATGTTAACACTTCATGAATTTAAAGCCCTGAAGAAGGTTATAACCGAAACGCTCAACATCGACTTTCATATTGAATTCATCCAAATTTGAATTTTATTTCTACGATATATGTTGACATTTCTATGAGTTCTTTTATATTTAAATATCCACCTGTTCATAAGACCATTAAAGATTAAATGGTCTCTTCCCTTGGTCTTTATTATAACAATTCTGGTTTTCTTAAAGTTATTTCTGTACTCGTAATTGAATGATCAAGCAGTTCTATTTCTAACAATTCAATTTAGCATGTCATTTATTCGGAGATAGCTTGAATGTTCAACAGTTCTATTTGACCTACTGATAAGACTATCAGGTGCTACCACTTTGGACCAGAGTAGACCTGGAAGCAATGGCAATGAAACAGTGCTCCACATTTCCAAAAGCTTCAGCATTACTAGCGTCTAACCATCAGATGCTTTAGTGCTGATATTCAGAAATAGTTCTTATGGAGTTTGTAAACCTAAAACCTTCTGCCATGGAGAAGATGCAGTACCCCAAAATGGGGAGTGGGACATGGATTTATGCCTTTCTGAAGACAATTAGCGCAAACACTTTCGTCTATGAATTGATCTTGGCTCGCGATTCCATTTGTTAGTTTGTTTTACGACAATTATGTTAAGCAAACCTCTTCAAAGTAAGCTATCCTAAAACTAATAAGATAATGATGAGCTTGTTCCAAACTGTAAAGTTTGGATCATCACTTCTGGCCTAACGAGTTCTGCCAATATAATATCTTAGAAATTGCTAAATTGAAACCAAATTCTTTCTTTTAGACTAATGTACAGAATTTACCGAAAATTTGGCATCAAATCTCAAAAAGCCTAAAAAGAAATAAGAGTATGATTGGATTGAAAATGAGATAAGAAAGACTAGTATTTTAAAAAGATCTGACTCTAAAATGAAAGTACAAAAAGAAAAAAAAATAGAAAAAAATCGCTGACATAAAAAGAAAGACGATCAAAGTGAAGGAAGACTTATAAAGAAACGGAATGAACCCCCCACCAAAAAAAAAAAAAAAAAAAAAAAACAAAAAAAAAAAAAAAAAAAAAAAAAAACCCATTGACATCAAACAAAAGTAACAGTATTAAGAAACAGCAAGACCAAATTAACTGATAAAAAAATCATAAAGGAATTAGATAAAAAAAGATTGACATGAAAAGAGAAAAAAGACAAACAATGACAAAGTGATGGAAATTTTTGCATTCAGAGATTGTGTATACACAGAAATTCTTATACATAAAATGGTATCCCATTAAGAAGCCTTCTATAAAGTAATAGCAAATTCGTTGAAAGCAACTAATATGGTAATTTCGATGCTCACTCGGTGCATCAGTACAATTCCATATCAAACAATATCTTATACTGATTCCATGAACTAGTTGAGTCGTGGTGGGGGTGCAACCCATGTAGCTTGTCTTGGACAGAAATAGCTGGCGGAGCCCATTCCACTCCAGGTCTACAACTGGTTTGAATTCAGGCTTTTCCTAGATAGGTTTCCATACTATGGTTAAATAGATAAGTTTGCTTTTATTACTTATCTATTGCTCGGGGAGGAATAGTTTGATTCCTACGTTTCTCAATGGTGTTAGTGGA
This sequence comes from Sepioteuthis lessoniana, assembly GCA_963585895.1. Taxonomy (NCBI): domain Eukaryota; kingdom Metazoa; phylum Mollusca; class Cephalopoda; order Myopsida; family Loliginidae; genus Sepioteuthis; species Sepioteuthis lessoniana. The sequence goes on from OY757907.1 coordinate 112,115,868, forward strand.
AATTTTAAATGCAAACATCTTCGTTCAGAGTTTGAACAAGAGTAATCTAGTCCATTTTCAAGAATAAGGATAACTAGAGCACCACAATGCTTACTCGCGTTAACACCAGTTTTCGGGAGGTAAAAGATAAAGACTGAAATCGCAGCTGATTGGTTGAACGATTGATTTTAACGTCATAAAAACTTGTCTTGTGTCATTTTATGCCTACTGGTTAGGAAATCGCGATCATTGTACAGTCAGATTTACAATTTTGTGAAATTTTAGCTTTATTCTATTTTTTCACTCGGTCCTTTTGAATAGGACTTTTTAAACGGATCTATTTGATCTATAGATCAGGTTCTAACATTGTGGGAGTGATGGCGATGATGGAGAACAAACCTTCCTCATCTCCTGAACTGGAGCATCCCCATCAGATGCTATTCAATTCTTATTCAAAACACCTTTGTGTTGGTGGGGATTGCAACTGATTATTCTACTATTTATATTGCTAATTGGAACTTTACACCAACTGGTTGTAAACTTTGTTTCAATAAATTAATCACATTCAACATTTACAAATCCTTGTTTGTGAGTTCAATTCACTCGGTATGCTTCATGAATGCATAGCTGCGCTAAAGTGTGCCTCGTCTAACTGAATAGTATAATATATCTAACATTCTATTTATACGACTCTGTCTTTCTTATTTAAACAGGTGGTGTCTGTGTCAACATTATGGCTTCTCACTGCAAGCACGTCTTGCTTTGTTCTTTGTTGCATCAAAAGTAAACTTCGAACTGACACCTTCACTGTCCCTAACCAGTCGCAGATACAATTGCTTATATAACGTTTATTTCAACTCTTGCTTAGCCTATTTCATAGTGGCTCGTTCACAAACGAAACTTTGAAAAAAAAAGTAAACTTTAAATATAATCAAACATATGATATAAATCATTATTTCGAAGTGTTTGTCCGTTCTTTACAGTTTTATATCATTTGGTGTGCTGAAAAGAGATTCCTTTGACTTTCGTCTCAATCAACCACCGTTCTTTGTAAGTCATCTAAACGGCCTCGAGTTTCCACGCAGCTGTTTCATTAAAGTTTTCCATTGACAGCCAATAATGAAGGGTCCATGTATAGAGTCCATAGGAGAACATCAGTTATGCATTTGTCCTTACTTCTGTAGCAATACCCAGAATTTCTTGATCATTTTGCTTGGATGCTTATGAGAAGAGCTAAGTGGGCGTACAGCCGCTGTTTTGTAGGATGCTACTTCCTGAATGTTTAAAACAGCATGCAAGATTTATGTCTGGTTATCATCTAGATTTTTTCCAAACGTTTAGTTTAAGTCCATGTGGTGCAACTATACAAAAGTACTGACACTTAAGATTATAATTTCACGGTTATCTTAAAGAGATCAGATTTCCATATGATCGATAATTTGTCAATAGCAGTTAATACTTTACCAATGCGCATGTTGACATCTCTTTCAGTATATGAGATATTACTACCGAGCTATATGAACTACTCTTGAAATTTTAGAATCTAGCAATTTAATTCGGTGGTTGCACTATCTTGATTAATATTCATTGATTTATTTAAGTTCATGTAAAGACCAGTTCCTCTTGCTGCCTGCTTCAGGCAATACAGCAGAAATCTCACACCTTTAACTTGAGCAGGTGTATTTGCTAGAAGCGCTAGATATTATCATCTTGTCGAGCTGGCAGCATTGATCTCCCTAACCCTTTCCCGACACTCATCTCTATCGTCCATTGCTTCCGGTAGGTCTTCAAGGCTACATTCTGTATCGGCACTGTGCTGTTGTTCATAGGTTCTAACTGGTCGTCCCGCTTTTGCTCGTTTGTGCGATGGGTTCCACATGAGTGTTTCGCTAATGAGTTCGTCCTTACTTTTTCAACAGTCCTGCCTGTCTGGTTCATCTAACTTGGATAGCTTTCGTCATGGGTGGTAGGTGGCCAGATTGCAACTGTCTTGTGGGGTGCTGCCTCCAGGACTCGTTCAATATTGCTTGCAGCATTCTCGTGAATTGCCGTCAAATGGACAGTTATTGATTGGCTATCGGCCATGAGGATGTCAGACCTGCCCAATAAAATGAAACGCAGTTTTTTTTCCAAGTGGCGGTCGTGTCAATACTGCTATACGGATGCATTACATGGACACCAACTAAACGTATGGAGAAAAAACTTGATGGCAAATACAGAGATATTCTACGTAGTATTTTTCAGTACTATTTTCTATTTTATGTCGATAAAAAACAAATTTCATTTGGTCTACTTGGTTAACGGCATGTCAACTCTTTATGCCCAAGTCAAAGGAATTTAAATAATTTGTAATTTTTTTACTATAATCCTTACTAAATTTCCTATTTTATATTCAATTTTAAAATTGACCTTTAAAATTTATCTACATTTATAAGTGATCATATTTATAAAGTATTCCTAACACCAATAATTTACTTGTATTCGTACGATTTGAAGTAACTTTTCCTAATCATTTATTTTCACAATTATATAGTCTTAAATCCCCACCTAATAGCAATTAAAATAACTTTTCTTGATAAAACTAATTTGCAAACAGCTGTATTGAATGAAGTATTCCATCCAATACAAATTTTAAACTGATCCATTTGACATACATGGGACCTTAACCCGTTCTTCCATTCCTGGTCAGAGTTGACTTGGGTAGAACACCAATGAATAGGTTTTCCATACTCTCCAAACACATTTAGTTAATGTCATATGGAGCGTCTCACTCCCATTGAAGAGAATAAACTCAGAATATTGTAAGCCCCATTGAAATGGCTTGCCTGAACACGTAGCATCTGAGGAAAAAAGTCATTGTCAACTCTTACAACCAACCTAATTAAATTTGTTCGTTGCAGTTAGATATTCGAAAGTCCAACTACATCAATGATCTGTAAGCATATCTTTAAAATATCTTTAACAACAATTCGGTTTTATAATACCAGGTCTAATGGTGAGGAAGCTTGATTTGCAACCCATTGTTAGTGAGTTCCCGTTTTTACTGGGCGCCCTAATACTTGTGGATTTGTGTCACAACTAAGCTAAGCTTGGTAAGTAACTCAAATTACCTTCCATGTTTTTTTTTAATCACACTGAATTTAATCGCTATAAATGGGACAGATAGTATGTGGGTTTATTAATTAGGGCTCAGGTGTATTGTCTTAGGAAGAGTATGTTAATCTTGCAGACTTGTAACTTGCTAGAAATCTTCAATTAACATTCTATTCATTTGATTTCATATTTCGTGATATTTATCCATGCCTGGTGAAATCGGCTCAATAGCAACCATTAATTCTCAACTCGTGGTCGGGCAAAATCCCTGGACGCAGTCAAGCAAACTTGACTAATATTGAAATACGAATAGAGTGGCAGCTCAAATTCAGATGGACACCCGATTTTTAAATCTGGTTATTTTGAGCTATCAAAATATAAACGGCGCTAAAGTTCTCGTCGCTTTTTAGAAAATTGTAGAAAAACACTTCATTTTCCATGATTATACTGCTACCTCATTAGGCAGGAAAAAGTAAAATATGGACTGAAAGCATAAAACAATTACTGTAATTCTTTACTAAACTTAGAAATTGCACAAGGCTACATGTATTTATCTACCAAACCCATTAATCGTGAATCGGAGATGGTACGATCAATTTTCAAGAAGAATTTGATTTCAGAATTTTTCTCCTAAACTATTTGCCTAACTCATGCTGTCCAACTATTTACCCATAGACGGAAAACAAATTCAGGCCTTTCTTAAGGGCATTAGCACGAAGTGAAATACAAACAACTTCGCCCACTTGAAATTGGGTCACCTTTTCCATTACGTTATGTGAGAATCAGATTCACTAACAATGGTCTGCTAACATAGTTTTGAAAACATTGTCATGTTAAGTGCCTAGCCTGTCGCAATCCATTATACCGATAGATAAAACCCTAACAGGTTTTACTAATGTGAATTAGGGCGCCTCGGATGGTGTCAATGCAAGCAAGGTAGACAAGCAAACCTTCACGAAGGAATTCGAGTCATTGCATACCCATTCATACGGCGTTAAGGCCAATCTAAGCTAAAATCTTAAATCACTACCATTTCGAATCACCTAAGTCATGAGAGTTATAGCAATGAAAAGTACTTCCAAACCTCTCCATCAACCGCAGTTTAGTGTTTTAACCAAGACAACCCATTTTTAGAAAAGTCTAGCCGCTCAAAGCCCAACCCTTAGGGCGAGAAGAGAAACGAAGTTAGAGAACAGTATGGAAAGATCCATTTTTGCTTCGAGTGAACACTATAGCGATTACAGGTTGCATAACCAGGAATATAAAGTATTGTATATCTAAGTTGATTTATATATTTTAGATCTAGGTTTATCTTTATTACTGTGCACTTCTTGATTGCGTAAACCTAATGCAACGATTAAATAGTTGGAAATCACAAACTGAAAACTTTGCGTTGAAGAGATAAAAAAATAGAGCCATATTGAAAAAAAAAAAAAAAAAAGGCTTCGTAAGCATTTTTTGGCCAGGAGATGCAGAATTACCAAGCTCCAGTCCCGGAGTAAAAATTTACGAAGCGTTTTGCTTACACATGGGGCACACGGCCCAATGAGATTCGAACTCACTCGTGAAAGATAATTAACTTAATTGGTAATAGGGAATTATGTTGATTCATTAATTACCTTACGTAACAGACGTAAAATGCGTTCAAATCCACGCATCACTTACTATTTAAGGAACTAAGATTTAAAGTTAGAAATACAGGGGAAAAAACAAAAAAAAAAAAACCCAGAAAAAAGTAGAACTAAGAAAAAACTAAAAGCAATAGAATAAATATAAAAATATGGAACCCGAACCGGAAAAAACAAACACTAAACAAGGAGAAAAACCCCACACACATACACAAAAGAAAAGGTATCTATTCTTGTCAGTTAAGAAATCCAGCAGAATTTACAGCAAGGAAAATGAAGAAAACTAAGCTTTAATTTTCCCCCCTCATGATTTTTTCCTTTCAATTCTTTCTTCAAAACCTCTATTAGGAATGCATGCTCTTGTTTTATCAGAGGAACTTGACTGCAGCAACTGATAGTCGCTTTCCACTTTTTAAAAAAAATGAAACTCGTAGTTTCCGAGAAAACTCCATTGACAAGTTGTCTCAGCAGAAATCCGGCTCAATTGTGGTACCGTCAACAAAGGTAATTCTTAATTATTTTGGTGTGTCATCAACGGAAGTCTCTTTTCTCTTTACAAACTTTATATACCTCCTGTGAATTATGTAAATCTGTCCCCTTGCCTTGATCCAAAATATTAGTTGCCATTGTGACTAGACAAACGCACTGAATTATAATTTAGTCCTCATTGACCATTATTTCAAACACGTGAGATTAAAACTTCATTAGTTCAGAAAAGTCTGGTTCATCGCCAAATCCAAGATTTATTTAAGCTTTGCTTTAAATTGATTTTGTTGAAAATAAAAAGAGGTCAGAAGCTGAAATCCTGCTTTACAGACAAATTACCGACTCAAATTAGAAAAACTACCTGATATATGTTATAGTTAATGGATTTTATGAGACAAGAAGAGATATATATATATATATATATATATATATATATATATATATATATATATATAAATAAACGGAGAGGAAGATATGAAAGAGGGAAGTAATCACTATAGAGTCGTGGTTAGGGAACTAATCTTGACGAAAGCAGGCACTGCACTGGTGACCCTCTACTCTGGGACTGCAAGCTAAACTAGCAAACATTCATGAGTCAGTTAGAGTCTCACTGGGTGTCCCATTCATTCGGCCTTGTGCCACATCTAAGCAAAATGCTTCGTAAATTATTACTCTGGGACTGGAGCTTGGTAATTCTGCATCTCCTGGCCAATAAAGCTTACGAAGCCTTATTTCTTCTATATGGCTTCCCCTAAAAGTAAAGCAAAAATCTTCGTCTATTTAAAAAAAAGAACGGTCATATCTGGCTGGTCAGAAAGACTTATTGTAAACTGAACCCAATAACACCAATTGACCGTTTAGAGGCATGCGTAATATTTTGTTTCACGCTTATTTACAATTTGACTACCTTAAAAGAAGTGAAATAATGCTGAAACCATAGACTGAGTCTCGAACTAATAAGATATTTTGTTTGCTAGAGGCACTTTTTCTAAGTCTTCATTTAGGTCAACCCAAAAGTATTTCAATACGAAGTTTATTCAATGTTCGTAAAAACATCTTAAATAGGTATCCATCTGATAATATCGAAAGAAAACATTTTAATCAAAGTAACATGTTTAAAGTTAATATCATTTTCACATTTACCGTGTCCAGATTAAACCATCAGCTGATCCTTCGTATTCTTTAATCTTCTGAAACAAGTTGGTTGTGCTGTCATTTCAGATAATCCTGTATTTACCCACAGAACCGACATCGTCGGAGATTATCTTCGAAAGAGTTTTTTTTTTTTTTTTACAAGTCTTTCTTTTGAAATAACATGTTACACATTTATGAGGTCAAGACTTTGGGTTTTGTGGCATATCAAATACTGCAAGTTATTTAATGCCGTATGCGTGTGTGCTTTCTAAATACAATTATTAGATAACATTTTTAAACGAGTTTGAGGTCATTTGTTGCACACAGTCTAATGGTTTCACTCATTTCTATCTAATACAAATAATTCTATTTATGGAGGTGCCCGTGGTGTAATGGTTATCGTCGTAGGAAATGGACATGGCGACACGAGTCCAGGCTAACTGTATTTCACATCGCACTAATACCATTGGGAAAGGTATGAATCCAATTATTTTCCCTCCAGCTATGGGTAAACAGGACAGACTGGGTTCTTCAGCTTTGGTGAGGCAACTAGTCTAGGAGAAGGAAAACTGAATTCAAACCTGTTAAAATCCGCTTAAAAATTGACCTTGTGTCATATCCTGCTTGAGTGGAGGGGTTGGTAAATATGAATACGAATAATTCTATTTACTATTTATAATTTGTTTAAGTGTTTTCAAGTATTGCCATTTAACACTAACAATTTAGTCAATCATAAGTCATTTGTTTACACAGTTAAATGAGTAAAAAAAAATTCTTTTTCAAACAATTCTGTTTGGTCTAAGTTAAATTATTCCAATTATTGCCATGTATTACTAACAATCCAATTAAACATCGGTTATTTGTTTACACAGTTAACTTATTAAATAATTCTATTTCAAGTAATTCAGTTGACAATGAATTTGTTCGCACAAAGTTTGAATGTAAAAAGTACATTGTTTAAATGTCAAAGTCGTATTTGACCCATAAATAGGGGCACTATCAGGTTCTCACACTCTGGGACCCGGAGTGGACCTGGGTGCAATGGCAGTGAATGCGTATTTCGCATTCCCCAAATTTCCAGCATTACTGGATGGTTGGGTTTTATGTCATATCAAGATTTGTAGGTTATTTAACGCCAAATCCATTTTTATGAAAATAGTTCTATTTCAAATAATTCAGTTTCGCATAAGTAGGCAGTTTAAATATAAGTACAGTTTAATAGTGAAAAACATTTCGATTTCAAGCTATTCAAGTTAGATCAAGCAGTTCTAATTAAGCTAATTTAGTTTAGTATAAGTACAGATTTTCTTTACACACAGTTAAATGTCACAACAGTTCTGTATTAAACAAATCAGTTCAGTGTAAGTTCAGTTTCAATGTCAAAAAACATTTTCATTTCAAATAATTCAAGTTAGCATAAGCACACAGTTTAAATGTAAGTACCGTTTAATTGTCAAAAACGTTTCTATTTCAAGCTTTTCAGTTTAGTCAAACCATTCAGTTTAGCATAAGTATGTCGTTAGTTCTATTTAACCCATAGATAGGGCCCTATCAGGTGCTACCACTCCGGGCCAGAGTGGACCTGGCAGCAATGGCAATGAAGGTGTGCTATGCATTCCCCACAGCCCCAACATCACTGGAACCTCACCATCAGATTGTTTAGTGTCATATCCAGGACACTCATTGGGGGGGGGGTCTTACCCTCTGCAGAGGTGCAGTCGGTGTATTCTACAGCCCCAGCCAACTTGGCAAAGCCTTACTGGAACTTCAGCATCAGTTTATTCAGTTTCATATTCAGGACACTTGTTCGGGAGGGGATCTTACCCCTCTACAGAGAAGCAGTCGGTGTATTCTAAAACCCAAAACACCAGGGCCATATTCGTAGTTCCAGTCTTTGGGACTGGGTTGAAAAAAATTCTTTGACGAAACTTGTTGTATTTCACATAGCATCACTTGGGAAAGAATGTATTCGAATATTCTCCCTCCATCGATGAGTAAATAATAGGGTAGACAAGGTTTTTTTTATTTAACTTGTAATAGCAGTCGGTCAATTATTCTCCTTCTAAAGATGGGCAAGTAGCAGGGAAGACTGGGTTCTTCAGCCTTAATTAGGCAACCAGCCTACATGAAGGTAAACTCGTAATTCAAGCCTGTTGAACTTTGCTTAAAATTGACCTTGTGTCATATCCTTCTCGTGCAGAGGGGTTGATAAATACATATACAACTTGCCCTGAAAAACCCTACTCTACAATATAGTAGGGTCTCAGAAGTAGAAACAATTTAAGATATATTAGTTTTGGTGCATGCTTAATATTCCTGTCAATCCAGATACATAGAAATGAATAAAAAGTTAAATATTTATATAATTCCCGTTATTTATGAATTTACGTTTGAAAATTTCTGCTTTCACGCTACAGTAATACTGTCAATTATATTCTTAAATTATCATATGTACAGCCTTATCCTGGTATTTGGACCGAAGATTAATAATACAAGAGATGCCAAAAAAATAAAAATAAATAAATAAAATAAAAATAATAATAACGGAATTTTTTACTATTCTGTCATAAGACAAAGATGCTAATGTGAAGCAAAAAGTTCCGAATACAGGTGCGTGTCTTAAAAACATTAACTTGACAAAACTAATTGTTATCACATCAAAGGGTTTTTACACGAATTACATTTTCAATAAATACGGCGTAAATCATGGAAAACGGCGTGAGAATGTCTAGTAAAATTTCAGTTAAAATTCACTTCTTTCAAATGCCCTTGGATACATCTCTCCGTCTTAAGATGTATAGTAGAAATGACAGATCTTTAATCTCGGCAGGACACTTGTACACGTCAAAAACACCCGATTTGAAACCTTATCAACACTTTATGAAACGCCCTGGCAAGGTAAGCTTCGTTATTCTACATATATCATAGATATAACATGGACTGAGAAACAATTTCATTATTTAGCATAAGGTAGATTGTGTGCCGAAGCAATAATTGATATTGTGACTGGTGTTCTTGATAATCATTTTTATAGTTATTAAGATAGAACCAAGGTTCAAGTTGACACGAACTTAAATTAAATGAATAACTGACCAGTTTTTATTTTATAACCAAATGAGTTTATCAAGAAACGTTTCGGTATTCAGTTTCTTTTAAAATGATTAGTTGCATTTATTCAGCTTTGCTTCATTGCCATTTAGCGACAAGGGGAACATTTGAGGATTAAACTCGCTCCTCAAAAAGGTCGATTGAGACAATATGGTTATGTTATCTACAAATGTAGAATAGATTATTATAAGTAATATATCTCAAAATTCCTTCTTTTATCAATGGGAGGAGTCTCTGGGGTGTAGTGATTAGTGTGCTGAGCAGCGACATCGTAGTAAGCGAGTTCGAATTCCTGTCGCCTTATAACGTTCACTTTTGGACAAATATTTTTGAGTAAGGTATGAACCCCCTTATTCTCCAGCTATTGGGGGGGGGTTTAATATTTCTATCACTGCTCTTCCCCGAAGATGGATTTGGCATTAAATAACTAATGAAGGCTGATATGTGATTAAACAAAGAAACAAAATCTTCTCACATCACTGACTCACTCTGCTTTTCACATGTCATACTCTTCCGATTCTATCTCTCACGCAATAAATAACTCGGCTTTCAATTTCTTTTCGTTTCTCTCTTGATCTTTACCGTATTTCAAATCAAAGATTTGAAATAAAGTCGACTTAGTCTGTCAAGACCAAACTAGTTGACGAATTTTTCTACGCAACTATGTAGGCAAGATTAGAATTTCCATCTTTTTTAACCCGGTTTAAAAATAGCTCACTGGTACCTATGACAAATACACAAACAGAACGTGGCCCAGAAAAATTCTTGGCCCGACCAAGAATTAAATTACTTTGAACTATGAAACGTTCGTGATATTTTGCAATTATTCATTCAACAGATAAACACAAGTCACACATCGTTTCCCAAATTTCTTCAACCTTCTCAAGACGTTACTTCAATGTTTAGGCGTTCTTTTCGAGTCAGGGAACATAAAAAAAACAAAACAATACTCTTCATATCTGTTAAGGAAAGAGGGTTTTGAAATTTTCAAACTTGCCTTATTGTGGCCCAAAAAGAACACGTATGTTGATAATCAAACTTAAAATAGTAGTACACGAAAATAGACTACATTGCAGTACTTCACGTTGTGATTATTCTCGTCGTTCAAAATGGAAAAGGTGAGCTGGATTCAAATCAAGGATGAAACCTATTTCATTAGCCATAACCGGATACAAGAGTTAAGTATTCCTGTATTGTTACTCACCTGTAGTGAGGATTGAACCTGCAACCTCCAGACGATTGTCTCCTTAGAAGCAAAGGGAACCAATGCCTAAGGAGACAATCATCTGGATCTTACTGGTTCTATCCTCACTACAGGCGAGTAACAACACAGGAATACTTAACATTTGTACCCGGTTATAGTTAACGGAATCAGAACAGGCGACCCCCGTGGATTCAATGAAGGATGTAGTTCGAAGTTTCGAGAAGGTTCTCAAGTTCGACAAACACCTGAAGAAGGCCGGAGGACATATCGGTCGAAACGTTGTGGAAAGAACAATAAAGATGAAGACAATTGTCCGAAAACCCTTAATGATAAATATCAACAAGCTTCGTCTCAGAAATTTAGACAACTGAAACTTATTTCCCTTCGCGTTAATGCCCTTCAGAAAGGAAGGGATCCATTCAACCTCATGTATCTTAAATATAACCGACTGGGTTCTGTATCTTCGTTTGGCAATAAAGAAAATTGAATTTAAACGAACATTATTCAGCTACGAATTTGACCTTTTGTCACATCCTGTCTACAGCGAAAGGGGTTGAATAAATTCATACATCACGGTGAATTATTCACTTTACGTAATTTCTTTCCTTCTCAGCTACATTACAACGACGTTGAATAATCCCTTCTGAAGACTAGATTTTTATGCGCCTACTCTTGTACGAGTCAATCCTGATATTTACTGGTTCCTCAACTACCAATAATCGAACTTCATTAAGAGTTTCAGAATTGGGAAGCTGGTGAATGAGAACAGTGGATGCTTACAAAGGTGAATAAAGCCTTTAGAGAAACCAACAGAAAATCATGGCCGCCTTAAGGCAGCTGGTGGCTGTTCGAAGGACTATGTAAGAAGTAGAGCGCCATTAAGAACAGGAAACGAGAAGGTTGACAGTAAATGTCGCTATTTGAAGTGCTAATTGTATGGAAGGTCAGCGGATCGTTAGAACAGTCTGACACGGAATAGTTACTCAAGCCAATTCAATTCATGTACTTACCGTCAAAAATTAGACACCGCAATAAGATAGATTAGATAAAACCGATATACTTTCTTATGGAGGTGCCCGTGGTGTAATGGTTATCGTCGTAGGAAATGAACACGGCGACACGAGTTCAAATCCTGGACGAGACTAATTGCATTTCACATAGCACTAATACCCTTGGGAAAGGTATGAATCCAATTATTCTCCCTCCAGCTATGGGTAAATAGTAGGACAGACTAGGTTCTTCAGCCTTGGTTAGGCAACTAGTCTAGGAGAAGGAAAACTCTGAATTAAAACCTGTTAAACTCCGCTTAAAAATTGACCTTGTGTCATATCCTGCCCGAGCGGAGGGGTTGGTAAATAGGATATACTTTCTGTGTTTATCAGATGAGGGAGTCATTGTAAGGCTGATTGACAATCAATGAGAGGTGAATTATTCAAATGAAAATCCTTTTATTATTTTCATCGCAGAGAATACCGATTGTATGCCGAAAACTAAAACTAATTTTAGACTACGAATTTCACAATTTATTTAAAACTACGGAATACTTATGTATTTTTCCTATTATTAATAGTCTCTAATCTTATTGATCTGATTTTGTATGGATTCTGTTGGTTCTTTCATGTATATGTTTGTCAATTCATTTTGTGCCTTTTTAAGTTTCAGGGCACTGATATTGGTTGAGCTCCGCCTATAGCATTCGGAAGCGGTTTTCATGCCTGCACGCTTTTTTCTAACCGCTAATGCCTCTCATGGGACTCTAGATTTAGCTCTTTGTTTAGTTGGCATGTACTGGGTATTGAGGAAATTCTCATATTTGTCATTCAGAGTAAGTGTTTCTGATATCTCCTGTGGTTCATCGGATTGGTTTCTTAGTGTTAACGTATATTTATCTCTAATATCCCCGTTGTTTAGAAGACACCAGTCATAGTGTACGGTGGTTGTTGTCCGGGACGCATTCCTTCGTAGGCTCAGTCGTATCTGCCGTGACGATTCGGTGGTCGGAGGACACATCTTCCAATGAAAAACATGCCTCGCAATTCATTGTGCTATTATTCCATTTCTTATTTACAAAGACGGAGTCTACCCGTGTTATATTTTGACCTTCGACCCAGCCCAAAAATGCTATTCCAAGGTGATGCACCGGAAGGAAGTGACACATTCCAATGGCCAGTAATCGAAAGAGATCACGTGGGCGGATTAAGGGTTATAATATGGGACAAGGTGAAGGTCCCATGGTGCCACTACAGTGATGCACCGGAAGAGTGACCTGTGAACAGCATGACAGTTATTTCCGCTTGATGACGATTAAACATTCGATTTCAAAGATCCAGTGGGCGATCGCGTGGGCGTTGAGTTATTATTTAACTCAGTTGAGTTTGGGTCCCAGAGCAGTTGCCAGCAGACTTCCAGACAGCTAGAGACCAGATGTGGTAGGGAAAGCCACACCCGACCGAGGGGGCCCTCGGAAACCCCGATGGAGTTTGGGGTCCAGAGAAGATGCTAAGATGCAATGAAGAAAGCCAGCATCCGGCAGAGTGAGCCCCTTGGCCCCCGGTTGGGCAGCCTAGGAGAACAAGACAGACACAACGTGACGGCCATAACAGTGGGGTCAAGATATTACAGTTTATGTTCGGTCTCCAGCTCCCTCTCACATGCAACCCTTGAACAACCCTTTCGAACCCTTGCAATAAAGTGAGAGGTAAATATATTTGTAAAGAAGTCTTACTGCGTCCTTTATTCTTGCGTCTGTTATCATTGCGTCGGTGTGTATCCAGTATATATATATATATGTATACAACACCCGTGCTTTAGTATTATTTGCGTTGGTGCAGGTCCATAGCTTTCCCTTTCTTTTCTGAAATTTAGAATTGAAGTGTGATAATCTATTTTCTAGTTTGAAATCTGTTAGATGTTCCCATTTCTATTTGACGAGTTGTGCAAGCTGAATTTGTAGTTTATGTTTTTACCAATTTGGGCATTCATATCTCCCCCGATGACGAGAACCATGTGTTTAAGGATGCTACGAATAAAGGAGGATTGTTCGTTAAAGAAGGTGATGATGTCAGTTTCTTCACTAACATTGCTGTAGGAGGAGATGATTGTTGCGCTGGGTTTGACATTAGAAGTATCTAGCATCATCCTCAGTTTTATTTTCTCGGTGCTATTTAGTGCTTTTAAGGCCCATAGTCCTATCATATTTACCAACCCCTCCACTCGGGCAGGATATGACACAAGGTCAATTTTTAAGCGGAGTTTAACAGGTTTGAATTCAGAGTTTTCCTTCTCCTAGACTAGTTGCCTCACCAAGGCTGAAGAACCTAATCTGTCCTACTATTTACCCATAGCTGGAGGGAGGATAATTGGATTCATACCTTTCCCAAGGGTATTAGTGCTATGTGAAATGCAATCAGTCTCGTCCAGGATTTGAACTCGTATCGTCGTGTTCAATTCCTACGACGATAACCATTATACCACGGGCACCTCCAATAGGCCCGTAGTCCTATAAGCATACCTACACCTCTCATCTCGGCATTAACAGTTTTTTCCATGCAGATGCAGAGTCTAACGTCCATCCATTGCCGGTGTCATGACATTTAAAATCTGTGCTATGAAAATATCAGTGTTCTTGTATGTATATTATGTCTGTGTTATGATATAACGCCGAAGCTGTCAATTCCGGTAGTTGGCCTATTCTATTTTAAGTTCTAACGTTGAACGTCGCTATTTGTATTGTGTTTGCATTTTAAGAATTTATTTTAGTTTGAGCTCTGTAGCTGATGTTTCGAACACTGGGGCCAGGGCTCCAGCCTCAGCAGAACGCGTCCTCTTTTTACTTTTGAGAAAAGCGATGCGGTTGGGACTAGTGGTTTGAGTGTCAATCATGGTAATCTTTCAATGGCTGTGTTTTTATTCTCTATTGAAGCCGCCCTTATAGATAAGCAGCAGTAATTCCGCGATCAAACTATTTGATCCTGACCGTTGAACCGTAGGATTCGTATTCCCAGAACATGGTTAAGCATGCCGATGAATTGTCATAGGGTTTGTCCACTCGCCTTTACGTCCACCATGCTGCTTCCCATGGATTTTGAGAAAAAAAATCCTTTCCCCCTCCGGCCTGCATTGAGTTTTATCTTAAAGGTTTATGGTTCCTTGCATCCTTATAGGGATTCTATTTTCCCGCTGACTTAGATTTGCAACTTCAAATAAAGTCCAAAAGTATTAGCACATTTTAACTCTTTTTACAAGGTTCAACTGTTACTTGGAACTACAGTATTTGTCTTTTTGCATTTAAAGCGCAGATGTTATACAGCAGTGATTTTATAAAAAATAAAATCTTATATATTTTAAAATGACTATAGTAAAAGACAAAAATATCTAACCGTCAATTGACCTCTGCCTAAGGTGGAGGGGATTTGCCTTGCATTTGGTCGTAAGCTTTTTGATTTAACCCCCCACCACACACACACAAAAAAAACAAAAAAAAAAAAAAAACAAAAACAAACGAACAAAACAAAAAAAAAACAAGAACACAGTCTGTCCAACTCTTAGCCCTATCGAAAAGCCTACGTTTGAAGTCACTAGTAATGATATAGCTTGCATACCATCATATAACGATCTTAATTTTGTTGAACTGATTTGTTGCCGTTTATGATCGCAAGACTAGGCGATCGACTTCCTCATACATTAATAAAAAGTGATTCACGTTTGGTTTCCTTTACTTAATAAAGTTATTACTCAGAATTGAAAACAAGGCATTGTGCAGTCTTGCAAACTGCTAGAATGAAATTAACTGTCATGGAAACATTTCCCCTACAAGTGCGTGTATATCTGTGTTACGCTTTTTTAAAATAAATTTTCAACATTGATAAATTAGTTTGGAGACAGAATGCCATCAACGGAAATAGAAAGTTAAGATCTTACATTTTTTCGTTTCATTTTAATAAAATAAGATAATTTGGGTGATACATCGGATTCACTTGGTAGAGTCGTGAATAATTTCCGTTTTAGTTAAAAATAATTTATTCAGGAATAACTTAACTCTCAATTAATTTCACTTAGTAATATATGCGCCGTTCTTTTGAATATTTTTTTTAATTGGCTTGTTGATTTCTCTCAAGTAAAACCCAGTAGCTTTCGAGCGCACGTTTTTCAAAAATGTTTTCACTTCTTCCCGAGATCTTTTGTTATAAGAGTATTTTGTCAAAAACGAAAAAGATGTATGTCACTTTGTGCAAGGTCTGGAAAATTGGTTGCATTGGGTGAAAGACTAGCCTAAATCCAATATTTTTACTTGCGTGATTCTTGCTGAGTTTGGCCTGGCGTCATCAGGGAACAATCTCAACGTTTTCTATTGACGAGTGCGGGGTGTTTTCTTAAGTTTTCACTCGTACGTTGCCGATATTGAGAGAATATCTGCATTGAAGATTTTTGGTTTTAAGACTCAAAATTAGGATGCAGCAGTGATTCCATAATGCATACTACATATCTTTTCTTCCACGTAGTTCCATTTCGGGGTGTACGCTACAGTAATTCATCCTGGTTAATCAATCTCCTTTTGCTTTAAGCATTGACCTATTTTTCGTCAACTGAAATAACATTCTTGAGAAACATTTGTCGCCTCAGATAGTTGATACCCCTAATTCTTATCACAAAGAGTAAGAGAAACCCAAACACTGATCTTGCTCACTTTTCTTATATTTTTCAAATGGCGGCAGATAGTAGATTGGGATACGAGGTGCATACGATAAGTTTCCAGACTTTTTTCGTATGGGTACTTTTATTGATAGTACACACATGAAATTCTAGTCCCCTTTGAAGTAATCTCTTCCGGCTGCAATGAACTTGTTGTACCGTTTCAACAACTTCTGGAAGGCTCCATGGAAGTCCTCTTGTGTGAGCGTGTCAATGACCTTCGTCACAGCCTCTTTCATCTCAATTGTCTCATAACGACAGCCTCTGAGCTTAGGGAATAACCAAAAGTCACAAAGAGCAAGGTCTGGACTCTAGGGAGGCTGAGGAACTGTCTTGATGCCCACCCTGGTCAAATAGACACTGACAAGGATGGAGTTGTGGACTGGTGCATTGTCCTGGTGGAAATGCCACTGACCCGATTTGAAGAGTTCTGGCCTCTTCCGACAATCTCTTCCAGAACTTCCTTAAAACCTCAACATATTAACCCTAACCGTTTGGCCAATCAACTGTGGTGTATTGACTTCTTTTCTCCTCCCATATCTCTCATCATCCCTAACAGACACCCTGCCTTCCTTGAATCTCTTTTTCTACTCAAAAACTGACGCTCAATTCATGCCAGATGGTCGAAAAGCAGTGTGAAGCTTTCCATACGTTTCTCTGGCATTTTTTCCAAGTTTAAAACAGAATTTTATTGCATATCGTTCTTCTTAAGTGTCAGTTTGCATTTTTGAAATTCATCAGCTGTGACAATCAGGCTTTAGTAGAGTGTATTCCAATTGCTGCTGTAGCTGTTCCTTTGAACGTGAAATCAAAAATTGGTCAGTCATCTCATAAGATGTATAGCAATAACATACTGAATTTTCAAGAGTCTACGACAATTTTAAATGCCCGCACGAAAAAAGTCTGGAAACTTATCGCATGCACCTCGTATGTTGAGGTCGAACTCATTATTTTGCGATGATTGCATTTCACCAAATATCTGAAAATTTCGTGATTGAGGTTTGATGAGCGTCCAGGTCAGAGTTTATTTTGTCAATGACGTCTCACAAAAATCTAACAGAATACCAATTTCAAATATGTCAGTCGGTAACGACATTACAAATCTTAGCTGCTTCTGTTATTCTTAAACTCAAACAAGTCATAATTTAGCATTAAATAACAACCGGCTCATTGGTCTAGAGGTTAGAGTGTTCGCCAATGGTTCGGGAGACCTAGGTTCAATCCCAGGTTTCGTACTACCAAAAACTTAAAAAGGGTACTTGATACCTCTTTGTTTAACACTCTGCAAAATAAGGTATGTATCAATGGTAAAGTGGAGCAATCCCAGGAAAAGTGCAGCGCCCTCCCCTACACCTCTGTGTTGTAGCTATTGAAAAGGGAGCCTTCGGGTTGCCTTTGACTGCGGTTTCCAACTTTTGATACACCATAAGACTCAACCAACCATCATTATTCAATGATGGTTATGCTTTTCGCTTAATTTAATTAAATTCTGATTAAAGCGATCGAATATGCACTTTCCAACCCTCCTTTTTAGGGACATGATATTGATAAATTATGTTTCTGCATTAAATACTGAAATAAGAATATCAGCTAATTTTCGGTTAGGTTTATAACAAATTTTTACTCGGTTTAAAAAAAAAAAAACAAAAAAAAAACGAAATAACCACACACACAAACGTGTGAGAGAGAGAGAGAGAGAGAGAGAGACAGACAGACAGACAGACAGACAGACAGAGAAATGAAAAGATGAGGATAAAGAAAAATAACAGGATACGCATAGTGAAGGGACTCGCATATTTTGCCAAATTTGTGCGACTACGTCCATGTAATGATAGAGTGAACTAACAATACCAAAATAAGCTCGCTGACCACTGTCCAACATTCTTATTTTTGTGAATTGATTTTTCTAAATGGTGAAAAAGCAACAAATTAACGGAATTTGTTTTAATTTACTAGTCCACTGCTCATCCGAATCACATATTCGTATTTATTTAAACAGATTATTATAGGTACTCATCAATATACAAGCGTAAACAAGATAAACGTGCACAGATTATCAAATGCTTACACTATGTTCACACTTGCAGTCACATCGATACTGCTATATGGCTGCACTACATGGACTCTAACAAAACGGCTGGAGATGAAGCTAGACGGTAATTACACAAGAATGCTGCGTGCAATCTTGAACAAGTCCTGGCGGTAACACCCCACAAGACACTAACTGTACGGCCACCAGCCTCCTATCACGAAAACTATTCAAGTTAAGCGAACCAGACATGCAGGATACTGCTGGAGAAGTAGGGACGACCTCATAAGTGATGTACTCTTATGGACCCCCACACATGGCCGTGAAAAAGCAGGACGACCGGCACGAACATACATTCAGCAGCTATGTGAGGATACGGGATGTTATCCTGAAAACTTGCCTAGGGCGATGAACAATAGGGAGGAGTGGCGAGAGAGGATCAGGGATATCCGTGCTACCAGTGCGACATGATGTTCACACTTAAATTTTGTAAGTATAATAACTTTTCAGTATATTGTACACTTTTTCTGCTTCAATGTAGGATCGAACCTGCACCGACAGATTATCAACACAAATCTGTAAATTACTCAGTAATTTTACATGACGATTTGTTTAAGTGTCACCGATTTATAGAAACAAATTTATCTTTATAAAAATCTATCAAAATTTGGCAGTATTAACCTAAGGTAAAACTACTTGGATATTATATAGAAATACATTATTTGTACCAATTTTCAGTTCAGTCCTCTCTATATCATTATGCTTGCGAAGTTTGAAATCCAAGTACAGCCAGATATGACGTTTTTTTGTCAGTCAGATTTACACGCCAATATGCATTTTTATTGTCAGGCACGTAGCAGGTATTGTTTTCACGTCTTATTGCCCGCCTACGTGCTCAGGTTTATTGCATGCTTGGTTGCACGGTAGCTACAGTTAGAAAATAGGAAGGAAAACAATTTCAATTGCATAAAATGCGCGTTTTCCATGATGCACACAAAACACATTGGGAATAGTCCCTCACTCCCATATTCGGCTATATAATCCTTAATTTGTTTCAGAATTACAAAATAATTTTGAAAAGAAAACGGAAGAAACAAACTTGAATTTAATTATATTCATAAAAAAATGGAAGTTTTAATTCTGCCTGGTTTTATAACTGGTCGACAATTGTAGGTTATCTAATGTCAAGTTCTCTTGATACATATATACTGATGTGATTTGTAAACCTTTTTTGTTGATAACATTCTCAAATGAGCTTGAACTCTTTTTTTCTCACAGATCATGGTTAAAAGTATTACTATATAACAGTCAAAATTTAACAATCATTTGGTTGCACACAGTTTGCTGTATTTGACTCACAGATAGCCCTAAAAGTTACTACCTCTCTGAATCAAAGAGAACTTGAGTACTGGCAAGGAAAATGTACCCTCCGCTCCGTTCAACCAGGAGATTCAATTTGGTATTCTACCCCGGAAACTTTTTGGTGGATGTGATTTACCCTTATGTAGAGAATATTAAAATATTCTAAACTCTGACATGATGTAGAAACAGAGTTCTAATATTTAAACTAGGCTATTGAAATCTTAAAATCGGTAGGGTCTTATGTTGCAGTCATGATTGTGTCGTGATAATTATGTTAGAAGAAAGAGTTTCATCCTATGTAGTCTATATCGGTACCCATTGAGAATCGAATACGCAGACAATAGTTTACTAACTTCTAAACCACAGAAGGTGCCTATCGTATGTAAAATAGTTATTTACAAAGGTCTGTTCAATCGGTCATGCACTGATTTTAAGTAGTTATCCATCAGTGATAAGGTTGGTTTTTGCTTGGCGCATTCTTTTTCTGTTTTCATCTACAACATCCATTGATCAACCCGAGTACTAAACAAAATATCGAAGGTAGGCTGCAGACATCAGTTCTCCAAGATATGGAGATATATGTCAAAGTAAAAATGACTACCACAAAGAGGTATCAGCTCTTCAAAACTGATATTAAATTAAATCCACAAAGTAGGGGAAAAATGTGCTTCCGTTGATTTGACTTCAACTAGTACTTCCAACTTGACTTTGTCTTAAGTTTAAAATGGAAATGAAATGTTAGTTCAAAGTTCCGTGAAGGTTCCCGAGTTCGACAAACAACTGAAGACCAGAGAACATATCGGCCGAAACGTTGTGGAAATAAAGAATAAGAAAAGGGTTCGAAAACCCTTAATGATAAAAATCAAGCTTCGTCTCAGAAATTTAGACAACTAATAAATGAAATGTGCACAGCTGAAGAACTTAAGTGATGATATGCGAGTTATTGATTAGATAGAGCCACTTGGAAAAGAATAATGAAACAAGTCTATTTTTAATGAATGCAATTTTTTGCGAAAAGCAGGGTAGTGCAAGTGCAGAACGCTCCTGAAGTAAAAATATATCGCAAGATCAAAATGCGATGCATTTAAAAGACTTATATAATAAATGCTATAACAAAAAAATTCCTTCAATTGAAAACTTGCAAGAATAAGTGTCGAATTTCAAGGTGACTATTTTAAAGAAACTTACAATTCTATCAATCGTTATTTTATTCTTTAATACAGATTTATACAAATTTTCTGAACACCTTAGGTTGATAAAACACCGATAGTTTCCCCACTTTGTGAAACTGATCTATGCGTAAAATTGAATTTTTCCCTCATCACAGATATCTTATACAGAATCTAGTATCTAAAATTTCACAATTTTAATTACCAACACATGACTAGCAAAGGCATGGACAATTATCGATAGGCTATCGGTCATTTGGAAGTCAAACCTGACCGATAAAATAAAACGCAGTTTCTTACAAGTAGCAATCGTGTCGATACTGCTATGTGGATGCACTACATAGACGCCAAGTAAATGTATGGAGAAAAAGCTTGATGGCAACTACACAAGAATGCTGCGAGCAATATTGAACAAGTCTTGAAGGAAGCACCACACAGAGCAGCATCTGTACGGCCACCTACCACCCATCACGAAAACTATCAAAATTAGACGAACCAGACATGCGGGGACACTGCTGGAGAAGTAGGGACGAGCTCATAAAGGATATACTTCTGTGGACCCCTGCACATGGACGAGCAATGGCAGGATTCCCAGCTAAAACCTACATACAGCAGCTCCGTGCCGATACGGGATGTGGCCCTGGAGATCTGCCGGAAGCAACGGATGGTAAGGAGAGGTGGTGGGAGAGGGCCAGGGATATCCGTGCTGATGGCGCGACATATAAAAAACAAGATTGCTTTCAGTGGAGATGGAAGATAATTATGCAGTGGAGAAAGAAGAACTTGTTAAAAATTAGTTATTTTCATAAACATAAGACTTCAGTAACTTAGTTGGAATTCTTTTTGGAGATGAGCCATAAAAAAAAGATTTAATTTTTCGTTTTTCCTGACTCGTTTACCGTATAAGGAAAATAAGGAGACAGTAAACTCAATGAAATTCGACCAAATTAACTTGTATCTGAATAATGCAGTAATACGTACACCACTTTGTAGATTAGACAAAAGGAGATTCATTGGATATAACTCTTAGAATATACTTATTCAGAAAGATAAACAAGGTTAAAGATATGATCTGTATAGTGGCTGACATACTTGCATAATCCCTCGCGGCTAAACATCGGTGTTTGAATTCAACTAATGTTATAAGCTGATTTTTAAAGGTGGACAAACTATAGGTATACAGAAATCAATCTTTTTGTGCACTGCACTTAGCTAAACAGCATTCATCTCAGAAAGAATCTGTCAAAAGGCATGAGATTTTCTGTTAAATATAGACAAGTCAATATAAACCAAAATTTAATACTCGAAATTTTATGTTTAACGGCATATCAACTCTCTATGCTTTACGTAATACCGATATGTGATTAATTTCTAAATGCGTGGTTACAATTATATTTTCTATGTTCCATTGGATTTCTTTTCAAATTACAGATCTTCGTCTATAGTCATTTGTTTTCATTCAGTCTCATGGTATCAAGTATTCCTGTCCAATATCAATTTTCCAATTGATTTCTTGGATCCATTGATAGGACCCTATCAGATACCACGCTCTCCAGATCAGTGGAATTACAGTCTCACCAGATTCAGATTAGCTTAAGTTCAAAGAGCCATTTTGGAAGGTTTATTTCTATGCAGAGGGATTCAGTCAGAGTATACCAAGATTCACTAAGAAGGTGGATTAAATTTTTGAACTATCAGAATGACTGAGTAATATTTAGAATTCAACACACGGCATATTTCTAAGAGAGTTCTTCAAAATTTAGCTGGTATCCATCTCTTTTGCAAAAAAATGTTCAAAGCAATGACCTAGTTTTATTACAATTGGTGCTGAAAAGTTCTGCCAAAACAAGTTGGTGCCATTTATTCTTTAAAAAAGTTTATTTTTCAAAAAGCCAAATAGTCTTGTGCCACGTTTGCTGGACTAAAACATTTAAAATAGAGTGCTAATGTTTCTCAATCTTTTTGGTGAGATAAGGAGTCATTTTTCTAGAATGAAAGCATTCAA
Source organism: Sepioteuthis lessoniana (assembly GCA_963585895.1). Classification (NCBI taxonomy): domain Eukaryota; kingdom Metazoa; phylum Mollusca; class Cephalopoda; order Myopsida; family Loliginidae; genus Sepioteuthis; species Sepioteuthis lessoniana. The sequence continues at coordinate 112,138,756 of OY757907.1, forward strand.
AGACATGTCTATTTCAATATTTCCTTTGATTAAGAAGAAAAATAATATAACATTTCTTCATTTAAACCTAACTAAACAAAAAAAAAAAACAGAAACTGGAAGAAAGTAATTAACAACAAAGATTAAGCTTTAAACCTAAAGATACCAACAGAAAGATGTGAAAATCTAATAACTTACAATCGCTGATCCACAAAGTTCCGAAGGAAAATGATGCTCACGTGTCATAGAAAAGTATCTCCTCTCTCCTGAATATCTTCCGCCAACACTAATTATGACCGGATTCTTTTACATTTATAAGATGTACATGACAAACTAGGAAGTAAAAATAAAGCAATTAGTAGGGCTGATATGGTGTAAAGCCTAAGAGGAATAGAACAATATGTGCGTAAAAGGATAATCAATAAAATCCAATTATATTTAATTTTTATCCATACCTCATTTGTTAAGATTCATTAATGTAATCTGGATTTGCATAGGTTTTAAGGCATATTAACAATTGTAGGTTATTTAATGCCGAATCCATTTTTATACATGAACAGGTATATTTCAAACAATTCAGTTTAGCTAAGTACAGTTTTTTTTTTGTTGAATTTTGAATATAAAACCATTTCAAACAATTCAGTTTAGCATAAGTACGCAGTTAAGTTCTATTTAACCTCGAGATTGGACCCTATCAAGTACTACCACTCCAGGCCCAAATTGAACTTGGGTGTGATGGCAATGAAAGGGTATTCTGCATTCCCCAAAACTTCAGCAGGACTGGAGCCACATACTGTTTCGTGTTATATCCAGCACTCATTTGCGGATGGGGGGGGGGGGGCTTACGCATCTGCAGAAATACAGTCGGTGTATTCTGCAGCCAATTAATGCAGCCTCAACATTTATAAGACTTCATTTGTAAATGATGAAATATGAACTTTTGGGCTCTAAAAAGATATAACTGAGCTTCTGTAATGTTGGTTTCGTTTATTTTTGTTATCTGGAATAGACTCGTGTTTCTTAAATCCATCAAAACTAATCAATATTTGTCAGCTCTGAATCAAAAGGGATTTTAATATATGTTAAGTACCAATGACAGTACGGAGTTCCCCGACTCTTCATCCTTCACTGATAAGTTTTCTAGACTACATCCAGTGTCTGCACAGAGCTGATCTAAGTCTTGGCGGGTTGGCCAACATTGACGCATTCATGTGTAGAAGTCCATTTGGTAATGCCGCTTATAAGTTCTTTATTTTTTCAGTAATGCTCCGCTTGTTTTTCTTACTTGAATATGAGATGGGAGGTTGATAGCCATACAGTTTTGTGTATTATTGCTTCCAGGATTCGTTCTTAAAAGCACGCAATATTCTTGTTTCATTCCTATTTTGCTTGTAATGCGTTAGGCATCCTTATAATATCGACACAGCTGTTGCTTGGGAGAAATTAACTTATTTTATCGGATACATCAACTTTCCTTATAATCGATAACTTGTCAATAGCATTCCATGCCTTAGCTGGTATTTATCGGGCGCCCCCTGCGTACGCACAAGTATGGCTCAAGGCCTTTTTATAGCAGGTGATTCCATGCCTTCGCTAAGCGCAGGTTGACATCAATTTCGGTAGATTAGAAGTTGTTGACGAGCACTGCCATCTAACACCAACCAAAATAAGATTCATACACCAGCATCTACTCAGGTGTTTCCAACAACAAAGCCTTTGCACTGTTCTCAGTGTAAAATGGCGCAAATCTATCAGATTTTTAAAACTTTTAAGTTCACAAGTTATTCTGCATAATATCCTTTCTAAAAACCTAAAGAAAAAAATAACTAAGAGTTGACCCATTGGATTAGAGCAGCCCAACAAGAATTTAAAGACCTTATAAACAAGACCGTTTTCTACCGTGGATTTAGCTACTGTCAGTGTGTAACAAACAGCTCGATCCCTGTCTCGACGAAAAAGCCAGAGAGCAATCAAAAAGAGTCAGTAACATGGTGGGAGGTTTCACGGCGGCTAAACTTGGAATAATTAAGGGAGAGTGACTCTCCCTTATATCACACTGTGTTTACCCAAGAGCCTGAATCAGATGTTTAGTACCCATCGATTATTACACACAAATATATAGGGCATACAAGATTAGGATTTTACCTTCAAAGCAGTTTTAATCTTTTAAAAATCGGAGCAATATCAGTATTGTTCACTCATAAAATAAGGTTAGCTAAATTCTGGTTCACCACAGGATCGACCAAGTAAAACTATTTCATGAAGATTAATCCAGTTTTATTATATCTATATCTGAAAAATTGTAGGGTTTATAAACATTTACCTGGAGATTTAGAAATTAACATTTGATTTTTTTTACAAATTAGCTTTTCAGAATTCCATAATCTTTGTTTAACTTTAAAAAAAAATGCTGTTTAGTTCTATTCCACGTTTAAATCCTCAAGTGATATATAGTACTTTTCGTGGAATATTTTTAAGCATAGTAAATATTGTTAGTTCCTGAACTCAATTCAGGGTAAAATTCTATTATGGACCAGTTAAAATTCAGCGCATTTTCATATTTTCCGAAAACAAAAAAGATCACATAATGGGGTTCACTTTCACATTCTAATTCAATGAATAATGATCATCCATTTTCCGATCAGCTAGCGTTGGACTGGTCGAATAATTTATTTTTTTTACAACTTTGAAGTAGGGGTTAGTATTCTTTTTTTTTTCCCGGGGAAAGTGTAGAATAGCCAATTCAGTCAATCACTATTTTCTGTCGAAGAAATTCTTTGTATATTGAAAAAAAACTCATATGGTTAAGAACATAATAACTGGATAAACGGAAGCTGTTCGTTTTTACGAGTGAAATAAACCATTGACGTACTCTAGTAATACTGGCTGTCTCCTGTAAAGTAAATCTGCAAGACGTAGAAATAAAACTAACGAAATATCCTTAAAATCCCGTAAAAAGTTTAAGTCTCAGCGAATGACGTTAGAATTTTTGTTGGGGACTTTTGTTCATTTCCGGTCGCTGTCCATTATGTTTAGAAAATCTTTGCAAACGGAGATCACAAAAAGAGGACAATAGATAATCTTGGATTAATTATCTTGTCTAGTGTTTGCTTCTAGTTATCAAGTGAGAGAATGTTTTTTCGACCTGACGTCACACCTGATTTAGCAGGTGCAGCGTTCGTCAGGGAAAAATTCATTGCAACGAGAAATTTAGCTGCAAGAACGAAAAAAATTGAAAATTTCTCATTGATTGGATGGGAATAAACTATGAAGGCTTTGAGATGATAAATTTAGGGCAATAACTGCAGTTTAATTAGATTCAAAACGTCAGCAAAACACCAGTCAATTCTTTAAATTTACTGTTATCAATATGAGATTTCACAATAAGTATTGATATTGAAAGCAAAATTAGCAGCCAAATTGTAGTTTATTCACACGACAATTAGGCTGCTTATATATATATAAGGGATTTAGCTTACCATATTGTGGTTCGAGTAGAGGTGACGCTGCTAAAGTGATTTCTTTTAAAGAGATCACAACTAACCAGAACTAAGCATTGTAGTAATGGGGAACAAAAAACAAAAAAAAAAACCAAATAGAATCAAGAGATTTGTTTCGACGGACGAGGATCTCATCACATGAGCCTACCTGGTGTTCGCGCCGAGCTGAATCGCTGAATCCCAGGGACTCGTCCTCCCATGCAATATCTGCTTTGCAGTGCTGAATTGATAACTTTGCACCTGAGGTGCCCCACTACTCGGTGTACCGAAGAGACCAGTATGTTTTGTTACGGCTGCGCATGAGTCACGATTCGTGCATGTCCACCATCCACTATAAAATGACCTTTTATAGCATACTGACTTGTGGGAATCATTTAGATATTAATTAGTTTTAACAGACTGTATGTAGCATCGTGATCGTCAGAGATTTTTTGACAAGTGGGGGAAGATATTAAAGAACGTGGATTTTAGGTTAAGCAGAGACGAGCGAGATCCCAAGAGAAAGAGGAACCACTTCGAATAACCAAAACTCACCAACTTTAGATTGATACTCTTTTCTCTTTAGCTTCTTATAGGCTTTCCAATCCTATTTCTACTACTGACCGGTTAACTCCAGTCATATTTGGTCATAAAGTGGTGGGTGCGGTACCCAGTTATCAATCAGCTTAGATGTGACTAGGCCAGGAAGAATGAGGCACCAGGGGGAGAATCCAACTCAATGCGCAGCTAATCCAGTTTGTTAACAATTTTTTTCAAATGTAGATATTTTTCACATCAGATTAAGAATTTAAGTCATTTCCTTCCCTCCTCACAATATATGTTAATGTAGATTGGTTTCTTTGTTCAATGGCCTATCAACCTTCGTGGGTTATTTAATGCCTAAGTTATCCTTGTAGTAAACCATGGTATTTTACCCAGAGCTGGGGGATGAAAGTGTTTAAATCTTTAATACTTGTGACATTATGGTCAAAAGAATGCTATAATTTATTTCGATTAATGAATATAACTCGTTCAGTTAAGATAGTGAGAATACCCTCCCATTTTCTGGTCTTGTCTATTCTATTTTTTTTACTCATAAATATTGACAAGAAAACGATTCTCACAAGTTGCTTTTTAATTCCCATCTTAAATCAAGACTAATTTAAATTTAGAAAATAACTTAAAAGATCTTAGTGAAGTGGTAGCGAATTCAAATCACACTCGGTGCTCTCCACTCAAGGAGTCATATGTAAACTTTCAAAGTAACTGTTGAAAGTTTAGAAGAACACCTTCCAATAGTCTATATATCTAAGATGAGACGTTATTTTCAACCCATCGCGGACCGTTTTACTTAGCATTTCGGCCGCTATCGTCTCCGGCCTTTAGGTGCCATTCTAACCAGTGAAATCAGAAATTAATCCTTTATTTCTATCACGGGGTCATCTCATTTCAACTTCCATGCCTTGTGCGTAGCTCGCATCAGACACTTCCTCACCTCTTTTTTATTGAACCCACGACCTTCTTAAACAATGGGATAACGCTAATGATTTCGAGGTAGAAATTTTTGTACCGAAATCATATAGCGTAATATTTGTTATCACCGAAAGTCACTAGACTGCGCGATAAACCAGTTCTAGCCAAACCTAGTTAAAGACCTATATGAAAAGAACATTTTTGGTCTTACACTCGGAAGATAAAAATCAAATTTTTCGTAATACTAAATGTATGTCGGATGTTCATGAAAAGTTGGGAACAAAAATAGTTTACTAAAGAAACCCTTCGAAACTCACTAGAATTTGTTTATAGATAAAATTGTTGTGTATTTATATTTATCTTTCGGTACCAATATAATCAGTATTATCAGACAAAAACAGCGTCACATTTTCCCCGGATATCTGACATGTCTATTAGTTTGTTTACGTAATAACTTATATAGTCAATACTCTGACTACCAGGCTGACCTTAGTCAATACTTCAAATACTTATATTCGTCTACATAGAAAATTTGAGAAAAGAATAGAAGACAGTCTCAAAAAAATGGTTAAATCTAGACAGCAATTTTTCATTCGTGTATGGGTGCATGTAATTTCAAAACCCCGGGCAGTCTACGAAATAGAATATTAAAAAAACAAAGCAAAAATGTCTACCAAGATGCGCTGATAGCACCGGTTCTCGTCAGATCACGCAAGCTAAGCGTTATTGGGCGTTAAGTAAAAAAGAAGGATAACGATTTCAAGTGAGAAAGCAAAGACTTTCCTTTAAACAAAAAAAAAAAAAAAAAAAAAAATTTTCTGAACTCACTCAGCATTTTTTCACACGTCCATTAAGAAACTATACAATTCAATGATTGGCAGTAAACAACTAGAGGGGAAACCTGTAACAAAATTCGCATACAGCCATCTAAACCAAATGTGGTCTTTCACGACTGTTTGACGATCACTAAAGATTGTACACCTTCACTTGAGAACATTGCCCCGTCTTCTTGGAAACCAAAGAATAAAAGAGCTTTTAAAATGTTAAAATACTCATTAAACAGTTTAAACTAGATTTTGTTCGGTCAATGTTTACCCTTTAACCCATCGGATTTTAGGGTAAAGTAAAAATCAGTTTCTACTTTTCCGGCGAATACAACAAGCATTACAGACATTTTTCCAGGCTTTTTACATGTATTTACAAAAAGAAACCTAATTTTTAGTTTGCACTAAAATCCGATGGGTTGAAGGGTAAAAAAAATTCACCTTTTGTTCTAATCAAGCTAAAAATTACAAAGTAAACTACTTTTAGTCTATCTTTTAATAACGAAAAGACTTCCCACCTCTACCGTAAATTTATCGCAGCAGCACTATATCACACGCTTCCTAAATAAAAGTTCTTATATGCTTGGAAGATATTCCATTAATAGCAATAGCACATTTTTTGTAAATTTTAAAAACTGAAGTTTATTCACTTTTAGCATATCCTTATCTAAAAGCAATGCAGGGATCAGAAAAGAAATTAAGTCGTATCACGGGAAAAAATTAAGACTGGGCAAATCTTAAGAATTGCAATTCCCGAATGTGTCATTGGGGCTACTACGTTGTAAAATATGATATGGATTCAGGGTGATAGTGTAACAGGATTATAAAATTATTTATTTTAACTTTAGTTTTACATTAATACGGAGTCATTCAACAAAGATACATTTTGCAAGAGAAATTGGTGATTGGAAGCATTGTTTACAATTGCACCCTTTCCTGTGAAATCATTAGTGATGGGTCCTTTTATGTCACTCAACACTGTCAGGAAGACGTTCTTAACTAACTACTGCACCTGAAACTTTCACCGAAGAGCAGCCATGTTTCTTCTCCTCGGACTGTCTGTTCAACTCAGCCTCCCAATGGAAATTTATTAAGCTTTTTGCTTAGATGTGGCACAAGGCCATATGAAAGGGGCACCCAATGGCAAACATGTTGCGCTTATTTGTAAACAATTCGACTAAACCAACCATATCCGTCCAAAATCATTAGTTCTTCCAAATTTCACATGATTTGCACTTCTCAACCACACAAAATTTAATGACATACTTTTTGTTTAATCCTGAAGCGCTGATGGATGTGCCGCCATTTTGAATAGCCTTAGAAGAATTTTGCGAGATTAAAAGTTAATTTTGATATCAGCTAATTCCAGACTGCGCAGAGTTCACACGGGAAATTGGTTTATTTTGCCTTTTCAAAAGAAAAATAACTTTCTCGATGAACTTGATCGGGTGTATGTACAGAATACCTTAAGTACATCGAGTAACTGATAAAAGACAAATTAATTGCACAATCCATCCAAAATGGTCTCATGCTAAACAATACGTTGCCACCTTCAGACCCCCCCCAATAACGCTATTATTTTTGCAACTCGATTTATATGAAATTCACAAGTAATTACCTCTTAATTGTGTATTACCCTAAAAGATTATAGGAAATGTTTAGCAAGTCTCGTATTAAGCTATCATCCCCACACGTTTTTTGTAGAGTTAATTCGACGCGCTTGATTTGTTTTTACTTATTTGCTTGCCTATCGCTATTTTGTCCACCATTATTTAATGTGTTCTATAAAAGAATCAGCCTTTTCAATTTTTCTTCAATGACTATTTTCGTCCATTATTTAACCTTCTTCGTCTCGCCGAAGAGAAGACGTTTCAGATGGCATTTCAATAGAGTGATTTGCACTGACAAATTGTGGTTTTCACTCGTTATACAAAACGTTCATCAACAGATGGTATGTTAGCTTAAATATACACAAGCGAAGTGTTCGAAGCAAATTAAACATACTGAATTCCAAAGTAAACCACTGGTACCATTAATTTCACTAGCACCAGACAATCATCTGATTTTTCTTTCAGTCTTCGAGCTGTTATATTTAAAAATAATGGACACGACTGACTTGTCTAACTGTCGCAATATAAAAAAAAAAAAAAAATAAAAAAAAAAAAAAAAAAAAGAATAAACATAGCAAAATTTTAAATTAACAACTTTAGTTTATCAAATTGAATGCAGGATGATTTTTGCAGATTTACAAATTCCGATTTAAAACAGTTTACATAACTGTTTTAAAACGGAATTTGTATTAAAACAAAATTAAACATCACACAGCAACCTAAGGAAAACATACGGGATTTTTCTTATTAATTCTACTTTGAAAAACAAAATGATTATGGCAATGATTATGGAAACCATTCAATAAAAATTACGGAATATTTAGTCACTAGAAATAAATTAGCGGTAATTTTTAATGGCAACATTTTTACTTTTATGAAATCTCAAAAACATTTGGCTAACAGAAATGTTGAAAAGAAAACGAATTATTTCACTTCCTATCATCCGGATTTTTTATAATAAAATTTCAGTTATCCCATATCCGCTCTTTTTATATATAATTTTAAGTCTGTTAGACCAAAGCTGATTTATCAGGTAATTCATAGACCTCCCTAATCAACCAATTGACTCTTCACATTAACGATTTTTTCCCTTCGGAAACAAAGCTGTAGAATATTATTTATATATCTTCATTTTCCAATTTTTCTAATTCTGCCGTGATAAGAAAAAAAATTTGTCTCCTAAACCGTTCAAAATTCAGTTAAATATGTAAAGATTCCGAAAAGGTACCCCCAACCCAAAAAGCCAACTGTTTTGATTATATTATTTTATCTTGGAGCAAGGAATTGAAAAACGAAATAAGTTCTGGGTGTACATTCCTCTCAAATTTTCAAAATAGGCGGGAAACTGATGGTTTTGAAAATTTGGTACGACACGCCTATAAAGTGATAATATCTCAAATTTTACTTTTAGGATTTTAAAACCGTTTTCTTTGCACTCAAAGAAAGACAAAATATTTTTCATTTAAATCTATTGACTCTTAAACTGGAAATAAGAAAATAAATACTTACCATAACTTCAGGAATGGTATTTCCGACATTTTCAAATTGCATACCAAGACGAATGGCTCTGTGAGCGTATTTATATGATGCTCAAATAAAAAAGGATTGAACACGTATGCTAATTAGCTATCGACAGTCTGGAGTTCACAAATTGTATGTAAGGAAAGTCTTTAAAATCAAAGCAAAAAAACAAATACACTGAATAGCTCATAATGAAAAAAATAATTTTTATTAAATCATCATTAAAGATATGCTTTATCTTGGCTAAATTTTAGTTTGCGTCATATCTTGCTCGTAGTTTATATGCTCATTGGTCTTTTTTTTCCAGTCTCTTTCCTCTTTTCCCTGCCCTCTTTATTTGAAAGAAAACCAAATTCTCCGGAGATGTAAGTGTTTTCGATTGTTTCACACTTCTCACATCAAGTTTTTCATCAATTAACCAGTCTTTCTAACTATTAGTACGTTGGGAACGGGGTTGTTCTAATAATCAACTTTTAATCATAAATATGTTTTTCCTCCTTCCTATCTCATAAGGAATTTCTTTTTGTGAATAAAATCTGAATTGATTCTAACGACAATATGCACGCATAGAAATAATTCAGAAGTGATTTCTGTATTTTGGTCGTTTGAAATCATTTCTGAATAAATGTGACATTATGATGATATGAATGTAGAAATATTCTTGGGTCAGTGATTGATACTACTTAATGAAAGGGTTGAAAAAAATCAGTTTCTTCTGTAATTTTAGGCGTTGTGTCATATATATTTTCATATATTAAACATTATTACTATAAAGAATAAGGGGATGTCCTCGTGGTGTAATGGTTAAAGTGATGGACTACGGAATCGTACTAAGCGAGTTCGTATTCCAGTCACGCTATTACGTTCACTTTCGGGCAAATATCCTTGGGAAAGGTATGAACCCCCTTATCCTCCCAGCTATGGGTTAAATAGTACCAATACTGTTCTTCTCGACTTTTCAATCTCACCTCGTACTACTGCCTTCCGATGTTCTTCTAGCCTTACTTTTAGTGGGTGACCTGTCTCACCTTTGTATATGTTATCACAACTGCAAGAATGGAGTAAACACAGTTTTTGATCATGTTGAATTCCGTTGGTGGCTTGACCCGGAAGAGATATCTCCGGAGAGTTGAACCCCTTGTGTATACAGTCCTGATGTCATATGAACTACATATCTTTTGGATCCTTTCGGCTACTCCGTAGATATAGAGCTGACATACCGTGGTGAGTTTTCGGGTATTGTCCTCTATACTCCTATCAAGGTTTCTTGTAGCCGATGTTATGTGCACTGGGTAGTTGTTGCGATGGAAGTTGTGTCTCAAACAAAGCATTTTTTCTTGAAATGCATCAGTATCACTGCTAATGGTTTTTGCTCGATGTTGTAAGCAACGGACTATTCCTTTCTTTTCTGAATATGGATGATGGGGTTTGAAATTGATGTACTGTCCGGTGAAGGTGGGCTTGTGATACACAGATGACCGGAATCCTTGCTCTGTGCGTGTTACAAATACATGGAGGAAGGGTAATTTGTTATCTTGCTCTTTCTCCATATTGAACTGTATAGAGGGTCGGATTGAGTTCACGTGATCAAGTAATGTCAGAACATCTTCCTAATGAGGCCAGAGAATGAATGCGTCATCTACGTATCTAAGTCACATAGATGGCTTTAGTGATATAGATCCTAATGCCATTTCTTCGAAGTATTCCATAAATATGTTAGCCAATACTGGTTTCAATGGCGAACCAGTCCATTTTCTTTTCAGTATATATCAGATTCCATCCCAAAGTAGGTTGGCTCCACACAGAAAGTTAACATTTCCATTAGATTATCTATCAGAATACAAGTGCCTTCTTCCAGCAAGGGATCTGCAGTTTATCATGTACTACAGCAAGTGTCTCAACAGTAGGTACCTTTGTAAATAGACTTACTACATCCAAACTCACCATCTGGTTAGAAGGAATGGGGGTATCACTGATACTCTCGAAAAAGTGGGCTGAGTTCTTAACACATGATGACTTACCGGTTAGTGGGCTGATGATCTCCACAAGGAAACGGCTCAATTGATGACATGCTGAAGCTCGGTTGCTGACAATGGGTCTTAACATTAAGAATATTAAGTTTATTAGCCCCTAAAATTCACTCTAAACCGTCAAGCAGGATACATAGCGTAACGTATATAGGCGTTGGTTCCCTAAGCTTCTAAGGAGACAATCATCTGGTGGTTCAATCCTGACTACAGGCGAGTAACAATACCTGAATACTTAACACTTGTACTCGGTTATGGCTAATGAAATCAGAACAGGCGACCCCTGTGGATTCAATAAAGGACGTAGTTCGAAGTTCTGTGTAGGTTCCCGAGTTCGACAAACACCTAAAGAATGCCGGAGGACATATCGGCGGAAACGTTATGAAATAATAATAAAGATGAAGACAATTGTCCGAAAACCCTAAATAATAAAAAGCATATTAGGTGTTTCTGATTGACCAGGACTAACCTAGGAGGTTACACCTTCTTTGTAGATAGTGGTAAAAAAAGACGTATTAATTTACTTATAAGTAGATGATCAAAACATCTAAGTTATGGCAAGGTTTGACTCGACACTCATCAAACCTCCAGAACCGAATCTTCACTATTCGATACCATTTACTCACATAAAGTAAACAGCAATTGAATCTAATAATACAGTCAGTAAATAGTAGCATTTTTGAGCCTTTGGTGTGACTCGACCTGGGATTGAACCCCGTTCTCTTGGACGACACTCAACTCATTAGGCCAATAGCCCGGTAATAATTAAACATACGCTGAGTAATCAACCTAAGCAATATTCAGTAGTGATGCGATGGAAAGTAAGCTATTTTTTCGAGTTTTTATAGCATATTGTTACAAGTCATATGTTCAAAATGGAAAAAATAAAAAAAAGCAAACAAAAAATACCCCAAAATACAACAAAACAAACACAATTATATTTTTGTTTTACGTTATTTAATCAAATTCAGTGTTACATGATTATGTATTAGTTGGTTGGTTGGTTGGTCGGTTGGATTTTATGGCATATCAACCTTTGTTGGTTATTTAACGCCAAATCTATTTTTATATAACTAGTCAGTTCTTTTTTAAACAATTCAGTTTAGCATGAGTATACAGTTTGTCAAAAGCATTTCTATTTCAAGCTATTCAGTTTAACCAAAAAGTTCTAATTCAAGCAATTCTAATTTAAACAATTTAGTTTAGTATAAGTTTAGATTTTTCCACACACATATAAATGCCAAAACAGTTCTATTTCAAACAACTCAGTTCCGCATAATTACGCAGTTTCGATGCCGAAACAGTTCTATTTCAAGTAGTTCAGTTTAGCTTAAGTACACAGTTTAATTGTCAAAAATATTTTATTTCATGCTATTCAGTTTAGTCAAACAGTTCTAATTCAAACAATTCAGTTTAGCATAAGTACGCATTTTAGTTGTATTTAACACATAGATAGGGCCCTGTCAGATAGTACTACTCCGGACCAGAGTTGATCTGGGAGAAATAGCAATGAAAGTGTGCTCCGGATCCCCCAAGTTCCAGCATGACTGGAACCTCACCGTCAGATTGGTTAGTATCATATCCAGGACACTCGTTTGGAGAGGTCTTACCCTTTTGCAGAGTTGCAGTCGATGTTTTCCACAGCAGCAGCCGACCGGGCAAGATAATAATTATGGAAGATCATTTTTACGATTTATTACAATTATAGTTTATCATAACTTCATCTTGTTCGATCTCAGAAACCATTCAAGGAAGACAAAGAAGATATGTTGGACACTGCAACGAACGAAAGGACGAACTCACCCGCGACGTTTTTTTTAATGGACTTCTGCATATGGACGCTTCAGTTTTGGCTAACCTGCAAACACACACGTACATCAGCTCAGAGAGAGAGAGAGAGAGAGAGTCAGAGCACTCCGTGCAGTCAGTACAACTTGATGATGATGATGATGATAACCAACTTCTCCTTTGATGTAGTCACACTGAAAATATAGTTTGCATTTTCGGTGATTTTACGGCATTTGATTTCTAAAAAAATAAAAAGACAAGACCAAAAAGAAATACAAAAAAAAAACCCTGGTATTCACGAGTAAAATGTAACTATGACATAACTTCTACATAATGCAGACTACACAGATGATCTAGCGCTTCTCGCAAATATAACTTTTCAAACCGAATCTCTACTATATAAGCCTACAGTAAACAGCAGGGGGTATTAGCATCTACGTGAACGCATATAAAACAGAATTCATTTGTTTTAAACAAGAAGGAACCATTTTCCATTCTAAGGGACAAGCCTCTAAAGTTCCTACAGAAGTTCACATCCCTCGGCAGCAGCATCTCATCAACTTAAAGTAATGTCACCATCCACCTACGCTTAGTGAGGGCGTGGAATGCTATTGACAGTTTATCGATCATATGGAAATCTGATTGATAACAGAATTTCTTCCAAGTTGTGGCTGTGTTAATACTGCTATATGGATGTACGACATAGAAATTAACGAAGCGCCTAAAGAAAAAGCTAAATGTGAACTACACAAGAATGGTACTGCTGGAGAAGTAAGGACGAACTCATAAGCGACGTTCTCGTATGGACCCCTGTACGTGGACGAGCCAGGGCTGGCCGACAAGTTAAGACATATCTTTACGGGCACTGAATGCAGTCTAGAGGACCTACCTGGAGCAATAGATGATAGGAGAGAGAGACAGAGACAGAGACGGACAGGCAGACAGACAGACAAAGAACTCCATGCTGCCAACGTGACTAGATGATGATGGTGGTGAGAATGGATTAACTTATATAGATGGTACGGAGGCGCTCGTAGTGAAAAGGTTACCGCTGGAAGAAATAGATATGGGGACATGTGTTCAAATCCCGGATAAGGCTATTTGCTTTTCACATAACCTTAATACCCTGGTGAAAAGTATGAATACGACTATTCTCCCTTCTGCTATGGGAAAATAATAGGATAGACTATGCTTTTAAATCTTGGCATGACAGCTAGTTTAAGAGAAGGAAAACTCAGAATTTAAACCTGTTAAACTCCGTTTAAAATAGACCTGGTGTCTGATCCAGATAGAGGCGGAACTGTTTGGTGAATACATAATTATATAGTTAGATGGATGTGTAGTTCGGCTTAAGCTCAAATTGCTTTCAAAACAGCTGGATTTCGTTTTATGCCTTTGGGTTTAGTAAGGCTGAGAACCTTTCGGCTCAGTGCATGGGTTAGCTAGGTGCAAACATGAGCCTAGGTGTCCACGTGCGCGTGGAGCGGACGTGTCACTTAGAGATCTCACAATAGAAACCCGACATGGGAAACGGGGCTAGGGAGTGCGAATGACGTCACGCACTGGAAGTGCGCGGAGGATTTTGGGGGATTTGAAAAAAGTTAGTTGAGTTGAGAACTAGACACCGAACGAGAAGAGTCGACTTTCGGGGCTCGCAGAGGCCAGACGAATTTGCGCGCTACGGGCGCCGCACGAGATAGCGGGGGTAGATGAAAAAGCCAGAATAGAAAGAATGTGTATCTCTCTTCCTTATGTCGAAGAACCTTTAAACTCAAAGGTAATAAAAAGTTTCATACCTGAACTAAGAAGTCGTAAGTGTTTTTCGTGTTTCGGGATTCCTATGTTCTAAGTATATATGTTATGAACATTGTATGTACGTTTCACACATATCCGTATCATGGGTATGGTACACAGCGGTTTCCACTTAATCACCGAACTTAAGCAGAGATGACCACTTAACAGCAAGTACTTTATTCATATATTCAGCTTCGTTTTAAGGTGCATTTAGCGTAATGGTTATCGTCATAGGAAAAAGATACAGTGACTCGAGTTCGAATCCTGGACGATGTTGTTTGCGTTTCAATTCAAGCTAATGCCATGTGAAAAGGGATGAATCAATCGCCTCTCCTAGCTTTGAGTAAATAGTAGGAAAGGCTGGGCTCTTTAACTTCGGTACGGCAACTGATCGAGGAGAAGGAAAACTCTGAATGCAAACTAGCTGTAGTCTATTTAATAACTGATCTTATGTTGTGTATCCTCTGGCTGACTGGTTGGATAAAGACATACTATGCTTAATTTAGCAGAAGGCTAGGCTTATAAGGCGCTCATTGAGAATTGAACTAACAATGGTCTGCTAACTATTAAACTACAAATGGCGATTACAACAAGTACAGTAAGTTGCTTAAGGCATGCCAGTTAGATGAGGCAACATTTAGTAAATAACGCCTTATGTTGATCGTTGAAGTCACAAAATAAATTCAAATTTTATTAATTGATTTTAAGGGTATGTCAACCTGTTTAAGACTACTTTATTCCTTGAGGTTAGGAAATCACGATTATAGTGCGTTCATATATATACTGCTATATGGGTGCACTACATGGACTCTAACAAAACGGCTGGAGAAGAAGCTAGACGGCAATTACACAAGAATGCTGCGTGCAATCTTGAACACGTCCTAGCGGCAACACCCCACAAGACACCAACTGTACGGCCACCTGCCTCCTATCACGGAAACTATTCAAGTTAGACGAACCAGACATGCAGGACACTGCTGGAGAAGCAGGGACGAACTCATAAGTCATGTACTCTTATGGACCCCCACACATGGCCGTGCAAAAGCAGGACGACCAGCACGAACATACATTCAGCAGCTATGTGAGGATACGGGATGTTGTCCTGAAGACCTGCCTGGGGCGATGAACGAATGGGAGACGTGGCGAGAGAGGGTCAGGGATATCCGTGCTACCAGCGTGACATGATGATGATATATATATATATATATATATATACATATATATATATATGTGTGTGTGTATTGGGGGGAGGGGCAGTTGTTTCATGAGATTTTTTTGTTTCACAAGCTTCTATCACATGCGAATAATTTGTACACAGATTTATTTGACCCATATAGATGAAACCAGAATGAGTACTTCAACTTTTAATTAGCATAGGTCCTGAAATCATTGCAATAAAGGAGTTCTCCACACTCTTCAGATCTCCAGGATAGCACCCTCACCACCAGATGCAGCTGTCAAAGCGATGGCACCCTTTTTTATGGGGAGTGTTTCACCAGGGGACACAGTCAGGGGAAAGGGCTTAGGTAAATGCATATGAAGCTTAATTTGGCACAAGGCCAGAAGTATAAAAGACGCTGTGAGAATCGAACTCACTACTAATGGCCTGCTAGCCAACTCGCTAACCACATAGTGTGTTTACGGCTGGTACTGTGAACAACTTGAGGTCTGTATTCACCACTTAGTAAATAACAACTAATCTAGATAGCTGAAATCACCCAATGAATGTGAGTTGCCTTACAAATGACAAAAACTGGAACTTGATTAAGTTTAAAAAGTGTTAATAAGATTTGATGCAAAGCCATTGTTGTCTATCTCTTGGGAATCGAACTCAACTGACGACCTAATCCATATTTATCAACACCTCCGCTCGAGCAGAATATGACACAAGGTCAATTTTTAAGCAGAGTTTAACAGGTTTGAATTCAGAGTTTTCCTTTTCCTTAACTAGTTGCCTCGCCAAGGCTGAAGAACTCAGTCTGTCCTACTATTTACCCACAGATGGAGGGAGAATAATTGGATCCATACCTTTCCCAAGGGTATTAGTGCTATGTGAAATGCAATTAGCCTGGTCCCGGATTTGAACTCGTGTCGCCGTGTCCATTTCGTACGACGATTACCATTACACGAAGGGGAATCTCCATAAGCATTACACCAGGGGCACCTGACGAACTAATCAACTAGATAAACTTCCCAACAACATCGTTTTATTAGGCAGTTCAGATTGGTTTAACAGAATTTTCAGACCCACCAGTCAAAGAACAGAAATTAGCTTATTCCTTTTATGAACAACTACTAATCGGTTTAAACTTTAGTGGATACACCTTCGGTGTAGGCGTTGACTAATAAGGAGTAAGCTAGCATATAGTTTTAATCACCTTTGTGTATCTGGTTATATGAGTAGGGATTGGAATTCGTTTCATTCTGAAATGTATGAACAAAAAAGAAAAAAAAAAAAAAAAGAAAAAAGAAAACGAAAAATTGAAGAAATCTCAGAGTCATTACTTAGCAATTAACTGCTTTGGAAAAAATCATTTCTAATCCTCCAACCACTGCTACCCTGACAGAACAAAAATCTCAAGTAACCTAAGTTTAACGTAAACGAACGCGTCCACAATTTCATTACCAACGACCTCACACGAAGACACTTTCTGAATGCGCTTACTAAGGCCCATAATTACTCAGATAGCAATTAATTCTTTTTGCAAAATCGTACGGAAACTGTTTACCCGCAGACGATGTGGAAAAGTCGAGTGTTAAATGTAGATTAGTGGTCATAGATTTTCTAAACGGTGTTTTATTATTCGGAATCAACGAACCTGAGGTGAGTTACCGAGGAAAAGCGATAGGAAAAGTAAACTATGCTTTATTAGTGATTTCGTTCGGTACTTTATCCTGATTTAACTTGTTTTTCTTTTTATGGACCCTGGCGACTCAAGTGTCTGTTACCTTCCAATTTTAACACTATCCTGCTGGAGGAGTTATCTTCGCTTAACCATCCAACTTTTAATTCACACTCGAGGAAATAAACTATTCCCACGCCTCTCAAATTGCATCAAAAATAAATAAGATTAATATGTATTAAGGGTATTTTGTTTTTCCATACCTGAACACGAACGCTTTTTTCCTGTTCACTTTTGAAGGTATTCTATGTCTTCATTATATTGATTATCTACAAAATAGGATTAAAAAGTTTGGACTGATTTAATTTCTTTGTTTAATGACATATCAACCTTTGTGGATTATTTAATGCCAAAGCCATCTTTGTACAACAGTAGTGGTATTATATAACCCGTGGCTAGGAGAATTAGGAGGTTCAAAATCCCAAAGAAGTTTGCGCGTCTCATTCTTCAGGATGGATTCTAGGTTGTGCAAACAATAATATAGTTCTAGTTCTGTAATTAAGTCATCAAGCAAAAGAACATAAAAGAGCACTCTCTCTCTCTCACACACACACACACACATATATATATATATATATATATATATATATTGTCATCCACAGATTGTTCTTTTGTACCTCAACCCTTCAGTGTGATTAAATCTGCGAGAAGCTTCAAGCCAAGATAGAAAACCGGCTGACTTTACGTCAATCGGATATCTTACCCCAGATCTATCGTCATTTTCAGCGTAAGTAAAGGAATTGTTTACGTATATCATATTTTCCATATACGTTATCGGCAACTCAATTCATGAGAAAAGCTATTACATTTCAGCTTATGTGGCAGCCTGCACATTCCCCACTTAAGTTCTCAACCCACGGTGAGGAGCATATATATATATAGAGATATATATATATTGTTATCAACAAGTGATGAGTACGTAATGTAATCATATCTATATAAAAAATACTGAAGCATTTTCAGTTTTAAAATGCCAAACGTAAATAGCTTTATCCGTGTAGTGTCACCTGTCATCAGATGACCTCGGCACGCATCTTCTATAAAGTCACATTTAGAAAATAAGCTGTTGACTGCTTAACATGATCAAAATTCGATCAGAATTGAAGGGAAACTGCATGTTTTTGGTCTGCCGAGCATGAGAATGTAAACGATGAACAATATCAGCTTGCATTGCCTCTTTACTACAACCACTTATCGATCGCATTTTTATTAATTTTTGTTTGAGCTGAAATAAATGAGTTTTTATTATTCTCCACACCCGATTACAAAATCTAATTCTGTTAATGGTTGGTTAATTCCAGAATCTCAAATTGCTCACATGTCAGATAACATGATTTATAGTTTTCCTTGTATATATATGAGAGAGCGCAAAAGTAATAGAACAGTCAATATCATATCATAATATATATATATATATATATATATATATATATATAATTCATCGTTTGATAATATCTAAAATCTTAGATTTGATCGAGAACGATCATAGAATCAGCAAAATTATTACAGTGCTCTATACTCGAAATTGCAAATTTAATATCACAATATTCCAATAATAAGCTATCAAGATAATTCTAATATATAAAATAAGACTACTAATGACTCGGAGTTTCACGAAAACGATCTTCATGTGAGTTTAAGTATTAACGTCTGAAGTCTATTTAATTTTTTTGATATATTCAATATATAGTTTTTTTTTCAATGTCTCACCTAATATATAGGTCAGGTGACTATTTTTGTCAAGTGATTCAGTCTGTCACAAAATTACAAAGTTGATGCTTAGGCACCTTACGAAGAGTAATTGTTGATAAGTTAGATTAGCAGATCGTTGTCTGTGAGTTCGATTTTCATTGGGTTTCCCCTGCTTCTGACTTTGTACCACGAATAAACTAAGATTGGAAAAAATGCCCTTGTGCGACCTCTTGGCCGTGGCAGAGCAGCCGGGTAAATACATACAGAGTAGATGTTTAACTTCGTGGTGAAATTGGGATACCGATTCACGTCTTTTATTTTTTTAAATTCCAAGAATTAAAAAAAAAATCTAATATATATATATATATATATATATATATCATTTCAAGAAAAGAAAGCAATAATAAATAATTTTAACAGGACTTCATGAGATCCAACAAGAAAATAAAATACAGCGAGAACATATTTTATTTGTATTTTATTTTCTTGTTGGATCTGATGAAGTTCTGTTGGAGTTTGATTCATATCAATGCTCTTAATAGGACGGAAATAATTCTATAATATTAATGTCACCGAATATTTTTTTTTTTTCTTGAAAAAATATCATTAGCTCACTGGGTTTTATTTCCATTTTGCTCTTTACCAGGAATATTTAAATATTCTAAATTTGAATATTTTATTTGTCCTGACCGAATTTTTCCCTATACAAAATTTACTGGATTGAAGAATACCTTATATATATATATATATATATATTGTAATCCACAGAGAGACTGTTACGTTGTATCACAACTCTTCAGTGTGGCGAGACACGTAGGAAGCTTGAAGCTGGGATTGAAACCCGCCCAACTTTACGTTAGACCTAGAATCAGATCGCTCGGCCAACAAGCGTACAACGACGGCTTAGGGAATTATAAGGTATTATGTAGCAGCAGCGTTCGTTTGTTTACATCTTATACTTTACTGGATACCAGAATGCTCAATTCGTTCGAAGAGTCTTGCATTATGCGAGCGGCAGCCGAAAATTCCTTCGCCAGAGTGCTGAACCCCATGGGGGAGCTATATATATATATATATATATATATATATATATATATATATATACAACCCCTCCGAACGAGCAGGATGAAACACAAGGTCAATTTTAAGTGGCGTTTAACAGTTTGAAATTCAGTGTTTTCCATCTTTTAGACCATTTGGCATACCAAAATTAAAGAGCCTAGCCTGCCGTACAATTTACTCATAGCTGTAGAGAGGATAGCTGGATTCATAACATTTTTTAAATGTGTTAGTACAATGTGAAATGCAAGAAGCCTCGTCCTGGATTTGAACCCTAGTCACTGTGTCCATTTTCTACGACCTTAAACTTAACACCACGAACGCTGCAATAAAACTGTTTTATACGATATTTTTCTTCCAAATACACGCTCTCTTTAAATCAGACTTTATTTCTGAATGAATCATTGTGAATCTGGTATCCTTTTTCCCCGGCCGCTCAGTTGGTCCCATGTTAATCCGGTGGAAATCATATCCGGTTTATTTTCACTTTTACAGTGGCTAAAGTAAACTACATTTTTGGTCAAGCTTATAAATTCATCTCTGCTTCACCAACTGTGCTTAGTTCGTCGTCGGTTGGTTGGGTTTTATGGCATATCAAGTAGTGTAGGCTACCAGCTTCTTTGTGAAGTTTCACTCTCATGTTTCATTAGCGCTTCATTAAAGTCTACGATGTGCGGATAGAAAATACTACTGACACAGCTTCAGGTTCAAAGAATTCCTGTTTTATTTTATCTGAGAGGTCGGATGAAAGAAAATGGTTTCTTGCTAAAATGAAAATTAAGGTGCTGTCGATATCCCGAAGATACTATTACGGATGCAGACGACCCAGATGATCTTGCGCTTCCTCTACACAAGTTACATGTCTACTGTATAGTCTGGCGTATGCAATAAAATGACTCTACGTTAAATCAGACAAAACAGAGTTTATACGTTTTAATAATAGTGGCATCTTCTCATCAAATGAAAAACTCCTGAAATTAGTTGATCATTTTACACAATTCGGTTGCAATATCTCATTTACAAAAAGTGATCTCAACATATGCATCGGAAAGGCATGGAAAGTTATTAAAGGTTATCGGCGATTGGAAAATTTGATTTCACTCTATCGTAAAGTACTTTCCCTTTTTATTTATTTGTAATTGATAATAGAAAAATAATAATAAATTTCATTACTATGCTGTGACAAGGCCATCTTTAAGTGAGTTTGGTTCGTTTTCTTACTTTAATGAGGGGGGGTGTCCTCGTGGCATAATGGTTAAAGCGATGGACTGCGGAATCGTAGTAAGCGAGTTCGTACTCCAGTCGTGCTATTACGTTCACTTTCGAGCAAATACCCTTGGGAAAGGTATGAATCCCCTTATCCTCCCAGCTATGGGTTAGATTGTACCACTACTGTTCTTCTCGGAGAATAGCTTTGGCATTAAATAATATAGTAAAGGTTGATATGCCATTAAACAAAGAAACCAAACCTTACTCTAATGACATATAAATTATGGGTTATTTAAAGCCAAAGCTATCCTTGTAAAAGAAGGATTCGTGATACTATTTAAACCATAAGTAGGGTGACTAGGATGTTCCATAACTTTCCCAAATATATTAGTTCGAAAGTGAATGTAATACCTCGACTGGATTTGGTTTGGTTTCTTTATTTAATGGCATATCAACCACTGTAGGTTATTTAATGCCGAAGACATCCTTTTATAAGAAGAGTAGTGGTACTATTTAACCTATAGTTTGGAAAATAAAGGAGTTCATGCCTTTCACAACGATATTTCTCTGAAAGAGAACGTAATAGCACGACTGGAGTTCGAACTTGTTTATGACCATTCCGCAGTCTAGTGCTTTAACCATTACACCACAAAGACCTCCCCAGCTTGAATGGACGTTAAAGTCGCTTAGTAGAATGCTGTAGTCTAGTACGATATCCACTGCGCCACGTGAACTCCCCATTTTGGGTTGGTTGGGTCTTATAAGTTAATTAATACAAAATCCTGTTTATTCATATATACTAAATATGTGATTTGCAAACACATATTTTGTAGATAACCTTTTTTAAACGAGGCAGAGCTCATTTGTTTTCATTTAAATAGTTTCTAAAATTGCAGCGTTACACTAACTACTTAATTTACCATTAATCATTTGTTTGCATACAGTCAAATGTTTATACATATATATGATTTGTTTGTAAATAGTTTGTTGGTAATTTTATTTCTTAAAGATGTTAGAGCTAATCAGTGTGTACAGAATTATGTATTGCTATTGTTTGCACATAGTTAAACGGTTGCAAGTATTGATATCTTACACGAATTGTTTAATTTAATATTAATCCTTTATTTGCACACAGTGAAGTGGTTACAAGAATAGCGGTTCATCTCTAATTATTCTCTTAAATGATATTCATTTATTTGTATAGTCAAATGGTTACAAATATTGCAATGTCATACCAACAATTCAATTTAGCCACACAGTTAAATGGCTTCAAGTATTACTATCTAACACTAATAATTAAATTTAACATCATTTGTTTGTGTACCGTTAAATGTTTAAACTATTCTATATGACCTATTGAAGGGACCCTATCAGATACTATTACTCAGCGCCTGAATGGACATAGGAGCGATAGCAATGAAGAGTTACTCAATATTCTCTAAGGTTCCAGGATTGTTTAATGTCACGTTCGATATTCGTTGGGGGCTCTGCCGTGATACAATTGGTTTATGTAACAGCTTCACTTTCAGCTTAATGGGCTGCCCGCCTTTTAGAATATATATATATATATATATATATATATATATATATATATATATATATATATATATATAAATTCAATAACATCTAAAAAATGAGTGATGCTTGGAAGAAGAAAAAAACTTAAATTTATTGAATATCTAAACTGCATTTACCTTATTAACTATCCATTATGATTAAATTTACTATTAAACATCCATTACTCTTTCGTAATTAACTAAGTAGTTTCAGATGCATATTGCTTTATATTACATGAACGTATATACATGGACTCTACTTATAACTTAATTTTTTATGGTTTAATTATTGATTATTTCGGAGAAAGTGTTTTACAATTAAATGATAATAAATGTGTATATGTTTAACTTAGCATTAGCAAGTAGTTGTGAGGAACGCAAGAAATTCGCCGAATAGATCTGATTATCTGGTTTTAACTGCATATCAAAAGTTATGGGCTATTTTATGACTGTATCAAGGGAACTGCATCAAAGTAAAAGTACGATCACCAGACGGAGACACAGAATACTTCGACATTGTAGCAGGAGTACTACAAGGGGACATGCTAGCTCCATACCTCTTTATCATTTGTCTAGAGTACTTACTTAGAACATCGATTGACAAAATCAGAGAGAACGGCTTCGAGCTGACAAAGAAAAGAAGCAGAAGGTACCCCGCAAAAACAATTACCGACGCCGACTACGACGATGACATAGCGATACTGGCAAATACACCCGACCAAGCCGAAACACTACTGCGTAGTTTGGAACGAGCAGTCGCAGGCATAGGCCTCTATGTCAATGCACACAAAACGGAATATATGCGCTATAATCAAACGGGGGACATCTCCACTCTAGACGGAACCCCTCTTAAACTTGCAGACAAATTCACTTACCTAGGAAGCAGCGTCGCATCAACCGAAAAGGACATCGACACGAAGTTAACGAAAGCATGGACAGCTATCAATAGGCTATCGATTATATGGAAATCAGACCTAACCGATAAAATGAAACGCAGTTTCTTCCAGGCAGCGGTCACATCGATAGTGCTATATGGATGCACTACATGGATTCTAACAAAACGGCTGGAGAAGAAGCTAGACGGCAATTACACAAGAATGCTGCGAGCAATCTTGAACAAGTCCTGGCGGCAACACTCCACAAGACACCAACTGTACGGCCACCTGCCTCCTATCACGAAAACTATTCAAGTTAGACAAACCAGACATGCAGGACACTGCTGGAGAAGCAGGGACGAACTCATGAGAGATGTACTCTTATGGACCCCCACACATGACCGTGCAAAAGCAGGACGACCAGCACGAACATACATTAAGCAACTATGTGAGGATAGAGGATGTTGTCCTGAAGACCTGCCTGAGGCGATGAACGATAGGGAAAAGTGGCGAGAGAGGGTCAGGGATATCCGTGCTACCAGCATGACATGATGATGATGGTTATTATTCTTTTTAAAAGGTTGCTTAAACCCTGTGTTTTAAATGTAAAGTCACTTTTACCGTAAATCCAAATTGAATATATGACTCTGTCTAATTTGTGTTAGCGTACACGGTAGAAAGTTTCGAATCTTTTCTAAAAGTTTAAAACACTTACAGCCTTCCCCCAGTAGTTTAGAAGAAAACTAAACAGCTTAAAAGTCTCAATGCCACCCCGAAACAAACCACACAAAAACAAAAATAAAACAAACAAAAAAAAAAATGACGAAATAAGTAGTTTCCCCCTTCCCAAGCAGTAGACCTTCCCCAAATAATATTTAAATTCATTAATAACTAAACAGTAAAGCATAACAGAAGGGATGAAAACTCGCTTTAGCCAGCAGAAAAATAGCTTCAATATTGGTTAGTATGTCTTTAAGTCCTACTAATTCAAAATGCCGAAAATTTTACGATTTTGTGCAGTTTCTGGAGAACTTTTTGCACTGTCATATGATATCAAGTATTCCAATCAAATACGAATACTTTTTAAACGGATTTATTTGACTCATAGATGAAACAAGGTCAGAATGGACCTGGGAGTAATGGCAATGAAAATTACTATCAAGAGCTTCAAAACAGCCATGCGATCAGATTCGTTTTAGTGTAATACTCAGGTCAATCCTTTTTTGAGGGGAGGGGCTATGTTTCTAAAGGGATTAGCCAAGTCAGCTGGGGCTGTAGAATACACCAACTGCATCACTGCAGAGGGGTACGACCCCACCCCAACGAGTACCCTGAATATGACAGAAACAATCTGATGGTAAGGCTCCAATAATGCTGCGGCTTTGGAGAATGCAGAGTCCCATTTTACTGCCATCGTTCCCAGGTTCAATCTGGCCCAGAGTGGTATCACCTGAAAGGGTCCTATCTATGAATCAAATAGAACTGTTTGACATTAAAACTGAGTGAAAACAAATTACTTACGCTAAACTGAATTGCTTGAAATAGAACTGTTTGATCATTTAACTGTGTATAATCAAATGAATGGTGTTTAATTGAATAGTTAGAGATACAGAGCAATACTTGGAACTATTTAACTTTTTTGACCTATGCTTACGAATCAAATATATCTAGGACATACAAATTAAGCGTATTTGGTATTAAATAACCTGCAATGTTTGATATGCCATAAAAACAAACCAAACTAAACCAAACCAATCTAAACGGGTATAATCTGTGTATTCTAAGCTCCCAGTTCTAATAAATAAAAATGTAAATATTGTGGCACTATATGCATCTTTGTTTTTTTTTTTTGTATCTTTGATTAATGTCATATCAACCTTCGTGGGTTATTTAATGCCAAAGCCATCCATGTACAATAACAGTAGTAGTACTCATTTAACCTATAGCTAAGCTAAATGTATCTAAGAGCCTCGGAGAAATGTTTCTGACCAAATATAAAATTAATTTCTTTTCTCGTAGAAAAAAAATATCAGGCATCACGTTAAATAATTAAACCCCATCAAAAACACACACACACACACACACACACACACACACACACACACACACACACACACACACACACACACAACATTTTAAAAATGGAACGTGCAATACAATGAAGAAGACCAATAGATGATTCTGCTAAATCTTAGCCTTCTCGCAAGTGAATGTGTGTGGTCTTTCAGCTCTTGAGAAAATTTCTCTCTCTTTGTGCACACCAGAATCAAATTTCTATTAATTTTATCAGACCTTATAATTGTTGCGATTTAATTCTTCGCACCGTTACTCTCATAATTTGAAATAATTTTCGCTTTCTTTTAACTGCTTTCTTAACCAGTCACCATCATGAAATACTGTGCCACACCTCGTGGCTGAAGTAGTTAAATATTTCCCTCAGGACTCAGTGACCAACTTTTTAACTTAAGCAGACGTCCATAAACCTTCCCGACAAATAATTTATTTCAGTTAGGCCTTGTGCCAGACTAAACAAAGTGAAATAAATATCCATTTCCTAAAAAGTTGTTCCTCTTTCTCCCTGAATCTCTCCCCCTCTCTCTATGACTCTCTCTCTCTTTTCATATATATATATATATAATTTGACTAAAATTCTCATTATAATTTATACACACACACGCATTCACAAATTTGCGTACGTGTTGCAACGGTTATCATTGTAGAACATGAACTCGATTATCTGATTTCAGATCGTGGATGAAGCTGTTTGCGGTACACTTGACATAAATGTCCTTCGGAAAGGTATGGATCCATCTTCTACCCTCCTAGGAATGGCTAAATATTAGAGCAGACTGAAATCTTTAGTCTTGGAAGGACAATCAATCTAAGAGAAGGAACACTCTGAATTCTGTCGAACTGTCGGGCGGAGTCATATGTAGGAGACTAAACTGCATTTAATAGTGAGGCTCAAGTTCTGGAGATCTTGTGAGTAAAGAGTACTCCTTCAATGCCATTGTACATTGAGAGTACTTATTAGGACCCAATCAATGTGTCAAATAGATCTGTTGGCAAATTATTCGTAATCGATAAGACTATGTGCAAAGAACGAAAAAAATGTAAATATGAACGTACAACGAATGCCATTCCTTAACCTGTTGGCATAATACAACCATGGACGGGATGACATGCCGTTAAAACCAATTAATCTTGTGAAAATTCTCATGATTTACGCACACATACTCACACGAACACATTCATTTATACATCATCATCATCATCATCATCATCATCATCATGTCATGCTACAATTACGGTTTACACCGACTCTCGTCATTCATTTCTGTAATCCATTGCTTCTGGCAGGTCTTCTAGCCTTCATTCTGTGTCCAAACAGAGCTGTTGTAGATAAGTTCTTGTCGGTCATCCAACACTTGCGCGTCTGTGTGAAGGGGTCCATAGGAGAACGTCGTTTATGAGTTCGTCTTTACTTCTCCAGCAGTGTAATGCATTTCTTGTTCGTCTTATTTGGATTGTTTTACAGATGGGAGGTAGTTGGTCGTACAGCAGCTGTTTTGTGGGATATTGCTTTCAGGATTTGTTCATTATAACTCGTAGCATTCTTGTACAATTCCCGTCAGGCTTTTTTCTATATACACTTAATCAGTATCCATGTAGTGCATCCATATCGTAGAATTGACACGACCGATGCTTGGAGACCTATATATATATATATATATATGTGTGTGTGTGAATGTATGTGGGCGTCCCGTGCAGTTAATGTCATAGTAAATGAATTTAATAATCGGATTTCAAACCATAGACAAAACTGTTTACGTTACACTTCCCAAAATTATCTGGGGGAAAAGTATGAATCCGTCACCTTTTCTCTTGGAGGTGTCCTCGTGGTGTAATGGTTAAAGCGATGGACTGCGGAATCGTAGTAAGCGAGTTCGTATTCCAGTCGCGCTATTACGTTCACTTTCGGGCAAATACCCTTGGGAAAGGTATGAACCCCCTTATCCTCCCAGCTATGGGTTAAATAGTACCAATACTGTTCTTCTCGGAGAATGGCTTTGGCATTAAATAACCTACAAAGGTTGATATGCCATTAAACAAAGAAACCAAACCTTTTCTCTTAGCTCTTGGTAAAAAATGGACTTACAAGGCTATACTAAATAAAGTCCTGACAGTTTTACTTTTATTATTAGAGATTTCCAGTAGCAGAAAGATTGATTCAACACACACACACGCATACACACACACACACACACACACATATATATATATATATATATATATATATACGAGGTGCATACGATAAGTTTCCAGACTTTTTCGTATTGGCACTTTTATTGATAGTACACACATGAAACTCTAGCACCCTTCAGAGTAATCTCCTCCGGCTGCAATACACTTGTTGTACCGTTCCAATAACTTCTGGAAGGCCCCATGGAAGTTCTCTTGTGTGAGCGTGTCAATGACCTTCATCACAGCCTCTTTCATCTCCTCAATAGTCTCATAATGACAGCCTATGAGGTTAGGGAATAACCGAAAGTCACAGGGAGAAAGGTCTGGGCAATAGGGAGGATGAGGAACTGACTTGATGCCCATCTTGGTCAAATAGTCTGTGACAAGGATGGAGTTGTGGACCGCTGTATTTGTTGTATTTTGACCTTCGGCCCGAGCAAACATGCCATTACAAAGTGATACACCGGAAGGAAGTGACACATTCCAATGCCCAGTAATCGAAAGAGATCGCGTGGGTGGATTTGGCTAATGAAATGGGACAAGGTAAAGCCCAAGATACACTTATAGACTGATGCACCGGAAGAGAGTGACCTGTGAACTGCATGACAGTTATTTCCGCTGGATGACGATCAATCATGCCATTCCAAAGATCGAGTGGGCGATCGAGTGGGCGTTGAACTATTATATAACTCAGTCAAGACAGAAGTCAAGTGACAGTTGCAGTTACAGTTGGAGACGGAGTTATAGACGAAATATGGTAGGGAAAGCCACACCCGGCCGAAGGGGCCCTCGGGAACCCCGATGGAGTTTGGGGACCAGAGAAGTTGCTGATAAGATGCGGTAAAGAAAGTCATCACCCAGCAGAGTGGACCCCAGGGCCTCCGGTTGAGCATCAGGAGAACGGGAAAGACACAACGTTGACGGCCATAAGAAATGGGGGTCAAAATATTTCAGTTCTGTTCGGTCTCCAGCTCCCTCTCACACGCTAACCCTTTTTGAACCCTTGCAATAAAGTGAGAGATAAATATTTTGTTAAAGAAGTCTTCCTGCGTCTTTATTATTGTGTCTTTATGATGCTGTAGATGGCAATATAACATATTGTCCTGGCGGAAATGCCACTGACCCTATTTTGAAGAGCGCTTGCCTTTTCCGACGGAATCTCTTCCTGAACTCCCTTAAAACCTCAACATAGAAACCCTAAGCCTAACCCTTTAGCCAATCAACTCTGGTGTATTGAGTTCCTTACTCCTCCCATACCTCTCATCATCCCTCACATACTCCCTGTCTTCCTTGAATCTCTTATGCCACTCAAAAACTGATGCTCGATTCATGCAAGATGCTCCAAAGCAGTCTGAAGCATTCCATACGTTTCTGTGGCATTTTCCAAGTTAAAACATCGTTCTTCTAAAGTGTCTGATTGCATTTTTGAAATTCACTAGCTGTGACAATCAGGCTTTAGTAGGGTGTATTCCAATTGCTGCTGTAGTTGTTCATTTGAAGCTGAAATCATAAAAATTGATCAGTCATCTTATAAGATGTATAGCAATAATATACTGAATTTTCAAGAGTCTACGACAATTTTAAATGCCCATACGAAAAAAATCTGGAAATTTATCGTATGCACCTCGTGTATATATATATATATATATATATATATATATATATAACCATAAGGTTAGAAAATCGCCGGTGAATTATATTTTAAATCAATGAACACAAAAACTTCGGCACTTTAGAGAATAAAACACTCACCAGTCTAATTTGCAAATTATTGATAATTTTGTTGGAACTACGTCCAAGCGGAATGTATTTTTAAGTCATTCAAATTATCTTTAAAACGGAGATGACAATAAAACGCTTATTTGAATAATTCAATCTTTCTTTAACAGAAGAATCAATATTTTCACGCATTGCCGTTTGAACGGTAACCCACCGAGTTCACCGGTTTCTCGCTGATGTCTTTAAAAAAATTCATCTTAGAACATGATCGTAAAATTCTTCTTGTGTTTATGTCAAAAAATTCCGAAAATAGATTTATCTATTATGATTGTTAATTAACAGTATGTACTCGTGTATAGGTCGAATTCACAAGTATATACAGTAGGAGATAATTATTTATTAGTTTATTCTTACTTCCAGCAGTTCCCAGCATGTATTGTTCGTCTTACTCGGAGAGTTTTGTGCAATAGAAGGTAAACTAGTCTAGGAGAAGGAAAACTCTGAATTCAAATCTGTTAAACTCCGCTTAAAAAATTGACCTTGTGTCATATCCTGCCCGAGCGGAGGGGTTGGGTAAATAGGATAGAAGGTAAGTGTCCACACAGCTTCTGTTTTGTAGGGTGCCGCTTTCTATGGACTAATACACAAAAACAAACCGGTCCTGGTCGACCAACAAAAAAAATTAACATTTAACAGAATTGTGTGGACACCTGACGCCATCTATAGGATTTACCAATAACGACCGATGGCTGAGAGAGTCAAAGAAATCTATGCTGTCGGTTCGCTTTGTAGTAGATAAGAATAATGATGATACACAATAATTGAAATAAAAGAAAATATAACTTAACATTATCATAAAGGAAGCACATTAAGAAATGCTTGACTCCAGTCAAAGACTCCAGCTTCATAGCTGTAAAGCCTTTACTTCGTATAGATGAGCTTACTTATCTGTGAGGTGCGGTGAAGGTCAAGAAGGTAGATAGTAAAGTGGTAGTTAGTGAGTTGACATGTTCTACATTGATTTTGTGGTTCGAAAATCGCACTTACAAACGTGCAACGGAGCTTAATTATGGATTTTATGCTTTACGACTTCGAAACAACAAAAAAATATTTTTTGTATAAAAAGAGAACGCGTGGTTGATGACAATATAGAACCAGTGGGTTGAAGATATCTCGCTCAAGATGCAAAAACCTCAACGACCAGTCATTATCAAGTTTTTTTTAAAGCCACGGTTTGCCCAGTCGGCTTGGGCTGCAGAATACATCGACAACATCTCTTTAGAGGGGTAAGACCCCCTCAACAAGAGTCCTGGATATGACATTAAACCATCCGATTGTAAGGTTCTAGTCATGCAGGAGCTTTGGGGAATGTTGAGTACTCCTTCACCGCCATCGTTCCCAGGTCCACTCTGATCTTGAGTAGTAGCACCTGATAGGGTCTTATCTATCGGTCAAATAGAACTAAACTGTGTACTTATGCTAAACTGAATTGTTTGAAATGAAACTGTTTTTGACATTAAAACTGTGTACTTATGCTAAACTGAGTTGTTTGAAATACAACTGTTTTTGTATGCTAAACTGTGTTGTTTGAAATCGGACTGTTTTTTATATCAAATCAGGGTACTTATGCTAAACTGAATTGTTTGAAATCGAACTGTTTTTGACATCTAACCTCTGTACTTATGCTAAACTGAATTGTTTGAAATAGAATTTTTTTGTTATTGGACTTGTGTACTTATGCTAAATTAAATTGTTTGAAATAGAATTTCTTTTATATTTAGCTGTGAGTAAACAAAAAACTATATTTATACCAAACTGATTTCTTTTAAATAGAACTGTCTATAAGTATAAAAATAAATTTGGCATTAATAACCTACAAAGGCTGGTGTGCCATAAAACCAAACCAAACCAAACTAAAACCGTAGATTCCGAGGCCGTATGAAAGACAGAGAGGCAAATCCAGTGAGTAAAACTCGGAGAGTACCAGGCGAGTTTGGCATCTGAAAATCTTATGTGGTTCGTTAAGTTCATGATAATGGTAAAATTATGCAGAGCTGCAGAACAGAGCCTCATATTACTAAAATATGGCAAAACTTTTGATTCATCAAAATAAGAGTCTCTTGTGCCATGAAGAACAAGAGAAATTAAGACGATAATAAAACTGATAAAAACATTTTGCAAAGTTCTGACTAGAAAGACTGACGCAACATGATCTTTATCTTGTATCCTCTTTAAACTATGCTTGATTTAACTGACCTTTGTAAACTTCGGTAAAACTAAGAAAAATAACAAAACTTTATTTTCTGCATTCATTTCTTAAATTACAAATAATTGAAAATACTTGTCTATTAAAGACGCAATAAGATATACTATCCATGTTTAAATAAATTACTCCTAAACTGGTTAATATGACGTCTCTCTGGTAGATTTCTTAAACTGACTGGATGACCAGGTAAGTATCATTAAACATTAAGTATTTAGGTAGATACAAGAATTTAAAAAAATGAAATGCAATAAGATAAAAAAAAAGGACCCAAAAGGCGGCGAAGGAAATAACACCTGCAAATTGCAAACGTGTCTGGAAAAGTGTGAAGTTGACATTTGGTCGACTCGGTTGTCGATAAACACGGTTAGAAATAGGTGTGCTGATCAAAGAAAAACAAGGAAAGAGAATAGTAAAGACGGAAAGAAAGAGACAGCATAGAATGGAAAAAAGTAGATTATATATAAGAATACAATAATTAATTGTTGAGAAATGCTATTTGATAGGAAGATGAAAAAAGAAAAGCAAGATTAAAACATGGAAAGAGATATATAGGTTGATAGAAAATGTGGGTTTGATAAAGAAGAAATGAGTCGGAAGAAGGTGTGTGTGTGTGTGTGTGTGTGTGAGAGAGAGAGAGAGAGAGAGAGAGAGAGAGAGAGAGAGAAATATGAATTTTTAAAAAGTTAGACGAATGCAAGTGAAAGGGAAACAAAATGGAAGGAAAGGCCATAGAAATATCGATAAATAAATACTTAAGAAGCAACAAACAGAAAACAGCTTTTTAAGTGAGAAACAGGATAAACAATTATACACACACATACACAAACACACACACACACACACACACACACACACATATATATATATATATATATATATATATATATATATATATAGAGAGAGAGAGAGAGAGAGAGAGAGAGACAAACGGAGAGATAGATAGACCAGGCTTAGATCAAGGTAAGATGCACATATAACGAGAAAGTGCATTAGAAAAGGTGAACAGGAAAAAATGCTGAGATATATGTATATAATGTAATAAAAAGAGTAGAAATAATAAGGGAATAGTTGGAAAAGAGAAAGCTAAAAAAAAGTTGCAATAGATAAAGAGGTAAAACATGATTTAGCATTAAATAACCCTCAGTGATTGATGTACCATAAAACATAAACAACCAACCAATCAAAAAGGCAAAGAACGAAAGATAAATTCAGAATGTCACGTATTTAAAAGGAGCAAAAATAAGAGAATGGCTAAGAATGATAGAAATACAGCTAGAAAGGGAATAAATAGAAAACAGTTTTTAAAAAAGAACAACAAAAGAAAAGAAGATAGATAGATAGATATGAAAAGATCGAAACATAGATATGAAGCGACTGAAATAGACAAGTACAGGTTGAGATAGATAGATATGAACAGACTGGTATATGAAAATTGATTGATAAAAAGAGAAGGAAACAATGGAATAATTACAAAGTTGCTTTTTTTTATAATAACTGGACACCTCATATGTTAAATACAATCACTGATAATATACTGCAATGAACGCTATTATTTCTATTCCATATTTTTCTCTTAGCTGATTCTACTGCAACTACGAATACACTTACTGGTTGCATTCTTTGATTATTTATACAGTCTTGAATATTATTTGAAATCATTTATATCAATTAAAATGTAGTTTAAATATCTTACAAGATGCGATCAAAAAGTATCAAGATAGAAGGTTTAATTTTTAATCTTAAAATCTAAAATTTAAATGAAGACGTGAACACTGCTGGCCAATTTACGAAATCAAGTGATGATGCATAGACATGTAGACTGCTGGTTAAATACCAAGATGTTTCCTAAACTAGTCACAGCCAATGCAAAAACGAATTTTGAGGTCAGTCCCAACGATTATTGCAGTGCAGTTTCTGGCAAGACCTGATTGTGCAAGTGCAGAATCTTCTATACTCAGCAGAACTACCTCCGTTCAACATTTTCTTGTTTCCTAAAGTGAAAATCAAATGTAACATATTGAACCTCGACCGAGCCGTCAATCAAGAGATGCATCTGTGTAAATAAGCAGAAGAACGGCGAAGCAGGTGCATCCGGTCGAGGATGTCGGAATATCACCTTGACCTGTGGACGTGGTTGAATTCGGTGTAGATGCGTACGCCCACAGAAAGCATGTGAGCGTCAAACAATTATATAACCAGGTGCCACAGATGGCTTGGTTTGTCAGTTCGAGTTCAGTTCCAGTCGCAGTTGGAGATTGGATGCCCGCGGAGTGAGAGCCAGCTCCAGACAGAGAGCTTGGGCCCTCTGCGATCCACGGTTGAGCAGCCCAGCCAAGATGAGGAAGAAGTGCTGCTATGGTCGCGAGAAGAACTCTGGGTCAATATGTGGCAGTCTGTCCCCGTCTCCAACTCACCTCTCACACGTAACCAACATCAACCCTTTCGCAACCCTTTTGAGAATGAAGTGTGAGAGGTATATTTTTATAAAGAAGTGTGTTCGTTCGTTTATTGAAGTTCGTTATTATGTTTCTGCTTACATCTGCATGTATATGAGTATACAACACAAACTCACGGGTAACATTTAAAGACGTGGAAGACAATAAAATCTTCACACAAAATTAAAGAATTTCCTAGGTACTTCGACTTATGAAAAACTCACTGGAATGTCTGCTGATTGCCAAGTGAACTATTTTGAAGAAAATCAATGTTATATCTCATTTCCTCCACTAACAACCTAGGTGACCTGGTATATGGGATGGGACTGACAGAAAAAGGTCACTCTCGCGAACTCGGCTTTTAGAGTTGAGACTAAGGGACTTTTGCAAAGTGTCATTCAGTTACTTGAATAACGAGAAGTCAAGAGCAATGTTTCAGGTCTAAGCGAAAAGGTCTCCTCTGTCGATGTTGGTCGGACAATGTATGTATTGATGGCCAAAACTCACCTCCATTGACATGGTAAGAAACCACACAACATATGTTAATATACTTCATATCGGTAAGAAAGTTGGAACAGCCGAAATAAACGTGAGGGGAGTTTTTTTTGTAACCATGTGTATGATTGTTTTTTTTTTTTCTTTTTGATATAGAAAATCTCGTCATCTTTTCATCTTCTCTTCGTCTGTCTTCGAGACCTTTCGAGTCCCCCATCACAGAATTATTCATTTTTCTTTTGTTAAATACGCTTATATAGTTATACTTTTCTAAAGCCCGTTATATATAATATATTTCCGATGTGTCTGCGGGACTTTTAAGTTAAATCAAGCATAGTACAAAGGGGATACAAGATAAAGATCATGTTCCACATAGAGAACAGCTGGTATTGTTAGTTCACTTCTCAGGAGATCCATTATATTGACTTTGTGTTTGAAAAAAAACTTAATAAACACCTCTATGCTTCATGATCAAGATAAAATCGAATTTCTTAAGTTTTTCTGATTGCTGTTTGCACCAGTGCAAAAATCATGAATGTATTTTTCCAACCCCTGTGCCACGGGCAGGATGTGACAGAAGGTTAGTTTTAAAGTAGAGTACAACTAGTTTGAATTCAGTTTTCTTTCTCCTAGACTGCTTGCCTAAACAAGACAAAAGGGCCCAATCTGCCCTATTTCCCCATAATTGGAAGGAAAACAGATTAATTCATGACGAACAGCTTCGTCCAGGTTTTGAACTTGGGTCGTTGATTTCATTCCCTACCATGATAATCGTTACATTAAGGTATCAACATTACTCAGACGCCATAATACTCTCTGGATCCTCCTTAATTAATAACACTAGCCTCTACCCTTTAAAGCTAAAATACAAACGGTGTAAGTGTATCTACGCCACGAGATAGCTGGAGACATTTTTTCTTTTATCTAACATTCACATATTTCCGAAATCAAACTAC
The DNA here is from genome assembly GCA_963585895.1 of Sepioteuthis lessoniana. Taxonomy (NCBI): domain Eukaryota; kingdom Metazoa; phylum Mollusca; class Cephalopoda; order Myopsida; family Loliginidae; genus Sepioteuthis; species Sepioteuthis lessoniana. The sequence goes on from OY757907.1 coordinate 112,174,661, forward strand.
TCCAATCGGCTGGGGCTGTAGAATACACCAACTGCTTCATTGCCGAGGGATAAGACTACCTCCGAAGAGTATCCTTGATATGATACTAAACAATGATGTGGCTTCAATAATGCTGGAGCTTTTGAGAATGCGGATACCCCTTCATTACTATCACTCCCAGATCCACTCTGGCCGGGAGTGGTAGTACCTAACAGCACCCTATCTATGGATCAAATAGAACTGTTTGACATTCAAACTGAGTGCAAACCGATGACTTATACCAAATTGAATTGCTTGAAAAAGAACTGTTTGATCATTCAACTGTGTATAAACAAATGACTGATGTTTAATTGAATTTCTAGTGATACATAGCAATAGTTGGAACCATCTAACCCTGTACAAACAATTGATTAAAATTCAATAGAATTATAAGAGTTAGATAGCAATAATTGAAACCATTTAACTGTGCAGAAAAATATTAATAATAGTGCGCAAACAAATTAATTGTAACTCATTTAAAAAATGAAATAACCGCCAAACTAATCTCAACATATAAATATTTGCGAACAAATGTCTGATGATAAATTATTACTCTTATATAGCAATACTTGAGTCATTTAACCCAAGGCAAAAAAATGAGCTCAGCCTCGTTTAAAAACTAGAAAATGTGTTTACAAATCATACATATCTAATATATATATATATATATATATATATATATATATATATGAACATCATTTGGCACTAGATAACCTAAAAGGGTTGATATGCCGTAAAACCAAACCAAACGAAAGCAAACCAGATCAGACATCGGCAACGTCCTTCAGAGTGTTGGGATTTTTTCTTGTTAGTAAGGAGCCGAATCCCCGTTAAGTGCCAGGCCTCTCCAATTAGAAGACAAATTCACGTACCTCTGCAGCAGTGTCTCATCTACTGAAAGGGACGTTTATATATGCCTGGTGTAGGTGTAGACTGCTATCGACAGGTTATCGTTCACATGAAAGCCTGATCTCTCAGATAAAATGAAACGGGGTTTCTTCCATGTTGTGGCTGTGTCCATACTATTGTATGGGTTCACCACATGGACGCTAACAAAACGTATTGAGAAAAAGCAGGAGGGTAACTACACAAGAATGCTACGAGTCATTTGGAACAAATCCTGGAAGCATCACCCGACGAAAGAACAGATTTAAGGCCACATACCCCCATCTCAAAACCCATCCCAGTAAAACGAACTAGTGACATTTTTCTATGGGCCCCTACACATAGATGTGCCAGAGTAGGCCGACCTGTAAGAACTTATTTACATCATATCTGTGCGAACACTGGAGCTAATCTGAAAGACCAGCAGGGAGTGAGGGGTGATTGGAATGGATTGAGAGGGAGGTGCCCGTGGTGTAATGGTTATCGTCGTAGGAAATGGGCACGGCGATACGAGTTCAAATCCTGTACGAGACTAATTGCATTTCACATAGCACTAATATCCTTGGTAAAGGTATGAATTCAATTATTCTCCCTCCAGCTATGGGTAAATAGTTGGGCAGACTAGGTTCTTCAGCCTTGGTGTGGCAACTAGTCTAGGAGAAGGAAAACTCTGAATTCCAACCAGTTAAACTTCGCTCAAAAATTGACCTTGTGTCACATCCTGCCCGAGCGAAGGGGTTGGTAAATATGATTGGAACGGATTGAGAGAGAGAGAGAGAGAGAGAGAGAGAGAGAGAGAGAGTTCGGAAAATCCGTGCAGTCAGACTGACTTAATGATGATTATTATTTACTATTTGTGTTAATGTCAAATGTCATCTTTCTGGTAATTCTTTAAATTCCATCCAGCAATAACTGTTAAATCAAATAGTAACATAAGTTTTATTCTAACTTAGAGAAATTAATTTGCTTATCAAGAGAACTCCGCATCATCATCATTTTCAAAGCATGTCGAAAGTGCAGATTCTCTTGACTCCCTCTCACCGTCCCTCCCTATCGGCCATTGTTCTTAGCAAGTTAGCTTGACATCCAGTGCCCTTAAAGAGCTGATGAATGCAAATTTTTGCTGCTCTGTCAACACTGGTGTGTCCATGTATAGGAGTCCATAAGATAACGTTAATTTCAACATCCTTCTAACTTCTCCAGCATGTCTGAATCGTCTTCCTTGAAGGGTTTTTTGGGACGAGAGGTATGCAGTCCTACATTAGCTGTTTTGTGGGGTGCTGCTTCCAGAATTTATTCCAAATTGCACACTGTATCTTAGTGTAGTTATCATCAAGAATTTTGTCCAGGTGTTTCGTTAAAGTCTAAGTAGTGAGACCATATAATAGTACTGACGCGGCTAAAGCTTGGAAGAAGTCACAATATTTGATGAATGGTTGTTTAATGCTATCTTGATAGAATATTACATTATGTATTTCGGTTACTTCTCGGAGATTTTAATTAATTTCTTCCAACAATTGGTCTATTTTATTCAATCAGGTTGATTCTCCGGAAAAATCACACAGCAGACAATTCTAATCAGACCTCTAATCAAACATAACTTCAACATCCTTGTTTAAAGACCTTAAACCACTTATGACACGTTGAATCATTGTCGTAAGGTAACGGGTCGGCAAATTCGCGTTTCGTAAACATGATTAAATGAGACAGATGATAAAAATGTCAAGGTCACCTGTTGACAGATGAATAAAACGAATGCTCAAAAAACAGCCACTATTTCGTTTTGATGTTCACTTCTAATTAAAAGAGACAGCGAGATTCAGGCCTTTCTCAAGAGCTATTGAATAAACTGAAATACAAACATCCTCTTGCAGAATTTGGTGTTGATCATATTTACCAACCCCTCCGCTCGGGCAGGATCTGACACAAGGTCAATTTTTAAGTGGAGTTTAACAGGTTTGAATTTACAGTTTTCCTTCTCCTAGACGAGTTGCCTCAACCAGGTTGAAGAACCTAGTCTGTCCTACTATTTAACCATAGCTGGAGGGAGAATTAGATTCATACCTTTCCCAAGGGTATTAGTGTTATGTGAAATGCTATCAGTCTCGTCCAGGATTTGAACTCGCATCGCCGTGTCCATTTCCTACGACGATAACAATTACACCACAGGAACCTCCTAGCTGTTTTGTGGAGTGTAGCTTCCAGAATTTATTCCAAATTGCACACTGTATCTTAGTGTAGTTATCATCAAGCATTTTGTCCAGGTGTTGATTGAAGAATTTGGTGTTGATTGATTGATTTTAACGACATGTCAACTTACCTGGTACTATTTACCAACCCCTCCGCTCGGGCATGACACAAGGTCAATTTTTAAACGGAGTTTAACAGGTTTGAATTCAGAGTTTTCCTTCTCCTAGACTAGTTGCCTCACCAAGGCTGAAGAACCTAGTCCGTCCTACTATTTACCCATAGCTGGAGGGAGAATAAGGGGGTTCATACCTTTCCCAAGGGTATTTGCCCGAAAGTGAACGTAATAGCGCGACTGAAGTACGAACTCGCGTACTACGATTCCGCAGTTCATCGCTTTAACCATTACACCACGAGGACACCTGGTAGGTATTTTACATCAACATATCAGGGAAAGTGAACGTAATAGCGCGACTGGAGTACGAACTCGCGTACTACGATTCCGCAGTGCATCACTTTAACCATTACACCACGATGACACCTGGTAGGTATTTTATATCAACATATCAGGGAATTGTGATTATTGAACATTTATGTTGACATTTTTTCATGTAGATGTTTCTTAAGACTTTCGTACCCAGTAATGATTACAATCGAATACAAGTAAACTGTTTACAGTCACATGGTTTTAAGTATTACACTCTAATAATAAATTGGAGGTTTCAAGTGATTAGTTTTTTATTTAATATAATAAGTTGGCAACCTTACTCGAGGGTGACCCGAAGGCTTCCTTTTCAATAGCTACTACACCAAAATGTAGGGGAGAGCGCTACTTCATCTCCTGGATTGCTCCACTTTACACTTGATCCCTACCATATAATACTGAGTGTTAAGCAATGCGGCATCAAGTACCATTTTTGAGCCTTTGGTATGACATGACCTGCGATTGAACCCCGGTCTCCCGGACCATTGGCGAACACTTATTTTCACAGTTACGTGGTTTCAAGTTGTGAACAATTATAGATTCAAGTTACAATTCTTAAAAGAAATGTTTTCATCATACGTGTGAAAGCACGTGCAATACCCTCCCCTCACCAGCCGCCAACCAGGGGTGATAATACAGATTCAATAGCTCGAGGCGGTCCTGCCACTCCTGGCGCTACTAAGCAGGTTTTGCCACCGGACAGGCTATTAAAAGAATAATACCCTGTCTGGTGGCAAAAGCAGCTTTATATAGTTGTATAACATCAAGTATTATTACATGATACAAATAATTTTAAAAGATTTATTTGACTCATATTTTGAACTCTAATAATCGAGGAGAGGGTTAGCCTAGGATTAATAAAAATGAAAATATATTCCAGATTCCTCAGATCTCTTGAAATAGCGCCTCGCTATCAGATTCAGTTTAGTGACATACCAAGGACAGACTTTGTGTGTGCATGGAGGGGGGTCTTACCCATTTGCAGGTGATACAGTCAGCGTATTCTAATCTTCACCATCCGGGCGGAAATATAGAAACGAAAGCTCAAAAACAGCCATCGTTTCGTCTCGACCACATCACCTATTCCCAATGCCAAACATAACGTTCGACGCTCAGTTACAAGTGATCGAAAACTCGTTGAAACAAAAGACAGATTGATTCATGCCTTTTTCAAGGGTGAACTATAATGCTAGCAAATTCATCTTGGATTTGAGTTCGGGTCTCTGATTTCATTTACAACGACGATAACCGTTCCGTTAAGCACGCCTCGTTAGGTATCTATTTGGACAGTTGATTTTTAAGGCAGGTAGCTCCATATCACATAGGAGTTTGGTGTAATTGAATCATTCTACACCTACACATATCAGTGAGTTTTCTTATATAGTCAGCGAATTTGGGGTGGAGGAATCTCCCTGACATAGTGTTTACTGTAATAGCTCGTGACATCGTATTCAGTTCGAACTTCAGTCACGCGATTACATTCACTATTCGATAAATACCTTTAGGTAAGGTGTGCACCACCTTATCCCTCCAGCTATTGATTAGATAGTACCACTACTGTTATACAAGGATTGATTTGGCTTTAAATTAAGCCACTAAAATTAATATGCCACTGAAACAAAAAGAAAACAAAAAGAGAAAAGAAAGCATACTTTGTATTTATTTTTAAAAAAATAAAGGAGTTGGAATGCTGATTTTCAAAGCAGGAAACATCTCTACACTGTTCGAATTGGCTTAAAACAATTTTTTCATTCGTATTTCTTTCGTTTAATCTTTTGTCAGGCTCTGTCGAGCTTAAATATCTTTAACGGTGTTGAATAACGTAACCAACCATATGGATCGATATTTGGCGCCTGTCTACTCCAAATCTTCAACCCCACTTACTCTTGCCAACACACTCATAGACGTAGAAAAAGAAAGACATAGATATCTATCTATTTCTCTCACTTTCAGACAAAATGCGTTCGCGATGCTTCTCACTCAGAATAAGCACATACAAATAAAGTAAACATACCAAATTGTTGTTTTCATAATTCTAATAACAAAGAAGATTGTCTTTATAGGGAATCCTTTTGAGATGAGGCTTCTTAATCTTAAAATTAATTTTTTGTTTATTGCGGACTTTTTGTCCTCATCTTAGTAGTTTTCTTTTGTTGTTTCTTTTCACTACGTTTCGGCCAAATTTCACCGCTGGCCTTCCTCAGGTGATTAACCTGAATTTCCTATCCGAGGTTGCGGTTAATCACCTGAAGAAGGTCAGAGGTGAAATTTGGCCGAAACGCAGTGAAAAGAAACAACAAAAAAACTACCAAGATGAGGACAAAACGTCCGCAATAAATAAAAAATTAATTCTCAAACAAAGAAGGTTCTCAAACTTTCGTTAAAATTTTAATGATATTCTTACAAGTCGTAACTCGTTTAGTTCTATCTTCATTATATTAAAATTTCATGTCTCTGATTTTCATGAATAGAAAAAGGGTTATAAGTTCTCGATAAAAGCATGAAGACAATGGCTTTTTGGATTAAAAAACGGAATTGATTTTTTTTTAAGTTGAAAGAAACTTGAAAAGCTATATTTCAAGAGAATTTAATCTTTTGGGTGAATATGTAAATATTCATGTTTCATGACTCGAGGTAGTTCTCCTGATGAGGGTGACAATTTTTCGTTACCTGCTCGTATAATGTAATAATTTCTATGATTTTATGGAAAAATGTCTTTAAACAGAGGACCTTGTAAATGGGTTAGCTGTGTAAGATAATCCTATGCTATATAAGTAATACTGGGCATTGTCCTTTCTCGTTGAATGTGAAAATCAACGTAATTACCTGGTGTGTTTGAAAATGAAAGGGATTAAGGTTACAATTATTTAAATTCTAAACAACAAACTGTATCATTACCTCCGCTAGTAATCCCTGTTAAGTCTAATAAACTTTTCCATTCTTCTCTACCACACTTCTACAAACAGTTGAAAGGATTTGGGGGGGATACTCCTCAGTTCCTCCGTTAGAACACTCTTGATTGTCTCTTCGCCTTCATCATGGTTCCCCTTCATGATCCACTTGTGCTTGGGGGAAAGTGAATAGAAAGTTTGCTCCTGTACGAAAATATTTCTTTCGGTCCGGAACTCTCGGATGCTCAACACACCCAATCCCATTAATTTTCATACAAGGACAACTAATTGGTAATAATTTCCAAAGCACTGAAATTTCATGATCAGCTGACTTGCGATTATTCGAACAGTTAACCAACCAACAATCACAACATATAACCTACATTATCCGATCAATGTTGACCTCGGTTTTGCTTGTTGAAGGCATCCCGCTCCTGGAATCATCTTTCATCTACTCGTGACCCTCTTTGAAACTCTTGTATCAAAGAAAAACACGTGACATGGTGTTATCTCTATACACTTGCTGAAGCGTTTCATGTACTTGTGAGAGAATTTTCCCCAATCAGGTTTATTTGTTATTCGGTGTTCACTATTCTTTATTCATTACTCATAGCCCAACGATCTGCAAAAGAGGCTGTTTAAACAAAAGCATGGGATAAGTGATGGTTACAGAAAGCCAAGATTACAGTTATATACTCTCAGGATATCAAGTTAGATGATAACACAATCCACTTATCCCAGCCTAGTCGGCTGGGCTGGAGAATACACCGACTGTATCTCTGCTGATGGGTAATACCTCTCTACCAACAAATGTGTCTATGTCATGAGCCATTTGATAGTGAGGCTCCAGTAATGCTGGCGTTTTGGGGAATATGGATTACTTCTTTATTTCCATTGCTACCAGGTCCACTCAGGCTTGGATTGGCAGCACTTAATAGGGTCCTATCTATGGATCAAATAGAAGTGCTTGACATTTAAACTGTGTGTAAACATGTAAACAGATTACTGATATTTAATTGAATTGTTAATGATACTTAGCAATACGTGGAACTATTTACCTCTAAAGAATAAGTTTAGGCTCGTTTAAAATTGTTATCAACAAAATACATTTACAAATCCTATATATTTAATATATATGAATAAAGAGAATTTGGCATTAAATAACCTACAATGGTTGATATGCCATAAAATCCAACCAAACCAAATCATATATATCTAATATATACGTGCAAAAAGGATTTGTCATTAAATAACCTATAATGGTTGATATGCCATAAAATCGAACCAAATCAAATCATATATATTTAATATATATGTATAAAGAGGTTCTGGCATTCAATAACCAACAATGGTTAAATGCCATAAAAACAAATCAAGCCAATCCAAACTGCTTATCCCTCTTTCATCCATGTCTCACAGAACAACCAGTTCCGTTACTCTCAGGACAGACCTCGTATATCATTGATTATATTATTGTATGATATTTTGTAATCCTACCTCAAATACAGCTACAGCGCAGGGTAAAGGAAAACATTTATACATTCTAAACTTTCAAATCCTTTGTTCAAAAGTATTTCTGACATTTTCCCATACCCAGTTGCTTATTTATGTAATATTAGAAAACATTTTAAATGAATTACACAATTTTTGTGAATACCTCTCAGCTTATATTTCGAAACATTGCAATGACTTTTTATTGCGACGAAAAAAATGGTTATGACGTTGTTCAATTCATGGCATTTTTAAGTGTTTGCAGGTACAGGTACTCAGGTCATTAGCCAAGAATTCAGGGGCACTCAGTGAGAATTTTACTCGTAAATAATAATTTGTTTGTCTAGTCAATTATGTGCTGTAATGGTGCGCAAACCATTGTTAATGAGTTCGATTCCCACAGGTTGCCTTCATACTTCTGGTCTTGTGCATAGTAAATGACTAGAATTGTTGACTAATCATTATATCACACAAGGCACCTAGCTTAGCTCTCGGGGATCTAGGGAGAATTGAACACACTAACAGGGGCTTCTATTCTATCTCACAAACCATTATGCTACATAAAGTGGCCAACCTCTCAATACCAGTTGTACACTAAATTAAAGTAATTTGTGGCCGTCTCTATTTATTCAAGTCGAAAAGAATCCTGTCTAACACGAAACGCACTAATTTGACAAGCAAGTAATAAAAAATAAATAAAATAAAAAAAAATCGCGTAGTGCAATTTGTCGAAGTTGTTATTCAATTATCTAAAACCAAGACCTACCGTGTTCTAGTCTATATCAACTCTCAGACACAATGACCAGCCAGAGAAAAAGCCGGTTTGTTGGCAAGATCAACAAGAGAAGAGAAGAACATTTTCCGCTATTAACTATTTATAGGCACATTATGAAAGCAAAATTAGGCGGGTAAAGAAGTTTCTAATCTCTCGTATAGTTTCTTTACAGTCGCTTCAGTATCGAACTAAAAATGTCGCTTGATAACGATATGGTGTTCTCTGGTAATTACTATTTATTCATTTTTTCATCTTGTGAACAATTTTAGGAGAGATTTTGGCAACCATCTTACATAGCCTGAATCACCCATTTATTTTCTAAATTCATGTTGACTTTTGAGGAAAAGAGACCGTAAAAATTTGAAAAAGGAACATGAGTTAAAGAACACAGTTTCCACTTGTTCTGAAAAATTGAAAACTGTTCGTTTAAAATTTATTTGTTAATTATTATTTTCGATTTTGAAAAGCCGTCTAATACAACTCATAAATATTTGAACTAAATAACATTTTCCTTTTAATTGCTTAGTTTTGAGTTAATTACAAGAATCTTAAGAACAAAATTTGTTTATTTATTACAATAAACTTAACTAGGAATGAATTTATGCTTTTTATGGTACTGAATGCTAAGTTTTTGAAAAATATACTTTAATAAAAATTTATTGACTATATAAAACATCTATCCTTTTAAAATCTTGTTTAAAATGTATCAAGAAGATAGTAAGGCTAGCTGACAATGCTATTTGTATGAAATATCAAACGTGTAAGTCGATATGGATTCCTTACTCAATATCCACAGAAATTTTTGACTATTTAAAAATCTCCAGCACTTGGACTAATTAAAAAAGTGTTTTGCTTGTTTAACTACTAATGACAAGTACTTTGTATATCCATAATGCTTAAAATGCATATACTAATAAAACTGATAAATCGATTTAAACGGGTTTTCTAGGGTTATTTAATGTCTCGAAGTTAAAGAATTGACATTTATTGTACGCTTATACTTATATCATATTTAGTTGTTTCCTAAGAGCTTTCTTTTTGCTCATTGTGTTATATAATTAAGGAATGATCTTTTTATATTAATCATTTTTCGTTAATTATATTTTATCATTCAGTTTGGTTGGGCTTTGAACTATTCGGGTTAAGAGTTCAGGCGCATAGTCAATCGGTGCAGTTTACGCTCGCGCGCAAAGGATATGATAATCACCATTGTCATAATAGGACCCCAGACAAAAAAAGGGGCTGGAGTGTAGATGATGTCATGCCTGGAAGAGATGGTCCTGAGAATTTGAAGATTTTGAAAAAGAGGCAGTTGGGAGTTGAGATTGGACCATGCAGGCAGACAGTTGAGTTCTCTGCCATTGGGGCATATAGAATTGAGTTCTCTACAGTTGAGGCATGTAGTTGGAGTTTTGCAGATCTCTACCGACAGAGATCTTAAACATCACAAGATGCTCCGCGCGTTGGGTGGGGTTGGCGTTGTAAGAATTGTGTCTCTCTCCTCGTGTCGAAGAAGCGAAGTCAAGAAGTTAGTAAAACCGTTCGTATCTGAAACGAGAGAGTCCACCTGCATTTGTATTCGACTGTGTTAGCATATGTATTGTATATGGATTATTATTGTCAACCCCAAATTATACAACAATTGTTACGTGGCATCAAATATTCCTATTTTAAACAAATCTGTTTGACCCATAGATGGAACACTAACATGTACAAACACTTGAAAGCCTAAATGAACTTGGAAGTAATGACAATGAAGTGGTACTCGACTATCTCCAGAACTGGACCCTCACCATAAGATGTAGTTTAGTGTCATACCCAAGACACCCATTTTTTAGTGGGTTTACCTCTCTTCAGGGAAAACGATCAGCGTATTTTGAGCCTCATGGACAGAGTGGAGAGCTGTAATCTACCAAGCTTTTTGGTTAGATGTGGCACAAGATCTTATGAATGGGGCACCAATGAGACTCGACCTCACTCGTGAAGGTTTGCTAGTCTATCTTGTTAACTATTACCCCATTCGAGAGGATATAGTCGTAAAATGTGGTAGCTTTGTGTGTGGCAGCTGGAAGTATATAATTAAGCGACGTTTTGACGAAGTGATGCCGTTGGCTTATAGACATGAATATTTGCACACACACGCACGTGCTAATACAAATATGAGCACACACAATACACACAGAAGCGGTGATCAGTTGTCGACCTGTAGTCCTCTTCAGCGCAGCGCCCTGTACGTGACATCAACGCTTCAGTCCGACTACGACCAAAACCATATACCACCGACCACATGCAACCCGACATCGGGCTAGTGACGAACAGAAAAATACAAATTAACTTATTAATTTGTCAACTCTTCCAAATATCAAAGCGAGTACACCTTTTCTAATTTCTTGGTTGATTCTGAAAAATATTCTTGAAGAATAGAAAAAGCTGATTTTAATTTGACAATTTAATTCTTTTATTTTTCTCCAACAGAAAAGCAACATTCAGTACGACAAAATACGATTAAATGCACCTCTTGCGATATTCATGGCAATAAAATTGGATTCTTTTTAGGTGATTTTCCTGTTTTTGAACTCTCAAAACCAGAGAAACATATTTTCTGTCTGTTCAAATATTTATGAACGTCATTGTGACAAGTGAACAACTTCGGTTGACCGCGTCAATGACTACAACATTTCTTATAAACTTGCAAATTCTGTTGTTTTTTGACCGCTGCTGCTGCGTTTTTCGTCGCAAATTTTGACAAATTTCTTGGTGGTTCAACTAGTTAAAATTTTGCAGTTCAAAAGATCATACAAAATAATTTTGCTATTCATATCCTAAATATTTCGCTTGGACTATTCTGAGTGTATTCTCTGCATAATCTAAGAGTAAAATACATATTTTTAAAGATTATTTTCATTTAATAGGAATACTAAATACCATAAATTGTTATTTATTTTTATTTAGAAATATTTTCCAGAAATTTAGTATTCAGGACCAGAAAAAAAGCATGAATGTACACCTAGTTAAATTTTTTCTTCTTACCTAAGTTCCTTCTTATTAAATCAAATATTATTCAAATAATAAAAATTGAGAATAATTCCCTCTTTAACAAACACATTTTAGACGATCAGTTTTCAAATTTTTAGGACAAGAGTTAGCTGTGTTCTTTGTCATCACATGTTCACGTAAATAATTTCTATTGAAAATAGTTACTTGAAGCTAAAATTATTAATTATTATGAGTTACTTGAAACCATGAAACTGTATGAAAATGCGTGACCATGATTAAATGAGAATAATTACTTGAAAGAATATTTTTATTAATACAAAACAAGAAGCAATACAACTGTGTGCACATTACTTGTATTATATAGGAATAATTGATTTCATATAACTGTGCAAATTACTTGCATTATATAAGAATAATTGATGACATATAACTGTGTGCAAATTACTTGCATTATATAGGAATAATTGATTTCATATAACTGTACAGTTTAATTATCAAAAACATTTATATTTCAAACTATTTAGTTTGGTCAAACACTTCTGATTCAAACAATTCAGTTTGCTATAAGTATGCAGTTAGTTTTATTTAACCCATAGATAGGGCTCTATCAGGTGCTACCACTCCGGACCAAAGTGTACCTGGGAGCGATGGCAATGAAGGGGTACTCCGCACTCATCAAAGCTCCAGCATTACTGGAACCTCAACATCAGATTATTTAGTGCCATATACAGGACACTCGTTGCGGGAACAGGGGTCTTACCCCTCTGCAGAGTTGCAGTCGGTGTATTCTACAGCCCCAGCTGACTGGGCAAGTAACCAAAACAGATCTAGTGTTTGAATAATTTTGTCAGTTAAGAAAAACTACCAAGGCAAGAATTTGAACTCCTCGTTTATGCTGTTTTGGTTTTGTTTGGTATTATGGCATATCAATGATTGTAGGTTATTCAATGTCAAATACTCTTTATACATTTATATTAAATATATATAACTGAGTATGGTTGAATTTTATGGCATATCAACGACTTTAAGTTATTAATAGCCAAATCCTCTTTATACATATATATTAGATGCATATAAGATCTGTAAACAAATTTTGTAAATAACATTCTCAAACGAACCTAAGCTCCGTTTTGCACTTAGCGAAATGGTTTCAGGTCTTGCCATATAGCAGTCACAATTGCTATATAGCAGCAATATTTAACATATCTTTTATTTGACCCATAGATAGGACCCTATCGGGTACTACCACTTTGGATCAGATTGAATCTTGGAGCAATGACAGTGAAGTGGTACCCCACATACCGTAAATTTTCAAGGCTTGAGTCTCACTATCAAATTGTTTGATTTCAAATCCCGGACTCTCGTTAGGTTTTTGGGGTCTTACTCCTCTGCAGATATGCAATCGGTGTATTCTACAGCCCCAACCGACTGGTCTTTCGTTTACACTGAGCGAAAAATGAAGGCAAAAGTCGTCAATGAATAAAAGTAACTCGTGGACATGAAGTTTTGGTCGTGTTGTCATTCCTCATCAACTAATAAGATAGCAACACGAAGAACTCATTAGAGCGACTGCGTCAACAAAACGAGACGAACGGAGAAAAAAGTAGTGAAGACGAACTGAAGTGGGTTGAAGAGATGTGAGTCGGTCGATTGCCCGAGCAAAACCTACATAAAAACATAAGGTAGATCGGTCGAGTAAGGGCCCTGAAGATTATATATAACTGTACGAGGGAAATTGAAATGAACAACAGATATATGAGTGGGATTGTCATTATATTCATTAATCCTCGAGAACTTTGTGCAACAAGGAACATCAGTAAGCTCTCCATCTTGAATAGGTCGGGTAAAGCCATGGATTACTGCACTAGATAATATCAACCCTAGTGACAAGATTAAGATTTATGTAAATCTTCTATTATAACAGTTGACAACGCACTTTCAATCTTGCTTGACACCCTATCATTCACTTTTGTTATGTTGTTAGGCAGGTGTTTGGGTTGAGGAAAAGATTAAAAAGAAAGAACAGGTTCTTAACGAATTCTAAGTAATTCAATGTAATATACATTTGAATATAATTGAAGTATATATCATATGGAATGGTGGGTTTAAAAACATCAAAGGTTGTAACTTTCCAAATGTTTATGGCGTAATGAAAGTGCTTCCTTTTGAATTTGCGAAGTTTCCGTACCATTTCAAATGTCTTTTGGACTATTGACCCCCTTCGTGTCTTTGTTTTTGTCAACAACTGTTAGGCCGATGAATTATATTGCCATTCACATATGCAATATTTATAGAGAAAGCGAGCTGTTATTTATCTGTTAAAAAGAAAGGGAAAAGAAAAAAATAAAGAAAAGATAAGAAAGAAAAAAAAAGAAAAAATAGTATAGTTAACAGAAATTTTGATTGATTGAATATCTGTCAAGTGGTTAAAGAATCGCGTTCAATGCACATACGAATTTACATTGAGTATTTGTTTCTTAATTTTTTTTTTTTTAGCCCACAGGAATAATTTTTGAACAAATCTATTAGAATGTTTGATAGAACATTAGCAGATAATACCTCCATGGGTCAGAGTGGAACAAAATTCTTTATATCCCACAGTGTAATACAGCGAAGAGAATATAGCATGGAAAGACGTATTTGGTAGGCAAAGGAAACTGCTGCATAGCGTAACGGTTATTGTCGTAGAAAAAGAAATCAATGATTTGATTCCAAGTCAGAAATAAAATAAGTGCGCATGAAAATGTGATCACTTTGCTATTTGTCTCAATGGCGTGGATGACATAAAACAACAAGAGAAACGACAACGAACGAGAAGAACCAAGATGGCCACCAACAAAGCACGAGAGCGCGACAACCGAAGCACAAGCATCGAATTACCGACGATCCAAGATAGGATATAAGAAATCATAAAGTAAGGTATAATATAAACGCTGAAGGGCAGGGCAACACATTTTTAAAACCAATATTTACTCTATTTAGAATGACTTGTTTGTTTGTATTAATCAGTTACTCAGAACTAACATAGGACAATTTATTCATTTAGATAAGGTTCAGTTTAGATTCTTTGTTTAATGGTATATCGATCCTTTGTGGGTTAGTTAATGTCAGTCAGATTTGTAGAAGAACAGTAGTGGAGATGCTTAATCTATAACAAATTGGGTAATAGAATTCGTATCTTTCCCTTGGATATAAGTCCGAAATTGAACGTTATAAGGCGACTGGAGATCGAACTCGTTTACGATGCTGCAATCCCGTACGTCAGCCTCTACACCATGGGAGCTCCCCAATGAATGTAATGTCAAGCCTCTGATATAATGATTAAAACAATTGTTAAATTAATCATACTTCTTAATCAATATGGTTACATTCTATTAAATGGTCAACCTTTGAAATTAACAGACTTGTATATACCTCGATGGCAAGATCTCATCTGCTGAAAGTGATATCATCAATTTGTATACGCAAAAAATGAATTGCTATCGATAGGTTAACGATCACATAGAAATCTGATCAATCTGAAAAATATAACAGGATTTTTTCCAAACAGAAGCCGCGTAAGTACTACTCTGTGGTTGAGGCACTTTTAACGAAACGTTGAGAGGAAAAAAAACTAAATGGAAACTAAACATGGATTTTGGGAGCTCTCTTGAATAATTACTGGAAGTTTGCATACCACGGGAACTCCCTAATTCATACAAGTGTCAAACCTCTGACATAATAATTTTAAAAAATTGTTTAATTAATCATACTTATTAATCAGTATGGAGCTATTTCATTTAATGGCAAGCCTCTGAAATAAGCTATTCCTTAATAGAAATATCTGATCAGCTGAAAGCGTTGTGAACATTCACATACGTAAAACATTGATTGCTATCGACAACTTAGCAATCATACGGAAATCTGATCTATCTGAAAAAATAAAACGGGAATTATTCTATATAGAAGCCGTATAAAGACTAATATATGGTTGCATTACTTGTATTTTAACGAAACTCCGAGAAAAAAAAAATGGAAATTAACCAAAAATTATGGGCGCTTTTTTTTAACAAATACTGGAAGCTGATGTAAAACCACTTACCTCTTATTTCACAAACCATTTAAATAAGACGAGCAAAACAACTCCGTGAAGTAAGGACTAACTCATAAGCTACGTTCTTTTGTAGACATAGACGATCTAGTATTGGCTGACCAGCAAAAACTTTCACTTATCAACTCTCTGCGGAAACTTGGTGCCAACTAGATAACTTAAGAAGAACAATGGCTGAGAAGCACGGATCCCGAAAGAGAACCATGGGAATCCCTGTAGTAAACATACCTTGCTGAAGTTGCTGAAACTTTTTAAAAAAATACAAGATTCTAGTCTTTGTTTAAAATTTAAAAAAAACAGTGTTCACTTTAAAATCGTTACTTGATATTTACTATCGTAGAGACGTGTGCGTAAAATACCCAATGAGGCTCCACTGTACTAAGGAGTGATAGCCTGTAGAGAATCTTGCAATTACTACGGTTAAATTTAGTACGACGAAAGACTGCAAAATTGGCACCCGCAAAGACGATAGAATTCTCTGCCATTTTAATGGTATGTGAGATTAACTTGCTATACACTGTTCGACGTATTCTTCATTATTGTAAATCTATTCGGGTAAAACTATGGTCAGTTGTTAGTCTTGTCAGGTTTTTATAAAGCTGACTCATTAAGTTCTGTTTCTGCGAAGAACAAAATAAGTTAATCAAGCTGTTTATCAAAGCATGATGTCTTTCATTACATAGGTTATTCAACGAATACAAATACTGCAAGTCACTCAAGACGGAGTCATTTTATGAATTATTGACTAATCTTAAAAGACAGCAGTTTCCGTTTTTAAATTGTAAATACTACGAGGTACCTATAATGTAATGAACTCCCGCAAGCATCTCGACAAAAGCGGATGTGGTCGGAAATTTGCAGAGGTGTGAGGAACAAGTGATAAGTCAAAGTTCACTACTGCCTGCGGGAAATACGTGGTGAATTCAATACGTTTCCAGACTGTTTTTGTACAGACATTTAAAATTGTTGCAGACTCTTGAAAATTCAGTATGTTATTGCTATACACCTTATGAGATGACTGACCAATTTTTATGATTTCAGATTCAAATGAACAGCTACAGCAGCAATTGGAATACACCCTACTAAATCCTGATTGACACCGCTGGTAATTTCAAAAATACAATCTAGACGTGAGGACCCTTTAGAAGAATGATATGCAATAAAATTCTGTTTTAAACTTGGAAAAAATGCCACAGGAACGTATGGAATGCTTCAGACTGCTTTTGGACCATCTTACATGAATCGAGCATCAGTTTTTGAGTGGCATAAGAGATTCAAGGAAGGCAGGGAGTTTGTGAGGGATGATGAGAGGTGTGGGAGGAGTAAGGAAGTTAGAACACCAGATTTGAGTGACCAAAGGGTTAGGGTTAGAGTTACTATGTTGAGGTTTTAAGAGAGTCCAGGAATAGATTCGGTCGGAAGAGGTCAGCACTCTTCAAACCGGGTCAGTGGCATTTCCACCAGGACAATGCACCAGTCCACAACTCCATCCTTGTCACAGACTATTTGATCAAGGTGGGCATTAAGACAGTTCCTCACCCTCCCTATTGTCCAGACCTTGCTCCCTGTGACTTTTGGTTATTCCCTAAGCTCAAAGGCTGTCATTATGAGACAATTGAGGAGATGAAAGCGGCTGTGACGAAGGGGATTGACAATCTCACACAAGAGAACTTCCATGGCGCCTTCCAGAAGTTGTTGGAACGGAACAACAAGTGCATTGCAGCAAGAGGAGATTACTTCGAAGGGGACTAGATTTTCATGTGTGTACTATCAATAAAAGAGCCTATACGAAAAAAGTCTGGAAACTTATTTAATGATCCTCGTACAAGAGTACTCGTTTGATTGGCTGTAAGAATCCACCTAAGATTTTGAGAGTGTTAGATTAAAATAATCAACTAGCGCTGAGTTTGTTTTGAGACGGTCGAAGAATAAAGTTGTATAATTTTGGGCTGATAAACAAAAGGGTAACTCATTTCCTCCATTGACTTTACAAAACCATGCCACACCTTCGTTTTTTAAATACCATTTCAAAGAAATATCAAATATCTTAAATAAACGTGGGCGGTTTTTGTAGACAAATTTGTCTATCATCTCTTTCACACAACAGAAGTCTAGTTGCAAACTTTCTTCTTCAGACTCTATCAATTTTATTGCATTAAATATCTACTAAGAAAGGATATAAGTTGCTTAATTTTACATATCAAAAGTTACTCGGTTATTTAATACTGAAGTCAGTGTTTTGGCAAGCAATATGATTTCAGATAATTAATGATAATCATATGCAAATAAGTAAATATCCTTAAAGCTAATTTTTAGCATCGTTATATGATTTTTCGCCAATGGTCCGGGAGAGCGGGGTTCAATCCCAGGTTGGGTCATACCAAAGACTTTAAAAATGGTACTTGATATGTCTTTGATTAACCCTTGTCATTATAAGGTACGTATCAATGGTCAAGTGGAGCAATCCATGGAAAGGAGTAACGCCCTTCCGTAAACCTTGGTGTAGTAGCTAGTGAAAAGGAAGCCTTCAGGTCACCCTCGACTACAATCGCCAACTTTGCTAACTTTATTTATATTTTCAAGTGACTTATCCCTAATAATAATTGCACGCAGTCAAATGGTTTTAAAGATTCATATCTAATAACTAATTTGTACTCAATTTTATGGTCAGGGATATTTCAAATAATCATATGTTTTTAAGTAACGAATAATTATCCTGAATTAAAGTACCATAACCAGAAAGTCCGGCGAAAACCTGAGCGCGGCATACAGAAACACTGGACAGCTATTTCGACCACATTAGGTCTCATCAGCAGTGTATACCGTGATCTCCCCCACTGGAGATCGAACCAGCTACCACAGAATGCTTTTTGTGTCCTCGTGGTGTAATGGTTAAAGCGATGAACAGCGGAATCGTAGTACGCGAGTTCGTACTCCAGTCGCGCTATTACGTTCACTTTCGGGCAAATACCCTTGGGAAAGGTATGAACCCCCTTATTCTCCCTCCAGCTATGGGTAGATAGTAGGACGGACTAGGTTCTTCAGCCTTGGTGAGGCAACTAGTCTAGGAGAAGGAAAACTCTGAATTCAAAACCTGTTAAACTCCGCTTAAAAATTGACCTTGTGTCATATCCTGCCCGAGTGGAGGGGTTGGTAAATAGTACCACAGAATGCAAAGTCAAAACTTTACCACAGAGCCACAAGTCCACGTTACACACAAGTGACACCAAACCAACTAGCCATGGCAATTGTGTGGCTAATTAACCTGAATGCGTCTTGCACGCAGCACTGCATTCTGTGGTCGTTGCTTCGATCGTCAGTGGGGGATATTACAGTATGCACTGCTGACGAGACCTAATAAGGTCGAAACAGCTGTCCAGTGTTTCCGTATGTCACTTGCAGGTGTTCGCCGGACTTTCTGGTCGTGGTAATTCAATTCACAATATAATTCCTCTACTTAGACATCAAAATGTACAACAAATAATTATCCTCTGTAAACAATTATAGTTTCAAGTAAATATTTATACAACATTATGTGCACAGTTATATTGCTTCAAGCATTCATATCTAAGTGTTAAATTTGCAGTTTTAAGACATCGACACACGACTGACGAAGGCATGGACGGCTATCGATAGGCTCTTCCAGGCAGCGGTTGTGTCGATACTGCTATATGGATGCACTACATGGACGCTAACTAAACGGCTGGAGAAAAAACTAGACGGAAATTACACAAGAATGTTGAGAGCAGTATTGAACAAGTCCTGGCGACAACACCCCACGAGACACCAACTATACGGACACTTGCCCCCCATAACGAAAACTATACAAGTTAGACGAACCAGACACGCGGGACACTGCTGGAGATGCAAGGACGAGCTCATAAGCGATGTACTCCTGTGGACCTCCACATATGGATGTGCAAAAGCAGGACGACCAGCACGAACTTACATACAGCAACTATGTGAGGACACGGGATGTAACCCTGAAGACCTGCAGGAGGCACAGATCAGCTCATCGTGGCTGGCTGGGTTTCCACTTAGTGGTCAATCTACTGAAGGAGAGACTTATGGTACTCATCCTCAGCAGGTGATACATGCTAACTCTGCCGAATAACGCCGGGACAGATAGACCAGAAAGATGAACTCGTAGCCAAAAACTAGATCTCTACAATGTCGACATAGTAGCACTCTATGAAACACTCTTAGCATTATGATGATAAAATCCTTCTACCAATAGTTTAAAAAGAAATAAAAGTTTATCTGCAAAAATTTCAAGGCCGTAGGTCTGCATGGGCTATAGTGAATGTAAAACTATCCAACGATAGAAATACTCTTCCGTTATTTAAACATATCCGATTACCTGCTGAGTAAACCTTTAAATACACAGCTTAGATATGATTATATTTTATATCAGATAATAACATAATTTGAAAAATACATTTTTTTTGCGTTAGATACTTGGTTAAAGATATCGAATATATTTTGATGATTCCTGCTGAATCTATTATTTATATAGCACATGAATTCATCACATCAGAAATCTGTAAAACTGTATAAATTGTATATATATCCCGAGCTGTTAATAATGAACCATTTGATCAGAAATTAGTGTATTTCATTGACTTTCTACAATTCCATCTATAAAAATAACCTTTTCTGTTATAAAAATGTATGGAATTATAAAATGCATTCCGAAGAAAGTTGCATATTAAGGCAAAGTTGCTGTTTCATGCAATGCAATAAATTCCGCTTGGTTTCTTGGCTTCTTGACGGAAAGCTCCACAATAATAACGACACTCCATATTACAGCGCCAGCCGACGGCACCCTCTACATTAAAGGGGCCTGCGTACGACGTGGGCATACTTCTGTTAGTGAGGCACCTATTCTTGAAATCTTGAGACCGCAGTTTACGCTTTATAGCCATTTCGTTCATATCCTTTTTGACTCGGAATGGAAGTATCTTTTGGGTCCCAGTTAGGAGTCAAATATATCTTTTCGGAAATTATCATTATTGGATAGATATGGAATAAGCCATTGGACTATTAACAAATATAAGATGATTATTGTTAAATATAACTATTAACGTTTGAGAAGAATAATTGGATTCATTTGTCTCTACGAAATTTAACTTTATTAAGAATAATGATTATCATTATAAGTGACTTACAATCATATAACTGTATGAAAACAAAGAATTATTATTTAATAGGAAAATCTTCTTCACACTATATACTTATTTACCAACTCCACCGCTCGGGCAGGATATGACACAAGGTCAATTTTTAAGCGGAGTTTAACAGGTTTGAATTCAGAGTTTTCCTTCTGAACTAGTTGCCTCACCAAGACTGAAGAACCCAGTCTGCTCTACTATTTACCCATAGCTGGAGGGAGAATAATTAGTTACATACCTTTCCCAAGGGTATTAGTACTATGTGAATAAAAGTAAAGTTGGCGACGTTAGTTGAGGGTGACACGAAGGTTACCTTTTCAATTGCTACTCTACCGAGGTGTTGGATAAGGCGCTACTCCATCCCCTGGATTACTCAACTTTACACATGCTTAATAATGCTGAGTGTTAAGCAAGGCGGCATCAATTACCATTTTTGAGTCTTTGGTATGACTCGACCAAGGATTGAACCCTGGTCTTCTGGACCATTGGTAAACACTCTACTCATTCGTCCAACGGCCTGGTTTACACTATATAATTTCGCATAAACTATTTATGTTAAGAATATTGATACCATTTAATAGAGCAGACATGATTATTATATACAAATGTGGTTTTAAGAATGCTTCCAATGATACAGTTACAACTGTGATTAAACATCTAATACTGAATAGGAGGTGCCTGGGGTGTAATGGTTATCGTCGTAGGAAATGGAAACGGCGATAGGGGTTCAAATCCTGGACGAGACTGATTGCATTTCACATTGCACTAATACCCTTGGGAAAGGTATGAATCCAATTATTCTCCCTCCAGCTATGGGTAAAATAGTAGGGCAGACTAGGTTCTTTAGCCTTGGTGAGGCAACTAGTCTAGGAGAAGGAAAACTCTGAATTCAAACCTGTTAAACTCCGCTTAAAAAAATTGACCATGTGTCATATCCTGCCCGAGCGGAGGGGTTAGTAAATATGTAAACATCTAATACTGAATAGTTTTTCGCCATTAAATAACCCATAAAGTGTTGATATGTTATTAAACAAATAAACCAAACCTTATAGTTGCAGGGTAACACAAAGAAAAATGTATTTTTACCCCAATGTTTCTTTCCCAAATAGACATCAATACAATTGCCGATAATAGTAGAGTATTTCGGTATATCAACTCGTTTAATTTGTAAGTGTTCGAAATGTTATTCTGCACAAGAACATAGTGTTTCGATCTTTTTTGTTGTTACCGTGTTTAAGATCATCAATAAAATATCTAAATACCCAATGCTGGTAAAAAAGATAAGAGGTTAATTGCAATACTTCCTCTCAGCCAAAACAATATAGAAAAAGAATAAAAATTTTCTTATTAATTGAATCATAATAATTTGAAAGAGAGGCGAATTTTATTTAAGAAAAATCGAAAATTCATAAAAAATCATTTAGAATCTGGAGAAATATAACTATCCTTGAGCCAACTGTGAATTCGTAGATATTTAAAATTCAATCATATTGAGGATGCGAATAAAATTAAACAAAAACAGTTATAAGTTTGATAAGATTTATTTAGTTGAGTATGGCGATTATGGAAACACAATCGAACTTCGATTTGGGGGGAACAGACAAAATCAGATAGATAACCATGCTCCATAGCAATATTGGAATAATCTTTTTAGGTCACTAGAGTATGGCTTTCCGTGACAATCAAATTCAAAAGTTCTTCACCAAAGACAGGATGTGATACAAGGTCTTTTTTCTTAGCAAGGACAAATATTCTTTTTCCTAGACTAGTCACCGAACCAAGCCTATCCCACTATTTTTGCTTTGCTAGCAGGATGCATCAGCATAAAATAAAACACAAACAGCCTCGTCTAGGATTGAACTCGGGTCGCCGATTCTATTTCCAACGACGATAATCATTATACAAAGTGCTCCTTTTGTAGTTATTGTCCACTATTGTATTCAAACTAAATGTATTTACAAACCCCCTCTGCACGAGCCAGATGTGACATTAGGTCAATTTTTAAGCAGTGTTTAACAGGAAAGAATTCAGTCTTTCTTCTAGACGAAGCGGCAGAGAGAATAATTGGATTCATACATTTACCAAGGTTAATACATTATTTACGAAGCTTATTTTCGTTGGTTGTTTGGGTTTTATTTCATATCAACCTTTGTAGGTTATTTAACGCCAGATTCTATCTCTATGTATATACATTCAACCAAAGATTTCTGCACGAATACTTAGTAGTTAAAATTTTCTATAAGCAGGATTTCATTTGTTTGCACATGGATAACCAGATTTAATTCGTCATATTTTTTCGTACAACCCTGTCTCTCGCAAGAAGGACATAGCGCCATCTCTTTTGATGTTTTCGAACAATTCGATTAAACTAGTCACTTTGAAAAAGCGCTTTCTGATGACCGCGAAAGCCTCGCATTCTATAAGAATGTGTTCACCCGTGCAAGTTGTCTGACAAGTCAAACACTGTGGTTGTGGTTCCTGTTTCAGTATGAAAGAATGAGTAAGCCTTGTATGAACAATATGCAATCGGGATATAACGACTTGTTCTCTTGATTTTCTAAAAGTTGGTCTCCATTCTCCCAAGGTGGGCTGAATTTGGAAGAGTTTATTATGGATGTTAATGTACCTTATTTTCGTTTGAAACAAAGTCATATAAAGGGAAATATCAAGTGAGGATTAAACTCTCCACGTTGGTCTGGCAGGTGTCTTCGCTAAGCAAGGTTCTGTGGTGATATGTCAAATGTACAAGATCACTAAACACTTAAGAACTTTCAATTTGGGAATGACGAAAACATAACTTAAAAGAGTTTTTAAAATACTACATCGTCTCGAAAGCATAAAAATGTAAAACAAACCTTATCAAAAAACTTTATTCCATATTATTGATTCGGGCAGAAAGAGGAAACCTAATTCCAAAGCGAATAAAAAAGGAAACCACGTAACTTTGAGAAGGCAAACTATTCTTCTTAAAACAATTTCCTCTTACATGAGGATAAGTATTAGGCATCATTATTCGTGTCATAGCATTAAGATATTTTAGAAGTTCCTCGATCAGTTATGTCCATAAATGGTGAAAATCCTTGGAAATAAAAGTGAGGCCCCCAACCAGCAAGATATGCTAATCCCTCGGTAACTGCTAATCTAACCATTAAAGCTACTCGCTGAATATAAGTGGACCGAGAGAGAAGATATTCCCCTTACATAAAAGAAAGATCCTTAATGTGCCGATAGGCAAGGACGATATATACTTTGATCTACTTAAGATCAAATATTATTCCTATAAGGGAGATATTAGTGTTCAAAGTTACCTTCGTCCGTATATATATATATATATATATATATATGTGTGTGTGTGTGTGTGTGTGTGTTTATGTTCGTGTATGTGGCGTTACCAACATATATATATATATATATATATATATAGTTTCATATGCATAAAAAGTGTAAGAATATATCAGTTTCATTTATTACACACACACACACATATATATATATATATATATATGGTAATTTTGTGTGCTTACAAGAGTATGTTTCATATGGATTATAAGCAGATCTATCACATGTATCATTCAGATAATAATCATTATCTACGTCCACTCTCTCTCTCTCTCTCTCTCTCTCTCTATATATATATATATATATAGAGAGAGAGAGAGAGAGAGATAAAAGCATGTTAAGATTTAGTCTATTGCATTTACGCATAGGAACCTGCTTGCGTAGATGTTTTGACGGTTATCAACTCTATAAATGAAATAGTCAAATCGAGTGCTTGATCTCTTTGAATTTTATTACGTGACCTTCAGCTTATTCCATTTGAGAAAGGCATGAACATAAAAATGCCTGCCTACTGATATATCACATCGTCTTAACTATATTATATTTAATGATGTGCAGCGACGGTAGATAGAAAAAAGTATGTCAGTGTTTGAGTAATCAATTCTCTCATGATTATTTGAGATTCCCTGGCAATGGCTGCTTCATCCATCCTCTCTTCCTCTCTCTCTCTCATATATACTCACATACACACACAAAACAAAAAAAAAACATACACTGATTTTATGTATCCTCACTCACACATACATATCCTGTGTGTGACACTAAACGGCATCCAGTGGTGATACTCCAGTTTTGTAGCATTTGAAAGGGTGGAGTGCCCCCTTCATTGGCATTACGCCCAGGTTCACCCTGACTAGGAATCGTATTATCTGTTAGGTTTAATTTGTTTTATGGTATACCAACCATTTGGGGTTAAATAGAGGAACGCACTCCTAGTACTGAAAATTACGCGTAATATCATCATCATTATCATCACCATCATGTCGTGCCACTGGCACGGATATCTCTGACCCTCTCTCGCCACTTCTCCCTATTGTTCATCGCCTCCGGCAGGTCTTCAGGGCTACATCCCGTATCATCACATAGCTGCAGTATGTTCGAGCTGGTTGTCCTGCTTTTGCTCGGCCATATGAGGGTGTCCATATGAGTACATCACTTATGAGCTCGTCCCTGCTTCTCTAGCACGACACGCGTAATATTGTGACATAATAACAATGTGTTACAGCCAATGAGACCTTTTCTGCTACATTATATATATATATATATATATATATATATATATATATATATATGCTCCCCTACCTCTGTAGGGTTGAGCTTTCTAGTGAAGGAAGTAAAAAGGTTTGCCACAAGCGTAATGCAAGTCTCTTCATATGAATCGAGGTCTCGGTAGCCGTTAATCGGATATATGTAAACAAAAACAAATGTGATACATAAGCGTTTAAATTTCCTACGCTTGCGCTGGTTTCCTCGTGGCAGAATCTTGTTTTCTTTCTAAGACGAATTCTTGGGCAGAGTTGAATATCTTTGCAGTAGTTATCAGAAAGAAGTTGAAGATAACTTCAGACTGCTTTAGGGAGTCCCGTTCCCGATTTCTCTGTAGGGTTTAATTTCGCAGCCTTTTTCATTACAGTTCTCTCTGACCTATACATATATCATACATGGATGTACACAGCATCACACATAAATAACTATACTTCTACGAATCTTAATATAAGATCTTTTCTTCTAAACCAAAGTTTGTGGAATTCCATATCATGAGGGGAAATTGTACAATCAAAAAGGATATTGTTAGGTTTAATTTCACAACAAATTCTATGCCACTGAAATTATTGAACTAGAAATAAAATTCCTTATTTTTGGACGATTTCATATTAATATTTAAAAATTGGAATTGCTTCTAGAATCCAGCTTCCGTCTTCACCCTGAGTTTGATTTCGGAGCCTTTCTTTTTATGTAAATATACTACCACCTATAAATAAGTATATCTGTAAGAGTATTTTATGACGGGTTTTCTTTCAAGCCAATGAGAGCAGAGCGTTATTGTTTCAAAGTGGAACACTGAACACGCAAAACGGATATTATTAGGTATTATTCAATACCGAATTCTATAGCACTGAAATACAATTGTAACACCTCTGTAACCTAAAATAAGATTGCATTGATATTTTAAAGGGTCTATAACCCTTTATAAATATCTATGCAAAATATGGATGAAAAAAAAAGCTTTAAAAAAACCCATAAGAACACTGCTTAAAACTGACCTTGTGTCACATCCTGCACCGTTAGGTAAATATATTAAGGGGTATACTTATTTTTGGACTGCAACATGCTTTTGTTTTAAATGGAAAAGTTTTATTTTATATCTCAATAAATTTTTAAAGAAAATTCAGTGATTGTTTTGGTACTAAAATTTCTATAGGTTTTGGCCCGTTTCACAAATAAAGCATTTAGGAGATTTTTATCTTATGTGGTTCTTTGAATAGCTATAAAATGTTACGACTTCGTGAGATAATAAGACTTCAGTAGGGGGGAGCTGTTTCTGCTGGTAGTAGATTGAACCAATAGTAATAAACATCAAACAGACTGGTTCTCATTATCGTCTGCGTCATAATTCTATCATTATAGCCTACTAAACAATCAAAACCGGGGCTTTCAGTAGAAATGCTAATCTGATTAAAAGATCATAATGCACACAATGTCTAAGCATTCATTTGTATTCAGTTCGAGTGTGCATCACTAAGTCCTTAGCCTTAATTTTGGTAAGAAAATTTCATTGTATAATATTCAACCAATGCCACAGAGTGAAACAAATGCTTTCTCATAATTTGATACGTTCTAGTTTATGGCGCCTACATCAGATGTTCTCAGCAGTTTAAGCCGTAACTGCTGTGATTAGTAGTATCGTGGTAGATACTGAGCTGAAGTATTATGCCTTGCTTCTCTGTATGTGTGACTTAAAAATCAGGCAGGTGTATATGCAAAGTAGTCTAGTTCGGGAACTTAAGATTTCGGAGTTGAAATTAGACGTTAAAACCGTGGAAGCTGCAAAAAATATTTGTTGTGCAGCTGATTACAGCGCAGAGTATTCGACTATCTGGTAAGGATAGGTAGGCCTAAAACAGTGGAGGGGGTGTCCTCGTGGTGTAATGGTTAAAGCGATGGACTGCGGAATTGTAGTACGCGAGTTCGTACTCCAGTCGCGCTATTACGTTCACTTTCGGGCAAATACCCTTGGGAAAGGTATTAAACCCCCTCTCCTCCCAGTTATGGGTTAAATAGTACCACTACTGTTCTTCTAGGAGAATGGCTTTGGCATTAAATAACCTAAAAAGAGTTGATATGCCATTAAACAAAGAAACCAACCAACCAAATGAAACAGTGGATTCTGAAGCCGTGCTAGAAAATATAGAGTCAAATTGGATGAGTCACACACGGAGAGTATCAGGCAAGCCTGTATCTCACAATTCAGTGTGGTTTGTCACCTTCACGGGCGCGGCAAAAGTATCCAAAGTTGCTGAAATATGACACATGTTAACAGAATATTGCAAAACCTTTGATGCACGGTATGACACACAAGTGGATCACTTGTATTGATAAGGAATGGTATTTGTCAAGATTCCTTAATTTATTCTTAGAGTCATATTACCATAAGTTCCATCATAAATGTCTGGCTTATGCACGTATGGATTGGTAACTCCGCTACCTGTTGGCGAGTTTGAAAAAGAAAAAAAAACACGTCAATCGACTTTCAAATAACTTGTCAAAACAGAAATGGAATGTTGGACGGACTTGAAATATACTTTCTGTATCCTCTGTAGAAAAGTAAGACACCGTCTCTAAAAAACGGATTGTCCAGGGGAAGATATAAAGCTGCATCTGATGGTGAGGCTCTAATGCTGGAGGTCAAAAGTACCCCTTCTTTGCCATTACTCCTGGGTCATCTCTGCCTTGAGAAAGTGCATTTGTTTATTAAAAACTTCTACAGAAAATTTTTTTAAAATAAACATACAATGAACGTAATTCTAAGAATTCTAGGCGTAAAATAACCCACGACAGGTTTACATACCGTTTTAATCTATCAATTAATCTAAACAGAAATAAAGACAAATATAAAAGAAAGCAGAGAAATTAGAAAGCGAAGAGAAAAAAAGTTTGAATACGGGAAAGTAAATGATGCTAAGCCTAGAAGAGAGAAAACTTGACTTTCAGAAATCGTTGAGAGACAGAGAGAGATTAAGTAAAATAGTTTAATATCTTATCTTCTCCTAATGTCTTGAAGCCGCTTTGATCAATGTTTCGTATTACCAAAATAACGAGATTTCAGATTATTCTCAAGTTAAACAAGGTCTGTGAATAGCGTACATAAGACGACGGTCTTTAAAACCGTTGGTTTTTCCTTGTTACTGATGCATCTATTTAAGAAGGAATGGTTTAGTTTCTTTGTTTAATGGCGTATCAACTTTCGAGGTTTATTTAATCTCAAACCTATTCTTGTGGAAGAACAGCTGAGGTACTATTTAACCTATTACTTGGGGACGATAAGAGAGTTGATATCTTCTCCAATGGTAATAATCCGAAAGTGAAAGTAATAGCACAACTGGAGTTCGAACTCGCTTACATCGATATCGCAGTCCAGTATGTTAGTGGGTAACGATTTGAACTGCGACATCGTAGTCAGCGATTTCGAACTCCAATCGAACTATTACGTTCATATACAGAATAATTTTTGACGGCAACTACACAAGAATGCTGCGAGAAATATTGAACAAGTCCTGAAGGCAGCATCCCACAAAGCAGCAGCAGTACGGCCACCAACCACCCATCACGAAAACCATAAAAATTAGACTAACCAGACATGCGGGACACTGCTAGAGAGGTAGGGACGAGCTCATAAGAGATGTACTCCTGTGGACCCTTTCACATGGACGAGCAAATGAAGGACGATCTGCTAGAACCTACAGCAGCTCGGTGCCGATTCGGGATGTAGCCCTGAAGACCTATCGGAAGCAATGGACGACAGAGATGGGGTTGCGAGAGAGGGTCAGGGATATCCGTGTTGATAGCGTGACATGATGATGACCGACTAATACCCTTATGAGAGTTATGAACCTTCTTATTCCTAAGATATCTGTTAAATAGTGCCGCTACAGTTTTTTGACAAGGATAGTTTTGGCATTAGATAACCCACGATGTTTGATATAGCATTAAACAAAGAAAACAAACCAAACCAGAATGTTAGCCACCACACCACCGAGAACCTCTCCCAGTTTAGGAAGTCGTGGCAGATTCTAATCAGCATCTATTACAACATCTCTGTTATAACAAGAATTTCTATGTTAAAAAAAGCTGAGTTAACTTTGCCGACAAACAATGAGAATTGTAGTAAA